>JAOVVF010000008.1:7714519-7729162 GCA_028565595.1 Duopalatinus emarginatus | reverse complement strand
GTGTGTGTGTGTGTGTGTGTGTGTGTGTGTGTGTGTGTGTGTGTGTGTGTGTGTGTGTGTGTGTGTGTGTGCTCACACATGGACTGAAAGTATACCCACTGGTATTGTCTTCACTGCTGTGACTTCTGTGCAACTCGGATTCGCACCTTACACCTTGCGCACACTGCAGCGAATCCTAGCATGTCTACAGACCCATTACTGCCAGATTACAGGCCTGAGCTCCTCAATCTTGTGCTGCATCTCCATGTTTGTGTTTCGACAGTAATTACAGACCAATGTTATTGTTATCTCAGCTATTCAGCTGCTTTCTGTCTTTCTACAAATAGCTTTTAAGCTTAATAGACTGGCTTTATTTAATGCCAAGTGTGAGAATACAACAGTGTAAAAAAAAAAAAAAAGAATGTGGGGCCACTGTGGTTGCGTTGAAGGGATTTGCATGTTAAATTCTTTGCCATGGATTTTTTTAAAAAAAAGAGACAGATTATTTGAATTATTTGAATGAATTCATTTCCATAGGTTGTCCAAGCTGCAAATGTGTTTCTATTCTAGCTTGTTGGTCAAACCTTTAATCTAATACAGTCCTACAAGCCCATCTAAGTGTATTTGATCAAAGGCTCACTGTGTCAAAGAAGTTCTTTGCCGCAGACCATCTCAAGGAAGTGCGAGCCCAGATAAAACGTGAAGACTCAGATATGGTTTAAAGACGCTGTCTGTCATCAAAGTCTCCAGCTTGCTTTTTTACTCAGCTTTGTCTTTTTGTAGCTTTTTTTTAAAGATAGTTGGTGTGTGTTGGTTTGTACTAAAGCTTGAAAGAGATTAGGATACATGATTATTAAGGGTTGATCTGTGACCCTGATACGTATTTGATTTGGACTATACCAAGTCAGGATTGTTGAGGAAAAAGTAAACCTATAAGGAAATATCCTACATATCGCCGGTCTTTATCAGTTGCTTTATTTAGCTCAGTGGTTACGGTCCTGCTTCTGAACCGTAAAACCCAACAAACCCCCAAACAGGAAAAGTCATTCTATTTGTGCTGATTGTCACAAGTCCAGAGTGTGTTGGTTTTCTTTTTTTTCTTTAACAGGGCTTTGTGTGGTTCGAATGCTTCCTGTTAAAAAAAATAAAATAAAAATAAAAGAAACATGCAGCTGTGTACAATACCCGATCTGCTGCTTTCTGTCACGTTCATTCATCAAGCATGTCTATTACGTAAACGCTGATGCAACAGTTGGTTGTCAGGTTGGACAATTGGACATACATGAACCTGACAGCATGATTCATTTGTCAGCGTGTTGGTCACAATTAGGCAAGAATTAAATCTGGCTAGAAAACAGTTTGCCTTGTCCAAGTCAGGCCTAATAATGTGCTGATTCTGTGTGTGTGTGTGTTGGAGAGAGACTGAGCCAGAGACGGAGAGTGAGAGAGACAGAGAGAAAGAGAAAGAGAGAGAGAGAGAGAGAGACAGACAGACAGACAGACAGACAGACAGACAGACAGACAGACAGAGAGAGACAGAGAGAGAGAGAGAGGCATTCTTGCCTCATCTTTCTCACTTGTTCTTTACAAAATGAGTACACCAAGTTTCAGCTGACAAGGAGGTGTGTGTGTGTGTGGGTGGGTGTGTGTGTGTGGGTGTGTGCGTGTGCATGTATGTGTTCCACATGTGCTCCTACCACTGTAATGGACTGTAATGGAAAAGCTTTTCACTTTTTCTCCACAGATAATATTCAGTGGTTTTATAATGCATGGGAGTGTGTGTGTGTGTGTGTGTGTGTGTGTGTGTGTGTGTGTGTGTAAGTGTAAGAGAGAGTGTGTTTGTGGCCATGTTTTTATATCATGGTGAGGCTTAAAATCCCCACAAGACGTTCATTTTGACGTTGTGGGGTCATTTGGCTGCTTCTCAAGAGAAATAAGCCTGAGGTGAGGGTTAAGTTTAGGCCCAGGTTCAGGTGCAGCATTAATTAAGTGCATTACTAATTACATCAGTAGAAGTATAGCACAAGCCAAAACTGTATGTGTGTGTGTGGGAGTGAGAGAGATTGTGTGTGTGTGAGACTACTGCCCTTAGGGGGGTACTTATGAAACCTCATCCATGTTGTGGCCCTGATGTGTTCCTCTGCCATTAGCTAGCCTTTTTTCCTTTGTGTGCATGTGTCTGTGTGCACGTGTGTAAGCGCATGCGTACAGTTTGTGCACGCGTGTGTGTGCTTGTCAGTAGATCAGCTGGCTCACCATGCTGTATAACAGTCTGGCTGACACCCTTGTTGGCTCCTAACACACACACACACACATACACACAGTGAGCTTGGCTAATAGAGTGCTGCTGTCTGCCAGGCGTTTTACTGATGAATCCCGCCCCTGTCCTGGTGGGCCAGGTTCTCCTGGGAGCATGCTGAAGGAGAAGGAAACGGCACAATAGCAAAGCAAACACGTCATGGCCTCACGTTACCTCAGACTGATGCGTATCGGTTTATTTATTTGATTGCTCATCTGTTTATGTGGTTACACTGTTGTATCTGTGCCACAGAAACCTGAACAACAGATTCTTCTGTGTGATTGGATCAGACAGGCTAGCCTTCAACCATTGCTCATTTTTCTTGCTTACAACACATCAACTTTGAGAATGGACTGTTCACTTGCTGTCTTATATGTCCCACACTACTTCTGTGGTTTTGTCAGTCACAGGCTTTGTGGTGTAGTGTCTTCCTCCTCAACATTTGTCCAGCTGCTGTAAGCGTGTGACAGTGAGCGAAGCCTCCACATGACTTTTGTGGTTGTTTATTTTTAGGCTATTTGTGTCCCATTGTAACCAAGAAATATTCTGAAGCTACAACCGAAAATGGCAGGCCTTGGGCATGGCTGAAAAACTCCATATTGTATTTGGATGTGCAGATAGAAAACATGGCTTTCCTTCCATTGCCAACTGGAGTTTATTATAAATGATAATACATGCTGTGTACTACTCCACGTTAGTAACTTTTGCTTCATCTAGTTTAAATATTTTTTTTTGTCTTAAAGAAACAATGTCTCGTCATGAAAAAATTACCCTTCACTGGCTTCCTGTAGCAGCCCACATCAGGTATAAAACACTGACGCTGGCCTACAAAACCAAAACCAGTCTAGTTTCTTCCTACCTGATGCATTCTCAGAGCCCTTTGTACTTGTAGTAAGGCTTGATGCATGGGAGACACACATCCAGACTTTTCTCTGTCCTGACGCCTAGGTGGCCATCTGCCCCTGACATTTACATTTATTATAGCTCTAACCTGCACTTACAGCAGTTCTTGTATCTACTGTCTTGTCATCCAGCGTATAGTCCAGCTGCTTATTTTTGGTAGTTCTAGATCTACTTTTGTTTAGTTGTGTTCAATACTGTAGGTGTGTTTCTCATCGCCAGTGAATAACACACACAGAAGAGCTAATAGCTTTAACTGAAGTTGCCTGGTTGCCAAAAAATGTCCAGCCCACCTACATCTCAAAAACCACAAAAAGATCTGAGACGGGTATAAAAAAGCAGGCGTTGGAAAAGGGAGAATAGTTTAACTTTCAGTAGCCTTTGTGTGTGAACCAGGTCACGGTAGTGCAAACACATTTCTGATTCTGTATGCACAGTATCCATTCTATAGATGCCAATTTCGCTCTCCCAGTCTTTGTAGTTGAACCAGTTCTAAATATCACACATATCCCAGTGCTTTACCCTTTGCCTTTGTTTGTGAAAACATATTTGATTTAACTGTGATTAGGAGCTATAAGACAGTGTCTTGGTGGCCACTTGGCAAAGTATTTTTAAAACAGACAAATCTGGTATAAAAACACAGCTCTGGCAACTCTATAATGAGAATAGGGAACCAATCTTGTGATCTGAAGGTCCCGTGTTCGATACCCGTAACGAACAAGACACGACCCAAATGCCCTTAAGCAAGGCACCTTATCCTTGAACCGATCCCTGGGCACCAAGGTGCCTGACAACCCCCGCATCCTTCCCCAGCACAGTAGGCAAATAGTTCACTTTCATTTGACTTTCACTTCAATTCACCAAACATGGGGCAGTGTGACTCCTGCCTCAGTGAAGCTCTATACAGTTTGGTGCAATAATTACTTTATGGTACACAGTGAACGTGAAGGTGAACTTTGGAATTTGCCTGCTGCATTTAACCCATCTGTGCCGTGAAACACACACTAGTGAATACACACACTACGTGGTAGTGAGCGCACTTGCCTAGAGAAGTGGGCAACCCTATCCACAGCACCCAATGACTGTAAAAGATGAGCAGATCAATGTCAAAAATCTGTCAAATTGTGCCATTTTTAATAGAAACATTGATCATTTAAAAGAGGTGATTAGTATTTCAGGGGAATTTAAAACGTTTAGAGTCGTCAGTGATGACTTATTACGATCACGTACGAAAAGGACGAGCCAACACTGCTGTTAGGTCAGTAGGGAGAAACCCACTAACATCATTTGGAGCCTAATATCACTGCAGATGTCTGGAATGATTGTGGATTGAAACCAAATGATGGAAGAGAACGGAGGAACGTTGGCGAGGCCATCTGCCATATTAGCGAAATATGGAAATGAGTCCAGTCTGTGTGATCTTTAAAACCTACGGTGTAGAAGAGAATAAGCAACGTGTGTGTGTGTTTGAACTGTGTGTCTGATTTCATTCAAATTCATTTACTGCAGTTAAGGTATACACAATTATACACCAGCAGGATATTTTAATTAGTGTTAAATACTCCCCAAACCTTTTTTTTTATCTGCCGATTTATTTATTTATTTTTAGAATGTGACTTTTTACTGCCTGATGCATCTTGTGTAGGCTTCCTGCCACATTTACAGCAGTGCTGTACTTTCTCTGGTGCACAGCCACTGTAATAATGTTCTCAGTATTATCTTTATGATGGTTGATGTGTACGTTATTGCACTGTGTGTGTGTGTGTGTGTGTGTGTGTGTGTGTGTGTGTGTGTTCAGTTGAATGTAAGTTACAGCGTGTGTGAAGGAGAGAAGGAGAGCTCACAGGTGTACAGGAAACCATGTGCACGTCATGCAGTCCGTTACACTCAGTAAACAGGTGCCACACACACACATACGCACACACACACCCTTGAGGATGAGATCTGTGCTTTTCCCCAGCTTATTACTTGAGATATATTACATGAGATACTGTATGTTTATGTGTATTGTTTTAGTTAATTGGGATTATTTCCTTGTTCCTTAATAAAGGAGCTCACAGGAACATTAGCATGTACTGTAGCTGTACTAGGCTGCGTGTATGTTAGTAAGGCAGCGTATGGTTTTGTCATTCGTACAGCACAGTGCTTTTTTTTTCTTTCTATTCCAGCAGCCGTATAACAAAAACAGGTTTTGAGACTTTATATAGTCACATGCCACATGCAGTGGTGCATATGTATCATAACAGAGGCCTGTGTGTCTGGATAAAAGATCTCTCTCTCTCTTGCTCTCTCTGTCTCTCTCTCCGTCTTTGTGGCTAAATGGTCCAGCTATTAATCAAATCAGTGGTTGCTCTCTGCTGTCTCCGCTGGGACAGACAGCATATGCTGCAGCAATACTGAAACCAGAGTACTGTGGTGAATTTAGTCCAGCAACCACACGGTTGCACAATCCAGCATTCAGTGCTTTACGTGGCTCAGAAAGCCTCCGTCTTCCAGGCTTGCGACATGGAGATAGAATTACGAGGAATGGAAGCGATTAGATTGTAAAATAAAAATGTTCCACAACTTGACTGAGAATGTGTGTGTATTTGTGTGGATTGAGGGGGAGTTGGTCGTTTTATATGGTTTAACAGGGGTCAGTGTAGTCCTGATGAGTATTACAGTGGATCTGTAGAAAAGCCGATCAACTTTCTGGCTGTAGCTTTTCTACCTGTTGTGATGCTTCTACCTGGAAACAGGTTGTGGTAACACAAAGCACCAATTTGAAACAAATAAACACATCTTTAAATCCATGGGTCTGTCTCAAAACCTAGTGAGCCGTCTTGCTGCCCACTGCCTAACTAGGCAGCTGGAGAGGATTACACCTGACGCCGAACTTTGGAAGGCACTCGAGTTAGATAGTGGCTGGCTTACTGGTAAGACTTAGACCATTCAGGCAACAATAACCCTCAAACTTCTCTTTCTGTGTACCGAATACTGTTAAATTGTTAGACACCCCTGAAAATTGCTTGTACACCTTTATAAAAAGAAAATATAATAAGAGTCATGCTTATGTAGACCATTAAGGAAGTAATTAAATACATAAATATTCTGAACAGTTTATTGTCTCTATTTTGCCTGATTAGCATGTTGGTGTGTTTGAGATGATATTTTAAAGACAGATCATTAGCTTCTCAGTGTGTGTGTGTAATGACACATCCATACTCGATACTAGATAATTACCACGGTAGCATTCACACACTTAGAAACTCTGTGAAAATATAAACTTTCTGGAACTTTATTAGAGTATGTCATTAACCAGCGGCCCATGAGCATGCTGTGATATTTCGCTCATCACACAGGCCTCTTGGTCCATCATAGAAATACTGGTACCAGTTCTGACTGAACAGTGAGAGAATCTTCGCACTACAGGGCAAAACAGTACAATGAAAACTGACAACATTTCAAATTGACATTTCCCCTTTTGTTGTGGTGGTGCATACAGACGTCATGTTGGCTTAGAGCTGAAATGTGGTTTATCTGATCAGCAGCTACATACAGGGACTTGCTCAGTATGATATTTGCAGAAATAAAATCTTACTATTTTGTAGGCTTTGTTGTATGTGTATGGGATATTTTGGATTTTGTGTGTTGTTGCCTTTTAGATGTGACACAAACCTAGAGGGGGCGCTACATATAATTTGCCTAGAGGGCACAGACGCCATGTGGCAGGGACTGAACATTAACCCCATCCCAAGTCTCTCTTGTACATATATGTTTGAGAGAGAGAGACAGAGAGACAGAGAGAGAGAGACAGAGAGAGAGAGAGAGAGAGACAGAGAGAGAGAGAGACAGAGAGAGAGAGAGACAGAGAGAGAGAGACAGAGAGAGAGAGAGAGAGAGAGACAGAGAGAGAGAGAGACAGAGAGAGAGAGAGACAGAGAGAGAGAGCACTTTGGTGTTGTAGCGATGGATGGATATTGGATGTTGAAACCGGAAAACCACGTAATTGATGGAGGGGGAAATCCATGCAGTGCAGTGTAATTTCATGAAGTCTCCATTTCCTCTGGAGATGAGAAGAGAGGACACCTCAGCCCTGTAGTCTGCCCTGACCAGCCATTATCGTAAAATAACCCATGTATCAACATGACACTTTTCATACTCCCGTCTTCGCTGATAATAATAATAAATGATGACCGTTTCGGCCCGCCCGCCAGCTAACGCAAAATCAGCAGAGGGACTCCTAGACGTCTGGCCCCTCTTCTTACAGCTTCATGCCCTATCTGTCATGTTTCACCTAGATTTTGGTACACTTCCACCATCATGGTATGCTAATGAGGAACCAGGGAGTCACACTGTCATTGCATCACTGAAGGTTTACGCTGCTGATTTCAATGTCATCTATCTTTGAATTGTATCATATTTACATATAGTGAATTGGTGACAAATTAAAGAACGGCTTTGTTGTGCTTGTATTTATTGGTTAACCTCAACTTGTCTCTGTAAAACGAGGTGTCACTGCAAATCAATATAACGTTTTCCTAACTGATCGCTTTTACCCTATAATGAACCTTCTATTCTGATGGGCGTGGTCACTTCCAAGATGACTCCCACACATCTGCAAGGTATGAGGGCTCACCAATAGGGCTGATAATGAAAATAAAAATTAACTCGCATATGCTATGGCCTTCACACTCTACCTCCGCACACTAGGACACCTGTGAAATTTTGGCGCCATGTGCTAGACAGTAGCTGCGTCCGAAATGGCATACTTGAATACTACCTACTAGCTTGGAGCAAGTACATACTGCTCAACCGTACTTCTAAACTAGTATACACTTCTAGTATACGAGCGTGTAGGATGCACACCACCTTGGATGCACTTGATCGCACTTGAGTACCCCCTTTGCCAGAGGAGCCCTGTCCCACACAATTATTTAAACTTTCATTAGAAATGATACCTCTGCTCAGCCTACACAGATAATCATAAACTCGCTTCATCTTATTTATAGATAAAATGAGCTTGCAGTGAATTATGGGATATGTCAGGCCCAGATAGTATGCTGGGGGAGCATACTAGCAAATCTCTCCCGATATAGTACGACATTTCGGAAACCTTTTGCATACTACCTGATACGTACTAGGTGTTCGGACACACTACATTGTGTGTCCAGTATGGCAGTATGGCAGAAATGGCATATGCCATTTCGGATGCAGCCAATGTCTCCACCATCATCATCATCATCATCAAAACACCAGTTGATTAAAGATCTTCATAAAGAACAGTGTTTATCTGTCCAATTTAAGTCCAGAGACTTGTTGGATTTGTGTTAAGACACTCTGAAGTTGTTCTGGTTCTGATTGTGTCACCTTACTACCACGCTCTATATTGGTTTTCTCTTGTAATTTGTCTGTCAGTACATCCATCTACTGTTGTACATGGTTCTTCAGTTTCTCCCTCTAGGGGAAGCCATTGATTAATCTTTTTTTTACAAATCCTACAACACAGTAGAGGCTCCAGGTTAGAGTCTTTTTAGAAGCTGTTGAAACGTATGTCATGTCATTTTCCAGGTCATAGGTTTCCGTACTTTGAGACAGCATTCTATTATTTTACGTTTCTAGTATGAAAAGAAAACTTGTGTGCTGTATGTAAAAAGAAGAGAGCATCATTTATTCGAAAAAGTATTCGACTAACAAGAATGCATAAATAACTGTTATACACGCATTCCCACTCAGACAGGAACTTTGACTCACCAAGCAATCGATAGCCACACATGCGCATTACTGACTCACTGATTCTGTGCTTATTGCATGATGTGTGAGAGATGGAGATGTGTGTGTGTGTGTGTGTGTGTGTGTGTGTGTGTGTGTGTGTGTGTGTGTGTGTGTGTGTGTGTGTGTGTGTGTGTGCGCAAACAGTCAGCTTTTCCAGACTAGGCTCCAGAGTCTTCTTTTGGTGTAGACTTTACAGAGTGAGCTTTGGAGGCTTGGATATAAAATTAACGGTAGTGTGAAAACAGGCCAGATCTCATGTATGTGTGTATGTGTGTGTGTGTGTGTGTGTGTGTGTGTGTGTGCTTTCTTGCTCACTGAAATGAGAGTGAATAAAAAGTAAAGTGATTTGACCTATTGTGACCTACTTGTACACAGAGGAATTTGACCTCCACATTTAACCCATACACACACCAGTGAACACACACACACTAGGTGGCAGTGAGCACACTTGCCCCTATGGGACAGCCCCTATGCATTGCTGCTAGGTAGCAGTTCGGGGTTAGGTGCCTTGCTGAAGTACACTTAGGTCGTGTTTTGTCAGTATGAGGCATCAAACTGACTACGTTCCAGGCACAGGACCGATTCCCTAACCTCAAGCCACAGTTGCCCCCTATATCACATGGGTGACTGAGTAGGTAGCATGCCTCAATGCCTTATAGCACAGAGCCTGTGGATTGATCTTAAGCTTAGGTTACTGTTTGTATCAAGCTTCAGAAACATACATGGTAGGTGCAGACATGTAGACATTACAGAGGTTATTTAAGGTGAAGGACAGTCACTGTAGCATTAAAAGAAGAAGTGAGCGGTCACCTGCTGCTGAATGAGCCGTGACTCACACACGTTCCTCCACGGTTCTTCTGACCACCCAGCACGCACTGGTACTGATCCCAGACCGCTGAGTCATGGTAAGCTGTGTGACTGGGGCATCTGTTGAAGCACATGGAACAGTGCTGACCTTGGAGGGTGGAAAAAAACAGAGAGGAGTGAGGGTTCAAGAGATGTATGAGGAAAAGCCTCCATCGTTTTCAGCATAATGTCGATTGGCCACGCCTGTAACGCATTTGTGATTACCACACAACAAAAATGATGACATGTTTTCCTGATCTGCAAAACGAATGGAAATCCTGTTTACTTAATACTCACTCAAGTCTAACTGCAGGCATAAAATTATGCAGATTTAGAGCAGGAGACTGTGGCATGGTTGTTGGTGCCCGAGGGGCTGAGTTGAGTATTTCAGAAATCTTCTGGAATTTCCAGAATCGACAGTCGACACAGACTGGTGCGAGAAAACAAACAACATCTAATGAGGTGCAGGAATGGCTTGTTAACGAGAGCCAATGGAGAATGGGCAGAATGGTCCGAGATGGCTATAGTAACTCAAATAACCACTCTTGACAACCGTGGTGAGCGGAAAAGCATCTCAGAACATGCAATGATAATGAATGAGACAGTCGTACTAAAGCTGTTCTTATGTAGTTCTGTCAACATTATCATTATTATTACTGCTTTAGTGCCAGAGCAGTGCAATAAAATCCGGTTATTTACGCGTTCTGTGTGTGGTATTTACGCATGATCAGAACCTGAAGTACTTCCTTGTTTACTCAAGCCATGTTTACTTGAGGTGGCAATGCAAAGGTAGAAGTTCATCTACATAGATAAATGTCTGACAGGAAGTATTACACAGATTACAAACCTAATTTATGAAGATCTTGGACTGTGTTCAGTATTTAATTATGTCCAAAATAACTGCCCTAAGAGATTTAGATGAAAAGCAATGGAATTTGTCTTTAAATGGATATTAAAGATGGAATAATTTATTTTTTTTTCCTCATAATTTTACAGTATTATAGTCCAAAAGATTTCATCAGTGCAGTGTGTTCTGGTTAGTCATCAGTATGACGCAGTATGAGTGGGGCTGTGCTTTGAATAATGGGAGTTTGAAAACAGCCCAGAAAAGTTTGTGTGTGTGAGAGAGAGAGAGAGAAAGAGACAAACTGAATTAATATATAGCATATGCCTTGTATTGTTTAGGTTTTAATGCAACTTCTCCTTCTTCAGGCTTAATGCTTTGTAGCAGGATTAACACACACGCACACACACACGCGCACACACACACAGTCTTCAAAGGATCGTCTGTATATTATCAGTCCATGTCAGGTTTATAGGATTATATAGTAAATGTGTGTGTGTGTGTGTGTGTGTGTGGAATAGAGGTTGGAGCGCTATCATAAAAGCAGCGATTTAAAGCATTGAAATTCATGCATTAGCTTCCACGTGTAACCCAGGTTGTTTGTCCATGTGTTTGATAATGTCAGTTTTGTTCATTTATGGCAGTTTGATATCTCTCCTGTACAGACCGGACAGAGGGAGGGTGAGTAAGCGTGAGCGTGACTACACGATGACTGTCATCACAGAATTTTCCTTAAGTAGATGCCATGGCACGTGCCCTGTTTGTACCGACCCGTGCCAGAAGCCTCACCAGCTCCTTCTTGAACCTCATCCACGGCTTGCTTGCGTATTTAAGCAGTCTGTTCTCACAGAGCGCGTTATATAAAACCCCAAGCTGCTCCAACCTCCGAGTTTGAAATTGAGGACACTTCCTCAATCTGTCCTTGAACGTTTAGCCGGATGTCGGATGTGTGTGTGTGTGTGTGTGTGTGTGTGTATGTGTGTGGGAAGCTGCCTCAGGATCTATGGAGTTCTGAAGTACAGGATCCATCACTGACTGTCGTGTATGTTAGTCTGGTACTGACCGAGGTTTGATCTCTACACCAGTGTAGAGAGTTGAGAAGTGAGCGCTCGTCCAGGGAAGGATGGAGAACAGCTGGAGTGTTTAGGGAGCGATGAGCATGATGTGTGAGGAGGGGATGTGCTCTGGTTGGTCCAGCAGAAGCCTGTAACAAGATAAGAAGGCTGGTGTGAGAGCTAAAGCTAGGGAGCTACGTGCAGCTTGCTTTCTCTGAGGAGAGCAGCAGCATGGAGGAGCAGAGCAGTTAATTATTAACAAACTTTACAGTAGATTAACACTAGCAGAATTTTAAACAGGAGGAGAAAGTACCTCAAGACTGAATGTTCACACAAACCATAAATAAAAATACCAGGATGTAATGTAATGTGTTGTTCCCCCTTTATACACACTGACATGGCAGGAAAAACTAGTACACAGGTCTAATACCCTGATGGGAGTGTAGCACTGCAGTAATACAGAAATATTCTGTATGTAATGAACGCCATACTTCCTGCAGAACGGTCCACAATCCTGATGGCACAGTGGTGTAGTGGTTATCTTCGTCGCATCACAGCAAAATGATCCAGGTTTGATTCCTGATTTCTCCTTCGGGTACTCCGGTTTCCTCCCACAGTCCAAAGACGAGCGGGTTAGGTTGATCGGTCACTCTAAATTGCCAGTAGGTGTGAATAGGCGTGAGTGTGTGTCTGCTGACAAGAGATTGGGAAGCTCAGTCAGTTTATCTACTCCCATAGAGCACCATGAGTACGGTGAACGCCTGACTCATCCGAGCAGCCAACCATCTGTATGTAGGATTTCTGTCTTACACAGTGTGTCGTATGGCATCCCAGATCTGGTGATTTAGGTGGGAATAGGAAAAACCCCAAACTCAGATGTGTTTGGCATCTCTAGATGTGTGTGGTGGTGTTTTGGTCTGTTAGAAGACGCCAAACCCATCAGAATGAATGCGGAGTGTAACTTGTAAAAAAGGATGCACACATAGTGTTCACCTGTCAGAGATGTTTGTAGGTGTACCAGGGGTCCCATGAAATGGCAGCTAAACAAAACCATTACCAGCATATGTATTTTGCATATGCTCATCTGTAGCAGTTTCTGTGGCAATTCAGAGTATATAAGTGTACAGTATAGTGAAATGTGCGTAGAGTCTTAGATTAATTCTGTTAAATGCAGCAATAACAGTAATAGTAACAGTGTGTCCAAGAGGCTGAATGTCCGAACGAGTCCAGCTGCTGTCACATCCATCACCACCAAAGCAAATTTAAAAACTACAAGTTAAAAATGTGAGGATTAACATTCTTAGAGCTAAAAAAAAAAAACGTTACGGTCTTTTTTTTATTATCGTTGTTGAAGCTGCTGAGAATGTAATGGGGTTTCAGGTGGGGAGAACTTCTGCAGTATGTCTGAGTTGCAGCCACTTGTTTATCACCTCTCTAGTGTGACATGGGTGTGCCATGGGTGTGTCGGGTGCTTTGTAAGGCTGCAGCTGGACCCTAGTCCAGTTTCTCTTAGAACGCTCAGGTGTCTACAAAATGACTTTGTGTGCATGTGTGTGTGCATGTGTGCATGTGTGCATGTGTGCATGTGTGCATGTGTGCATGTGTGTGTGCATGTGTGCATGTGTGTGTGTGTGTGTGTGTGTGTGTGTGTGTGTGTGTGAGTGACACAGCGCTCTAAGGGGGCTAGTTATCTGCCGTGTGCAGTGCACCTAGTGTCTCTGTGCTGTGTCCCAAGCATAGTAACCCTACCTAAATAAACATCACCTGCGACAGAGAGGGAGAGAGGGAGGGTGGGGACACACACATGGAGAGAGAGAAAGAGAGATTAGTTATTAGCGGGGTTGCTGTTGAGCTGAGGGTGTCATTATGAGCTATAAATGCCACAGGGACTGAAATACTCCAAAAATCTGAGGTCTGTGGTGTTAGTGATATAATAACTTTTTATATTGCCCCTGAGTAAAAGAGAGAACGTGTGTGTGTGTGTGTGTGTGTGTGTGTGTGTGTGTGTGTGTGTGTGTGTGTCCCTGCTACAGTACTTTCTTTCCTCCTCACTGCTTTCTCTATACGCCTGCAGTCATATGAGGCGAGTCTGAATAAGTGAAAAACTAGCTCCAGCTTTAACGTTTATTGCACCGGAGAGGCTGGTTTAGTGTGGCTTTATGGTAACGCTGAGCTCATCTTAGATCTGGGACAAATTTGGACAATTACTTTTGGTTTCTGTTACTTTGGGTCCTTTTTTTCACAGTGCCACATTATGCAAGGAACCTAAAGCTGTTTTCTTCTCTCCACTTATCACTCTTTGGACTAAAGGTGCCAGATGTGTGGATTTGGCTACCTGGTCAGGTCTGTTATGACTGGTCCTTTGGGGCATATTTGATGATGATGCATCATACCATATCATACAAAAACCAAGTAGAAAAAATAAAAAAAGGAGAGAAACCTGAATAACCTGCTGTTTAGTTCTAAATAAATATTGTTCTGTTTTATTACTCAACATTCACCAGGTTTAAATAAAAAAAACCAAAAAACAATAAGATTTACAATAGTGCATTTATAGCATTAAAAAAAAATCTGAATATTTTTAATAACAGTGCTCTGTGAGATTTTGCCGTATTCATTTTGTCACAGTGCCATAAACATCTGTGCAGGTCGAGAAATAAAACAAACCAGAAAATCAGAAATAAGCTGAAATACCTTTACCTGTAATTACAGTGTTACTGCATGAATGTGTATTGTAGTGTATTGTATTGTATAAAGCATTCTATGTCCGTGTGAGTTTTTTCCTGGAGCTCTGGTTTTCTCCTACCTTCTGAAAAACACACATGATAGGTGAATTGGATGTGCCAAATTGCCCGAGATATGTGTGTGTGTGTGTGTGTGTGTGTGTGCGTGTGTGTGTGTGTGTGTGTGTGTGTGTGGAGGAGAGAGAGTAGAGCCACAGCTTTTTGACCTCTTATACTCCTTTT
>JAOVVF010000008.1:7652179-7667229 GCA_028565595.1 Duopalatinus emarginatus | reverse complement strand
TTTACGTCTGTGTGTGTGTTTGTGTGTACACGTACATGGCATGCTTATCTACTAATCCCTCAAAATATCTAGATTAATGTGAGGTGCTTCATCAGTTCAGTCCTAAGTAGTAAAGAATCTTTCGAATGCACACACGTCAATTTGCTGACTTACTAACTGCATGGACATATGTGATGTATACAGTACCACTGAAGTGCTGTCAAAGGTCCTGTAATGTCCCTGTACTATAGTGTGTTAGGATGTTATTTGAGCCATTAGAGAGAGATAAGTGCAGTCATTCTAAATTATTAACCATGACTCTGCATTGCTCTTAGTGTGTCTGTGAGTTTAAGACGAATCTGAGCTGATTGGCCTCATTCATTCTTTATGACCTGTTAATGGAGCATAACTTCATTTCCTTCCAACAGTGGCCGGAGATTGTCTGCAGGCACCCGCGAGACCGCCTAAGCCCTTTCCTCGCAAAACTCCTCCGGAGATCCTTCATCGCAGACCCCCTGAGTACTCGCATGAAAACGTGGATGCCAAAATCGCCAAGCTGATGGGTGAGGGCTACTCGTTCGACGATGTCAAGAGGGCGCTGATGATCGCTCAGAATAAAGTGGACGTAGCACGCAACATTTTGCGCGAGTTTGCCCTGGTGGCGCCGAGACTGAACCTGTAGCCAGATGCCCTCCGTCTGACTCGACACGGGCGCCAGACGGGTCGCATGCAGGGTGACTCCCCTACTGACCTGGCTCAGATTACAGGCATCCGACAGAGTCTGGGACTTGGAGAGAGTGAGAGAGAGACATGGGCATGATGCCCAGCCAGGCTCGGGAAGGAAAGTAAAGGGGTCAAAACGTGGAACCTGTGAAAAAGCCTTGTGTTTACAGTGCTGTGCTGCGTGGTGGCTTAATGCAGCTGCTGCTCTCTGCTCAGTGCCACTCTGTTTCGCTCCGTTTAGTAGAGGAGCCGCAAATTTGTTCACACAGCTCATATTTTGCTGCAGACTGCTGCATATCCAACTAGGACTGGAATTGACTGAATAAAAAGTTTAAATTGAATTGAACTCTGTCCTGACTGTTGATGTTGCCAGTTTGTTGCAGGCTGCTGTTGCCTCTCCTGCCAGCTGTGCTGTTGCTGCTGCAAGCCTTAGTCTAATACACATAAACACACACACACACCTTTGTAGTTGTACAGTTCTGTCTAAATCAACTTTTTTTTCTTTCTTCTTCATGGTGATCAGTTGAAATTGCACCCTGTAAGGTGTGTGTGTGTGTGTGTGTGTGTGTGTGTGTGTGTGTGTGTGTGTGTGTGTGTGTGTGTGTGTGTGCTTTGCTTTTGCGACTGCTCCCTCCCTCTGAGTGAAGAACTGTGACAAAGACAAACTCTGCTAGTGAGAACAGTAGAGTGCATCCTTTTACAGCGACACATTATCTCCCATTTTGCAGTTTAATGAAGTCCGTTCAGAGTGAGAGAGAAGAGGGAAGAGATGACTGCAGTGGATTGTACCTGATGCACAACAACCATTTCTTATTTATGATCAAGTCAATTCAAATCCTGCACATACACTGTATGGTTTATTATGATTTATGACGATTTTAAAGATTCAGCGCACTTGCTTAACATGGAATATCGATTTACTCTCAGTTTTCCAGGCGGAAGTGCCTCTGAACCTTCATCCTCTTGCAGGATGTTTCATTTTAACCATTGCCAACTCCCATGGGATAAGAAGTCACTGAGACTCTTTCTTGTAGTTTGACTCAGCAGTTCATCTCTGCCTGTGTTACTTCTCTCTCAAACACATCAGAAGTTTTTACAGTCCACCATTTCAGGATTGAGCACAAAACACGGGGGTAAATCTGCTTTCCTCTGACAGTAGCAACAGTTAGCTGCTAAACATGATTGCCAAAAACATTGCCACGCCCCTGCAGTGCTCCACTTTCTAAAAATCAATCAATTACCCTTTAAAGGTCGCCCTAGTTATTGGAGCACCACACAGGGTCCAACTGCAGCAATTCCTTTTCAAGGCTCAAATTTCATTGTAACATACTATACATCAGCACATACTTTTCTCCTTTGCTTTAACTTGCTACATTTTCTGCTCTTCAGCTGCCAAATGAAAGGCCTCTGAATGTATTTGTTCCTGTTGAGCTTCATTTCCAGAGGAAGTCATTTAAATAAATGAGCGCAGTTTTCTAGCCATGCATCCTGTTTGTAAAGCCCCGAGGTCATAACCAGGACTGATCAGCTATCAGCAGCCACATCTCTGGGTCGCTCGCTTTCTTTCAAAAATAAAGATGGTCATTAAAACAGCATTTCCTTTATGGTTGAGCAGTTACATTGTGAAGGCTATCATGTTGCAGCCGTCGGCTCTACTAGTCTGGCACAGAGAGAAAACATTTCCTCTGACTTTCCTTTTTTTTAAAGACATTCTGATGATGAAAATGAAAAAAGTGTGTTGTTTTCTTTTAAAGCTTGTATTCAGAGAGATGAGTCAGCAGTGACTAATGTAACACTCCATCTAATGATTCAAACTATTGATTGAGACCTTTCAAATGTTAAACCGGATGAGAGAGCAGTGGGTTTTGGTCCCTCATCAGATGAGATTTGCTTCACACATCTTTTCACTTAAAGCTTTGTTTTTGCACTGGTCTCTCTTCACCTTGCTTCAGCTTTCAACAGAGCATGGCCCTCTTTCTGATCCACACAAACAAAGTGGCCTTTGATAGGATTGCAGAGGGTGCGACAGTTTCTGTTTTTCTTTTTCTTTCTTTTTTATGACTTTTTTTTAAAAGTGATTATTTTTCTCAGTGAATAATCCTTTGTGGATCATGTAATGTGTGCAATTTATTTATACTTTGTTAAAAAAAAAATCCTGAGATTATTTTCATTGTCTAGTAATGATGTTAACTTGCAATCTGTTCTTGTGAAAATGTTTTATAAAAGCCAGTATTAACATTAATGTTGTGTGTTTTGTGATCTGAATCTTGTACGGAGTTGGAAAAAAGGAAGGTCAGGAAAGAAACTGAGGACTCATGAGCGAAGTAACCAAATTTAGATAAAAAAAAAACCAAACAATTTTTTAATGTAATTTATTTAGCTAACTATGTCCAAACAATAGCTTCTGTATTAATGAGAATTAGAAAGAGGCCATAAGTTCCAGTTACTGAAATAGAGCAGACCCTGGTTACAATAACTTGAATTATTCACCTTAATCAGGGGTGTCAAGCTCATTCTAGTTAACAGGCCACGATTTAGTAGACCAGGAACACATTAACACATCTCCTTTTAAATGTGGTCATTCATCAGTATTTATGTGAAGACTTGTAAAAGCCTTAAATTAGTAATAAGACACATGCTGAAACCGTATCTTTAGCACATTTAGTCACTAGCTGAGTTTATGGCTCAGAGTTTATCGCTCTGTTTTCCCTTTGTGAAATAACAGACACTAGCTCTTTTTGTCTATCCTTTAATTCACTTACAGTCCACATGACAATTATTTAAGCAGCCAGATTTCAGACACAAGTATAGCAGAAACAATCATATGGCCAACTTAGCCCATCACTTGTGAAATCAAAGGTGGCCCAGTATCATTTTGCTGTCTAGGAGTTGAGTATTAGAAAGTTCAATATTGTTTAAATTGTGTGTTTGTAATACACACAGTATGTATATGTATGTATTTGGGCTCTAATTAGACAGCAGTAGTCTGAAAGAATTAGGTTTGCTAAAAAACTTAAAAAATAATTTTGCATTAAAAAAAACCTGACTATTAAATTAAATTTCTGTAAACTACAAGGAATGAATATAAGAAATACTACTAAAAAGAATCATAATAAATATAAAATTATTATAATTAATTATGATATGAATATTTAAATTAATAACTACTGTAATTATTTGAAAGCAAATTTAGAAAAAGTGTTCTCACATAAATCATCACAGTATTAATATTACATCATCATCATCATCATTTCAGTCGGTGCCCTGAGTTAATACCGGGGTGTGCCTGTATGGGTTTACTCCCTCAGTGTGTGGATGTGAATGTGTATGTGTGTGTCAGTCCTGTGATTGACTGATGACCTGTCCAGGATGTTTCCCTGCCTTCTGCCCAGTAAGTGCTGAGATAGACTCCAGCATGTCCCTGACCCAGCAGTAAGATAAGACCATGAGGTGAGTTAATACTTATCAGGCTGGTCCTGGAAAAGCAAACTTATGTTTCCCATGCCTAAACTAGATAAAAGTATAAAAGTATAAAAAAGTATGTGGACACCTCATCACACATATATATGTGGTTCCTCCCCAAACTGTTGTCACAATGTTGGAAGCAGACGATTGTATGTGATGTCTTTGTCTGCCATAGCATTCTAATTTCTCTGCATTGGAATTAAGGGACTCAAACCTGATTCAATCTGATGATGACGACCCTGTGTACAAAGTGAGGTCAGTGATGACGTGGTTTACAAACGTTACCTCAATCCCACTGAACACCTTTGGTATTAACTTGAATGCTGACTGAACCTCAGTCCTCCTCATGTGACTTAAGTCACGAAATGCAAAAAGAACACTGCATTTAGAGATTGCACTCTGACTCACTCCTGTGGTGCAGGAGCATTGCCAACATTTCCATTTCTCAGTTGATTAAACCTTTGTCCCTTTTGCTCTGGCATTCATCTATCCAAACACCAACTTGATGTAACTCACTGTGTGAGAAAAACACAAACATTTAATAGGGTTTTAGATCTTTTTAACAAACCAAATGGCTCCGTCATATTTTGGAGCTTAGAGTAATTCAGGTCTGATTCTGTATGACCAGAATGACCACAAGCTGGTCTGTCCACAAGCTGGTCTGTAATCTTTAACTTGACTTTTTTCTACAGCAATCATTACTTTGTATCTGAGGAGCATGTTCTACTAAGGGTGCCTGTAATATTGAGTTGATAGTATTAACTGAAAGGATTCATTTTTAACATTTTACTTGGAAACACTAATATCCCTTTTTACAACACTAGTGCAGACATTTACTGGCGTCTGTATGTGTGTGTGTGTGCGTGTGTGTGTGTGTGTGTGTGTGCGTGTGTGTGTGTGTGTGTGTGTGTGTGCGAATGGAGTTTCTGGATAACACTTATTGTTAATGAAGTTATGATGAAGAATAAATAAGAAGCTTGAAACACTACCTTCAAAATGTACACTTTATTTTCAACAAAAGTACAAAACCAAAAATCGGTATTTACAAACACTTTTATGGCCTTCTTCTCATTTACCCTCTTTGGTTTCACTGCTGCCCTGATGGTTTAAAATAAACATATTCATGTGAAGAAATACCCCCAAATACTTCCAGAGAGACAAAACTAAGCGTCATCTCTCCAAACAGCTGACGTAACCATCCTGCAGTGGTCCATTCTGAACATAAATAAGTGGGTGTGGACGGGGAGGAGGGGGTTTCATATAGCTAACTAATGCCCAGGCAGAAGTGCAGCTAACCTCATACACAACATAAATAACTAAACATGAGCTAAGACACAAAGACTGGACATATTTACAACCTCTTTAGACCACAGTTAACGGAACAAAGCCTCAGACTATCTATCACAGCCTAAAAACTACAGTGTGGGACTCTAGATCAGTCATATTAAAGACATAATTAAAAAATAATAAAAAAAGCATTCAGAGCAAGCAAGAGCTGACGAGTATGAATAAAAGCACGCAAAGCCTTATAGACCAACTACATAAGCTGAGAGAAATCGAGGCAGAAGCATCTTCTCTCTGGCACAAAGAAACAACTTCATTTTTTTTGGAAAATAAATAGATAAAAGAAGACCTTAAGGTTTTGTGCAAGGCTGCAAAATATGGTGTCTCCAGGTTCTACTATACTGAGTAGATATTGAGTGTTGGTCACTTGAGTTATGACTTTGGACTTAGTGTCTACCCCACATAATCACCATGTTTTAGTGTATTTTTAGCCAGTAGTCTGGGATTGATATGGCCTTCTATAGGATTTACAGTAACTTACTCTAAGGCCGATGAAGGTTTCATTTGGACACGGCCTGTTTTTTTTTTTTTTATCAATGTTTATCAAATTTATAACTGAAACCCACAGAGTACTAATGTTTCTAATTCTACTAATATACAATGTGTCCTAAACTGTTCAGGATAAGTCAAATTTGTCAAAGGGGAACAAGATGTCAGGTGGTAACAAACTAAACTGGTACTGACTGAGGAAAAAAAAAACACACACACTTAATTTAAACAGAGAACGAGAGTGTAACAGCAGTGAAGTCTTCATCTCTCCATACTCCAGCAGGCTTTCTTAATCCTGCATTACTTAAACCTGAATTATACAGCAATCTCAGCACTGACCAAAGAGAATGTGCTCACCAGTGACATATTTACAAAGGCCTAAAAAGTGTACAGTAATTTTCTTTTTCTACTAAAAAGAGGAGGAAAAAGAGGGATCGCTGAACCCATCACACCAGCAATGCGCATGGAAATAAAAAAAAGAGCATTCACAAGGAACACAAGAAAATCAAACAAAACAAAACAAAACAAAAAAGACACAGTTTTCAGTGCAGACTATTTTTTTTTTTTACAACACAGGTGTTTTTAACTCTTGCATGGTGCTGGGGTTTTGCTTGGAGGAATTGTTTGTTTGGGTTAGGCGACGGCCTAGAAATATTCCAGGCGTTCTTGTGATGTTCTCGTATGCAGCTTTGACAACCTATCAGGAGTCTCAGATCAGATGATGGATATGTTGTTGTGTTGTACAGCACATTCAGTGTGACAAGGCCTCTCTTCTCTGCCACAGAAAGAAAAAGGATTTAGATATACAACCCCCGTCTGTCTTTTACTGAAAGTCTCTAGCGCTCTATAACATTGTTAAAAACGTGTAAATACTGTAATTAGTCAGGGTTTTATCATAATTCAGTGCTTTATCAAATCCCTTCTATTATTTCCATAAGATTTTAGAAGCCGTATCCACCAAAATCACAACAAACATTTCAGATGATTAGCAACAGATTAGCAACTGACCGTCTCTGTGTCTCGGTCCCGTGTGTCACTCTAAGGCTCTGGTCTGTGATTGTTCTCCTCCAGCTTCTTGCTCTCTTCTGAGGTGCCCGTCTCCTTCTCGCCTGTCTTCCAGCTGCCTTGTCTGTGAAATATATCACGATGTTAGTCTTCTGTGGCTCATTTTAAACAGACGGTCATCTAGTAGTAATACTAGACTATTTACAGCAGAGGGGGTTGTTTAGAGCTGACAATAACATGCAAGAAAATATGTATTGACAGGAGAAACTGGCATTTGTCAATAATTGTATTTGTCATGGATCAGCATTCGAGCTGTGGAATAAGCAGTACTTGATAACACTGAGTATTGTCTATAGGAGGCTGCTGCGTAGGCTAGCAGGCTGATTTACCGCTTGCATGTGATTTGTATTTGTTAGTGTTACTCTTGTGCGATTTCTGTTTTAGGGGGAAGAAACGGGTCTGAACTTCATTCATCTCCAAATTGAAAATGACAGCATTTTCACTGGTCATTAAACAACGAGTTGTGTGGGGAATCGAGCTGCTGTCAGATTGTCTCAATCGTAATAGACCCATGCACTCTCGGGGACTTGGGCACTAGTGTTGAGGTTGAGTGTAGACACTGATGTCTTGTGACAAGGCTAGTGTGCAGTAAAATACGTATATGACTACGATACGCGTGTCCGCTTGCGGTTATTTCTCAGATGACATGCATATCAATCTTCATTCTGATAATCCACAAAGCCCTCTGTGGGCAGCTTTCGGGTCTATATAAGACTCATGAGGCGTCAATCAGAGTGTAATGGAAACCACTGATTTCAAGGTACATACATGATTTAATCCTGGGTGCAAATATAGAAAACTGTCACACAATGCAAGTCTGAAATGATCTCTCATTACTACATTTCAGTTAAAATGTGTCATAAGCATCAAACCTGCACCGTGCCTCTCTACTGCATCAAATGCATCGCGCATGCTACTGAACCCAGCTTTACTGAAAATCTTCCAGCTTTATCGACTTTGATTTCACCCTCCGACCCCACTGACTGAATGCTACGAGCCTACAAATACTAAGTAGGGAACAAGCTAGCACCCTGGTATAACAATCGCACTCAGACTTTAAAACAGACTGCCTGACAGAGCAGAAATGGTGTCGAGCTAAACGGGTAGTCTTCCAAATTACACACAAGGAGAGTCTTCTTAACTATAGAAAGGTTCTTAATGCTGCTAAATCACTTCATCTCTCCACCCTAATAGAAGACAAAATGAATCCAAGATGTTAAGTGACAGTAAAGTGATTGACCTACTGTGCATGCACAGAATTTAACCTCCGCATTTAACCTATCAGTGCAGTGAAACACACACAATAGTGAACCCATTCACTAGGGGCCAGTGAAAACAGTGGCCCAGAGAGGTGGGCAGCCCCTATCCATAATACCCAGGGAGTACTATGGGGGAGTAGTAGTAGAGGAGTGTCATGCCCTGCTCAAGGGCACCTCAGTCAGGTCTTGTCGGTATGGTTCCTTAAGCTCAAGCCAAGACTGCCCTGTTTATTAGCACAATAGCGACATTAACCAGGACACAGCAAGTGAAGGCAATGTGCTCATACTAAACAAAAAACTGCCCTGTTTGCCTGTCCTCTTCTATACCTGTATGCTGTGATGATTTATAAACCACACTATCAGTTTCACCCTGCAGGAGACGAGTTCCCTTTTCGAGTCGTTTTTTTTTTTTCTTATGTCATCTCAGGGATTTAAATCTACATCTTGCTTTCTAGATGTATAAAACTGAATACCTGCTCCTCATGTATAGCCAGTAGATGATGCCAACTAGAGCAGCTGCCACGATGAGACCGACTACCACACCTACAATCACCTTGGCCTTGTCATCTTCATCATCTGTGGAGACGAACAGCAGGACGAGAAAACAGTCAGTGACAAATGGTTCATACTATTGCTACAAAGTGTCTGAGTTATGACTTTGATGAATAGTGAACAGATGAGGGGATAAAATAAAAGAAAAAAAAAGAGTCTTGATGACAGGATGCTTGACACCCCATTCAGATCAACTGAGCTCCAACACAGGGCTTTTTTAGTGACACTTTTTAAATGAAATCTATTCTACTAGAAGACGTACAGAACAAATCGATCTCTTACCTTTTCTGGAATCTGTGATCTCTTCAGGTACTGAAATCAGATATGAAATTAAATTAACTTTAAAGGCAACAATAAACCAAAGAGGTTCTGACTGAGCCCACCACCAAACTGTGGTTTATAGAAAACAAGCAAAACTACAAATATAGCTCATAATACTTAATTTCAGCTTTTAGTAATGACGAGGCTACTAGCATGCTGTGATGGTGAAAGATCAGAAAACTAGATCAGAAGGAAGAGTCAAGCACCCCAGCCCCAGCCAACAGATCCAGAAAACCAGAGCTGAGAAAGATTGTATGAGGGGAAACAGAAAGGAAAGAGAGGAATGAGAAAACACTCATGCTCTATATGAGACTACATGTTAGAGAAAGGGAAAAGCTGTCAGCACAAACACACACATTTGCATCTTTCCTCAATACTTCCAATTATCCACACTATATGGTGTGATTATATAGTGATGGAAATCCTGCCCTCTTTCATTTATCTACATGAGTTTGGCTTCATGGCAAACTCAAGGCCTGCAGGGCAAACACAGATCTTTGCCTTGTTTCGTTTAGCCTGCACAAACTTGAAAATGTTATTCTTAAACACGAAAGCTGCTGATCGACTTGGATTCCCACACAGAATTTAGTGAAAGTAAAGTGAAAGTGAACTATTTGCCTGCTGTGCTTGCACACAGAGGAACGTAACCTCCGCATTTAACCCATCTGTACAGTGAAACACATGCACTAGGAACTAGTGAACACTAGAGGGCAGTATAAACACCTGCCCGGAGTGGTGTTTGGTGGCAGCCCCCAACCACAGCACCCGAGGAGCACGGTGCCTTGCCCAAGGGCACCTCAGTCGTATGTTGCTCTGTGCAGGGATTGAACCCGGGACCTTCCGGTCATGAGATCAGTTCCCAGACGTTCTTGAGGTGGAAACACCTTGTTGAGGAAAGACGTCAGAACAGCTGACAGGAAGTCTTGAAGTCTAAGCTTGAATAACCCCTCATTACATCCGTGCTGGTGCACAACTTTGAGGTGGATGAGCACATAACGTTCCATTACTGTCAACCGCAAACAGGAATCCGAGTCTACAGTAGACACAGGCTTGCTGAAACGTTTTCCAATTATCAGTTATCAACTACATCTTATAGTGTGTATGGCTGAATAGCCTCTGTTAGCCTTTCTTTATCCCAGAATCGCCCTACTCTACTTTCATATCCGAGATCATATATAAAGATTAGATAATGGCCAGCCATGTTTGATTACCATTCACAGGCCTGCAAAAGTGCTGATGTGGCCCAGGAAGAATTACAGCCTGACAGTCCTGAACCAAAACTCTCCTGACTCCTCAGATACAAGCTGAGAAACTCTCAGACACTGTGCCGTTATCTGCTTATCAGTGAACTGCTGTGAACTGCGTGTGCATGCACGAGCGTGTGTGTGCATGTGTATGTGTGAGGCACTGACAGAACGTTATTAGATAGAACAAAGGAGCTAGTATGTTAGTATGCACCCAGTCTCAGACGTCAAGAGTCTTCAGTACTTACAGGACAGCACATCGATTTCCTTGATGGCTGAGCCTAGACTGTTAGACACTCGGCAGGCGACAGTCAGGTTTGAACTGGGCATCACGGTTAGCTTGTAAGTGATTACGCCATTGCTGTATGGGCTCTGGCTCTGTAAGGGAACAGACAAATACACATACACACACAGAGTTTATTTCTCATTTCTTAGCCACAAAAGCAGGAAAAAAGTTAGTATTATGTAGGATTGAGTGTTCAAGACAGAAAAGTGGTACAGACTGTAAAAAAAACTGTAGCAGCTGGTGGTGGCTCCATAATGGTAGGGGTTTGTTTATAGCTAGACTTCTGTTATGTCTACAAACGTCTCCAACAGGTAAAGGCTACGTGTGCCTGCTATCTGATGAGTTACACCCGTTCATGTCCACACACGTTAGATACATGTCATTTCTAGACACACATCTAGAGACGCCTTATTATGTGGTCTGGAGTTTGGGGTTTTCCAAATTTTTTGAAATGTTCCACCAAGTATGAGACTGGTCAACAAATTTATAATATACATTCATATACACACATAACATTTGTTAATGCAAGCCAGCAGCCTTTTGTTACAAGTATGTCCTCAGTGTTGAGAAACATGTCTATTGTTGTTTGTGGTAATTGTACACAGATGACAGGTACAGTAGCTAGAGATTACTGACCGATAAAAACACGCTGGCGTATTCTTTTAAACGATGACCACTAGAGGGCCATAGAGCATCGCTGAGTGGATGAAAATCAAACACACATACAAGGACAGAGAGGCACCAACCCAGTGTGACTGAACTTCTAAGAGCCGATAATCAGCCTGCAATTAAACTGCACGCAGCACCATGCTCTCCAATTACCAACCCCCTCCAGCGTCAGAGCCAATGCAGACATTTAAAAAAAAAAAGCCCACCCTATCACAGCCTCTCGCTGCTCACATGCCATCACAGTGCTGCTTCACAGACACTGAGTGTACTCCCTGCTCTGCCATTTGGCAGTAAAGTCCATACCACCGTATCGTACAATCTCCCTCCTACTCATGATCGGCGAGTGTTAAGTTTATCCTAATGCCCATATTAGGCTTCTGTGCTGTGCTGAAATGCACACGCCGCTCCCACTGGTGTATGACTGTGGAAAATGAACACTTATGATATAAACCCAGCGTGGAATACCGTCAGATGTGTGTTGCATGTTGTACCAGCACTTAACAGGCTCAGCAGGAGGATAAGCTGAGATATATGCGATATTATAGCAGGGTAGAAAGTCCAAAGTGCTGCTTTCAGCGGATGCCAGTTTGATTTAAATGGCCTCTTTGAGTTACAGTGCGTTCCTCTGAACATCTGTGATGATGTGTGAGAGTGGAGAACGAGAGGGGGAAAATGTTAAGCAGCAACGATTCAGGCTTTGACTTTGTGTTGAATGTGATAATGAGTGACAGGATGACAGGTTAGCTGATGTTGAGCACTGCTCTGCTCTTTCTCTTTCTCTCTCACACACACACACACACACACACACACACAAACACACACACACACACACACTCCAGCATATTATGCACCTCAGGTTCCTTACATACACTCACTGAAGGCTGAATGCCTCCTCTCCAACCCAACATCAACGGCCGTTTGGTATTTGTCAGCTCGTTATACCGTTGTGAAATCATAATGAGGCCACGCGGCAGTAGGAACGCACTGTTATATGAGCACGAGATCTGGTCGAGAGAGGAGGAAGATGTAAAGACAGCGAGACAGAATTCACCCCTGAGGGAGGCAAAATCTTTTTTTGACATTTAGTTAAGTTAATTCAGTCTTCTGGGTGTACAGTAATGCATATACAGTGTGTCACCAATCCAAAAGCTTTTTTTTTTTTTTTTTTTTGAAACTTTGATTCCGTATTTACAGTCTGAGAAACAGCTACACGAGTCATTCCAATAACATAAGAAGATTGTTTTGCTGGATAACGTGATATCGAAAGGACATCCTCTGACATTGAAAGAGCGTGCAACAAACTACATGCCTGATCCTGCTGTGCACCAGAATATCTATATATCTATATACATCTTTATATAAATATCTATATACATCTCTATATATCGTCTCCAAAACACGTCTGATAGAACATCTTTTTTTTACAGTTTACTGAACTTTACAAAAATGACATCCATGTAATTCCTGCAAACATCCTGCGAACGTTATTGTTAATGTGCATGCACTGTGTTGGCCAAAAGTATGTAGACACCTGGGCATCTACAGTAGTCTACAATTTCTTTGCATGTGTATCCTGTGGCAGAATGGGCAAATCATTGTGGTTTTTGAAACCACGTTCCAAAACCTAGTGAAAAGCCTTCCCAGGAACAGAGACTGGGATCTGGAATCTGGAATGGTATGTTCAACATTACATACGACTGTGAGGTTCAGGTGGTTATATTATGTACTGTATGTAACCAGTATTTACCTCTATACTGCTCTATACAAGTAAAGAATTTTTTTTTTTGTTTGTTATTAAATTTTTATTTAGCATCTAGTATTTAGTGTTTGTTTTACTTGTTAACTGTTTAAAGTTACTTAATAATTGTAACTGTAATTAATCTGTTGACTCGAACCCACCTTTAAACATTAACATCTATTAAACATTACATAGTGCTACGTTTCTCTTTTCCTCCCCTAACAAACCTTCTATATTGCTGGGTTAATGTTTGCTGCTGTGCTAAACATGTACTTTTACCTGTAGACAGGAACAAAGAGAGCCTTTAGCTTGGACTGAAACTGACGTTCCACTCAGTTTCTCTGCACTGAGTGAACCCGTGCACCCTGCTGCTGTCTAATGCATTAACATAGCCACAGTTCTTCTGGAACTAAAAAGTGCATGCGGTAGATAAAAATGAATGGTTACTTGGTTTCTTCATTAGTAGACTGTCGCAGCAGGAGCGGTTGGCTCAGTAAAATATCAGGCCACACCTCGACAGGTCCCATACCAGCCTAATCAGCAAGTCCTATTTCTGTTTTTCTATTTCTGTCTTCCTGTTTTCACTCTGATGCTTAAAGTAACACTGAGGTTTGGTAACAAAACTATGTTGCTTTCTATTACATTATGTTCCTATTGAAAAACTAATTTTTATAGTCAGGTTTGCAAATATGTAAACTTGTAAGACAAACATTATTTTATATTATTCACACATTCAGCTTCATTTATCAAGTTGGATATATATGGATTTATTTATAATTAGTTTGTAGCTGAACTTGCACAAGAAATCTGCTATTCATGAGAATCCTGTAATTTTAAGAAAAACCCTTCATATCCTACTTGGGCTCTGGAGTGTGTGTAAATTTAATCTACTGTAAACCTTGATTGATCAGCTTCAAATCATATAATCTGCTTGGATTACAGAATTTTCACATATGGAATATAGGTCTAAATTGCTTATTTACTGGCATTTACAGAGGCATTTATCAGAAATGTTTTATAGACACTATAAAAAACATGTGCCTGTGCTAGTGTAGTAGGTCAGAGACTACATGTATAGCATTAAGAAAAATGTCATATCACTGACATCAATTTAAGAAAAAAAAATCAGTCAGTCATTCTCTAAAGCCCGCAGGGTTCAACATACACAGTTGTGCACACATTCACACATAGGGCAATTTAGCACACCCAATTCA
Source organism: Duopalatinus emarginatus (assembly GCA_028565595.1). Taxonomy (NCBI): domain Eukaryota; kingdom Metazoa; phylum Chordata; class Actinopteri; order Siluriformes; family Pimelodidae; genus Duopalatinus; species Duopalatinus emarginatus. Next base: position 7,652,881 of record JAOVVF010000008.1, on the reverse strand, counting down.
CCTGCCATGTGTGTTTTTGGGAGGTGGGGGGAAACTGAAGCACCCGGTGAACACCCACACAAACATGGGTAAACAAACTCCTCCCAGAGCAAGGATCAAATCCACAACCCCAGATCTCTGGAGCTGTGTAGCACACACACTACCTGCAGCACCACCATGCTAGAAAAATGTGAAAATCTACAACCAGGAAATTCATTGTAGTTATAACATGAAGTGTGGTTTTGTTGAATTTTGTCAAGTGTTCACTGATGGACACAAATCTAGGATTAAGAGAAGAGTACACAATAGCAAAAACAAATTGTCATGAAGAAAATCTGGGAGTTGAAAACTGAGTTAAACTGGCTAGTGTATGTAAGAAGCTGGAGAATGAGCTGCAGGCTGTGCAGTGAGTGAGTGGAGTGGAGTGGAGTGGAGTATTACCGGGACGCATCAACAAGCTGATTGGTGAGAAACTATAATTTGGCGGAAGGGAAATGCTAACATTAAAACATATTAAACACTACATTCATGGCTTAATTAATTTACTTCTTACATTTTTATTTTCCAAATTGTGTAAAAGCAACAAAACAGTCAAGGTGGTGTGTAATCGTGAAATAACCACATGTCTGTGATGAAATACGACCGCCTCATAACACACTCCCTCTTGTGTTCTGTTGCTTTAAAACAAAACAAAACAAAACAAAAAAAAAAAAAAATATATAT
>JAOVVF010000008.1:7624437-7645103 GCA_028565595.1 Duopalatinus emarginatus | reverse complement strand
CTATTTATCAGGTGTGACATCCAGACCTTCCTGCATCCTCACAGTACAGTTACGATTCTACCACCTCTCCTATTACTTATAATTTGCACTGTAATAAGACAATGTTCACTTAAGTCGATATACTTTTCTTCCATGTTCCATCTGGATACCATCTGGGCTAAAGAGAATTTAGCCCCAGCCTTACTTCTTTACACTATTGTGTATTATGTTCTTATGGCCACTGGTGGTGCTGTTGCACTCAGTAGCACAAAAGTCCAAAACAAGGGCATTTCAGTCTTGTCTTGTCAGTAAGGGGGATTAAACCAGACACCTTACAGTCACATAGGCTTGTGGTTCCTTAACCATAAGCCTATGTGTACCACAGCTGAAGTGTTTTAAACATGTCTTTTAACTTTGAAAGTCAATGAGGGCTTCAGCTACACAGGGTTAAACTTACAGTGAATGCTGAAGGTTTCGGGTGCAGACATCTGGTCAGGCCCAGCCACATGTTTCACAACGCAAGCGAACTTTGAGGTCGCATCCTGCTTTCCTGCTGTGTACTGCAACTGAGAGGTTGTAGTGGACAAACCTGTGACTTTGTCCTTTGTTACAGTGGCACTGATAATGATCACTGTTACATACAAAACACACAACATGGCAGTTAGCCATTTAGCACAAAGAAACATGCCTCCTGTTATAGACTATTATAACACACACTTTCTTCTAGAGAGAATGATTGAATACGTCACACTCACACTTGTTGTCTGCCACCAGTGTCTTGTTATTTTTCACCCAGATGATTTCTGCTGGGGGGTTTGCACCAGCGGCTGCACATTCTCCCAGCTAAAATACACAAACACACACACACACACACACACAGAGAGAGAGAGAGAGAGTATTTATCTTTAAGGCGTAACCAGATCACTAAGCCAAAACCTTTCCCTTGCTTTAACATTCACTAATCTTTGATCCAGGAAGTGTTATTATATCCGCCCTGAGTGGAGCAGCCTGTCTGACACAGATACTATATTAGGAGTTTTTATTCAGCGTACATGACCGATGACGTTTCCTAAATTAACTGAAACCTGACATAGAAATTATTTCATTTACCTCCCCTAGACCAGGAATCTCTGGGACTTTCTTCAGCTCTGCTATGTAAATATGGTAGCTCTAGGTAATTTTAGCTGCAAGTGCTACACGTCATGAGAGGCTGGGGAGGCTGGGTAATTTCCTTCGACAACTACTGTACATGTGACTAGGGTGACCGTGTCAGCTGCCAGTATCAGTGTGGGTGTGTGGGTGTGTGTGTGTGTGTGTGTGTGTGTGTGTGTGTGTGTGTGTGAGTATTTTCTCTCTCTCTCTTTATGTCTTACTTTCAGTTCATCATGACAGCTGTAAAAAAAAATCCCTGCGACTTTAGAGGTTTTAAACAATCACAATGAAGAACAAAAATGGGGGATGACAATATACCATTTCTCATACAGTGTAAAAAAAAAAAGAAAATGATGTGTAAAAACTCCATTACAGGAGGAACTGGAGAAGCTGCATGTAATAAACCCAGCAGAGGAGAAAGCCTTTATCTATTGTTCCTCCCTGGTACAAAACATCCACTCTCCGAAAAAAAAAAAAAATGAAATAAACTGCACTTAATGCTTATTACAGACATATTAGTGTAAAGGATACATCTATTATACCTTTACCTGGAGGTTTCTTATTGTAGCTGAATTATATTTATGGACATATCTGGGTTTTAAAGACTGCACATTGGGGAATAAAAACGGACCATTTTTTCTGACAATGCAGTCACAAACATGCAACAGAACAAGGCCGTCATCACTCATACTGAACACACACACACACACACACACACACACACACACACAGAATATCATATGTATGGCATGGACCAAATCATCCAGCATCCTTCTCTCATCTCTTATTCTCTCCTGCTTGGTCTTCTGTTAAGCCCCAGAATCAGACAGGCAAATATTTTTAACATGCACAGCCCCAAGGTCAAGCTCTTGCTCTTTTTCTACCTTTCTACACACAGTGGCTGCGCTTTAGACATGACAGTACCCAGTAGGTGGCTATCAAAAAAAAGAAAAAAGAAAAAAGTAAAAAGGTCCTCCTTACCCTCAACTGTCCGCTCTCATAAGAGTGTCTGCATTTCTCTGAACTTCCAACCTGCCTTAAATCTGAGCACATACAGTATAACAGCATCCCCACTGAACCCTGGCCAGATAAAGTGTAGCTAAGCCTGCACAGGCTACTAATCCCCTTTTACTGCCCTTGTAAAGTAATGTAACATTTTCTCCCCATTGTGTGGTTCAGTGCATCCCAAAGCTGCAGTTTTGTGCTGCTGCTTTGGCTTTTTGGTTTTCTGTAGGGGAACATCACGACAGCAGTAATGCTTCTGTAAAGGGACTCTCTATCGTGTGTGTGTGTGTGTGTGTGTGTGTGTGTGTGTGTGTGTGTGTGTGTGTGCGTGAGGACTGATCTGACTAACAGATTTAACCTGAGCTACCAGGCAGAAAGGTGTTTTATGTTTAGGCTGATTGATAGAAAAAGAGATGTGAAAAAAGCTGCTAAATGTAATGCAGGGCTGCAAATGTTTTGTTGAATGTGTCGCAGTTTTATAAATTGGCAGCTAATGCGGATGATAAAGGGCACTGTTTCAAAGCACTCACCTGCGTCAGTTTGCCGTCGTCCAGTCGACTCGCTTTGTTCCTGAACTCAGGTGCTGATGGTCTCTCTGAGGATTACAAAACGGGGGAATTTATCAACAATTAGCATCACAATACACACAATCCAAATAAATTCTTTTACAAATAATATATGGTAACTTGTAATCTTTTAGCTAGTCTATCTACAATGGCATTTTATCCCATCAGGACCCCATTTAGGTCACTTCACAGTTATATAATTACTAAAGTGTAGGGTATCTGCTGCTAAGCACGGTTTCCCAGCTCCCATTTTAACCCATCCATTAGTTCCAATGGGACAAGATGTTATTAAGTGGGTGAATCATTCTCACACATCAGTGACACTGACTCGTAGGGTTTTACCTCTTACAACTTTGCACTTTGCCTATCTACGGGTGACTGTGGACTAAAGAGTTTGCTATAAGCTGGTTGTGTGCTTTATACATTGTATAATTTATTATCTGAAGAACACTGATATTGATTTGGTCTGTGCCAGTGAGAAATAATTGTAATTAAAATGATATGTGTGTGGGTGTGTGTGTGTTTGCTTAGAAAGCTATACTCACTGTGCACTTCAACCTCAACAGGGTATTCGTTAAGATTGGATATGGAAACCACCATGCAGGTGAAGACTCTTTGGTCATCGAGGACTGCATTGTCGATGAGCAGGCTGGAGTCAGGCCCGATGCGAGTACGGTACTTATAGCTGTCAGTGGCTGTGATCTTCGCTTCTTCCTTTTGTAGCTGCTTCACCAGGATATCTCCCGAAGTGCCGTTCTCACTCGACTAAAGACAATCACATAAAAGCACAACTATTACCAGTCTGTCATACACAGAAATCCTCCACTGCCCCTGTCCTGAACTGACTCATCATGCTCTGTGAGCAGAGCAGACTAACAGTAAAATAGCAGCATTTGGGGGTTTCTTTTGTTAGGGGTGACAGTGGAGATAGCAGGTCTGTGTAAACCATTTATTCATAGCTTCACACTTCACTAATGTGCCTGGTTTTCCTGACACCTGACAGCGGGATACTATTGATCCAGAACTGACAAATTCAGACAAGAAGAGCAGCAGAGACTCACATGTTTCCATTTGGTGAACATCAGATCGGACGGCTTGTTGTCGCCATTGTTGCAAGGCACCTTGATGGTCTCGCCGTACAAGCCGATGACCTTCTCCATGCTGCTTGCTGAAACATGACACAAAAAACAAGAGAATTATTAAAAGTGACTCTATCTGCATTCACTGCAGACAGGTTTTAGTCAGCATCGGAATGAGAGCCTCTGTTCTGAATAAGACCCTGCTCACGGTGTGCTGAGTCCGTCATGTGATCTCATTGTGATCGGAAAGGATCTACTTCCACTATCAGATATACCTATGACACAGTTGTCATAGGCCTAATCTCTAGCTATAATCAGACTTAAAGGCAGTAGGTCAGAGCGGTGTCAGGACAATCATCCACCTCTCTAGTTGGCTCTCAGCAGAAGAGCTGATCACTGACTCCATGTACCAGGAAGCAGACTACATGTGCATTCACAGGATGTGGTAAGGTTCAGCCCCATCTGCTCAAATGTTCTCAAGTGGACACAACATTGTACCTTGCATCATCAGACAATGAATCCAAACATCTACAGTCAATCTGACAAGCTGCATCACATCTTTACCCTTCTCTAAACACAAATTGCAGGGGATGGTAGGGGCATCACAGGGCTTCCTCACAACTTCCCAATCTACAGGATAATTTCTAAAGATGTTGTGTCAGTAAAGCAAATTGGCATTCTGCACACATCCTGCTTTCTCGTTTCTTCTTTGGCAGAAGGCACAAAGCTATGAGTTCTCAGAGGCTAAGATTTAAAGACAGTCACCATGTCAATAAGCACTAATTCACACCTACTGTATAGACTGCACTTAATGGCTAATACTCTTAACCTGATAATCACCTTGTCTAATTTGTACCTCTTTAACTCTCACCTTTTACTTCACACACATACACCAAGGTTTCATCTGTTACATTTAATAAGCTGTCAACATTTACTACATTTTGGATTTTTTAAAAAGGAAAATAACACAACCCATCTTTGTGTTTTTGAAGATTAGAATGTGTTTAGAATGCTGTGATTCACGATACTGCCATGTAATGGCTCTAGTTTCATTTTTGCAACCTAGAAATGAGCTCAGCCACCAGACACATACAGAGCTGCCAAAAGCTGCTAACATGAAAGTCCTAGAAGGCTGAGATAGAGAAGGAGAGAGGGGAAAAGAGAAATTTACTACCAAAATCTCAGTGAATGCTATTTTTTTTCTGCTTTAGATGTGTACTAAGCAACAGTAGGAGAGCAACAAGGCAAAAGGCCACGAATTCTTAGGTTTGCAGAGATAAAATCTTTGAGAAAGGAACCACCAGCAGAAACTGGGTCTTTGTCTATGCCCTGCATTGCCTTCAAGAAATCATAAATGCTCCTAAGACTGTACAAAACATCTCTGCTCAGCTCTGCCACATTTTCACGACAGAACAGGTCAGTTACAGGTTAAGGAAGACTTTAAAATAGCTCTACATTTACAACCTAAAAAGATAAACCGCTTTTTTAAATGATGAAAGAATACAGGACGACTGATAAGAACCTGGGCATCAGAGCCTCAGAAAAACTCAGCGATTTCATTTGGTTGTAAGAAAGCGGGAGCTAAAAAAAAAACGGCCCATTCCCTCTTAAAGCCAAAATGTTCAGAGGTTGTCATGGCGATGAGACACAGCACTGAGCGGTGTGGTCGTTTTCAGGACACAAAACATTTTTGGAGGGTTATGCAGGCTTTGTGCCAGCCACTTCCATCAGCTCTCGGCTTCTCTCAGAAAAAAAAGGTGGCCATATCAGAGCACTTTAGCATGCGTGAACACACAAACACTCTTCTGGAGTGTTCTTCACAAAGCCTGTCATTATGACAATGGTTTTAATGTTAGCCACAAGGCTGCATTACAGAATGAGAATCCTGGCAGGACAGAAAAAAAAAACACGTACACACAACTCACACACTATACTGTTCTCCTACAGTTTTCAGGACAGAGCCAAGACCTGCAATCAAATCGATTCAAATCTGAGTGAACCCTGACCGAAGTAGACTCAAAGAGAGAACATACAGCATACAGTTCCCTTTATTTCAGCACTGTAAACCTGACGATTCATGTGTGGCTTAATTATGAACTGAAAAAGCCTCGGGCCTGCTCAAACAGAGGCTTTGCCAAAAGATGAAATTAAAGTGCGAGATTAAAGCGTAAGCTTTAATAATAAAGCCAGGTATCAGAATGGAGGCTGAGGCAGACAGGGAGACAGGTGCAGACAGCACTGTGTACACTCTGGGCCCACCTGTGTCTACAGAACACTGTTTGAACAACAGACCGCCTCTACAGGTAAAATCACCCCCTGCCACCTCTCAAACTAAAACACACTCCCCACAGGTGTGTGTGTGTGTGTGTGTGTGTGTGTGTGTGAGAGTGTGCATGCATGTGCAGGAGGTGCCTTGGAAAGAGATAAACAGACATTACGAAGGCTAGCTCTCTGGGGAGGTATTAGATGAAGGCACCTTTGTTTTTCCATTTTGAGGGAACAAATGCAAACACTCTTCTTGGGTGCTGGTGTTTGGAGAGTGTGCCGAGGCGTGAAGAGCAAAATGCAGTACTCATTAGCCCCTTTGTCATCTGGCTGGAACAGCACCGTCAAAGTTGCCCTAGGCAAGAAGAACTAATGGTACCCAGCCTGTATTTTGCCCACAAATTTCCAAAACATGGTCAATGTTTGTTCTACACATCTACCTGCCAAGTGATGGCTTTTGTGTGTTGAACCATAAATGTTCCTGATGTAACATAAAGCACACGCCAGAGTCTCTGTGTAAATAACCACACACTAGAAGCTCGATTATGACTTAATTTACTGATAATATTAAATATATTCCAATGTTCAATTACTTCCTTGTTAAGTCACTCTAGAGGGTATATTTATACATCATCTGTCACATAGTGTTAAACAAATCTCACCACAAGCATTTACAACATACAAATGTCCTTGACATATTAAGCGCATGACAAAGATTATCAGTGCATCTGAAATCAAGTACTTTCATAGTGAACAGTGTGGAAAAGCAGTATGTGAGGACAGGTGGTGTGTCCAAATACACAGTATTCATCAAAAAGTATGCCTCGGGAGATATTTTGAAGTATGTGAACAAAGCACATTGTGGTTCAATAATATACCTCATAATTATATATTATATATATTATTATCTCATAATTCAGGTGAAGGTGTGAAACACTCAAAGCTAAATAAGAACAATAGCGGAAAGCAGGAAGACGGCTGCTTACAACCTAAAAAATAAATGTAAATAATATTGTTAATATGAATACTATTATGTACTACTGCAAGTACTATTATGAGTAGCTTTGTGGAGAATGACAGCTACATTTAGAGGTGAAGTGATGTGATAAACCTACAGAGGAATTTAAATTTTTGCATTTAACCCATTTGTCCATTGTAACTAACACACACACACACACACACACACACACTAGTGAACACACACTATACAGGGCAGTAAATACACTATTTACAGCACCCAGGGCAGAGTTGGTGGGTTAGGTGTCTTGCTCAACGGAACTTCAGTTGTGTCTTTTCAGTATGAGGGACCTTCCAGTCAAAAGACCCGAACTTCAAGCCATGGCTGCCCCAAATTTTGTCTGTTTTTTTATCAAAATAACATGACAGTAGTAAGATGGTGGACATAGTATGTCCAAGACTGTGTGCCTACTGCACACTCATGTACAAAAAACCCTACTGTTTACTGGTAGAGCGGTACACATACTGGTTCAGTCTAGTTCATGCTGTTTAAGTACACCATTTCGGACGCGGCCTTTGACTATAATGCAAATGATACCCACAATGTCTATCAAGATGACTTCTAGCCTCCTTCACCTTGCCAGACAGGTTATATTTAAGTTATGTTTAGATTCAGTCATGGGTGTGGCTTGTGAAACTGTACCCAGTAGTCAACTGATTTTGCTTAACTTGTTGATTTAGTAGCTAAAGAGGCAATAACTTCAAATAGGCTATTTTTTCTTCAGGAAATAAATCATTCTTTTAAAACATCATTTACTTGAGTTGTCCTTGGGTTGAGTTTCATGAACTGAAACATTCAAGCATGACAAATATACAAAATTAGAAAAAACTGGGAAATGAGAGACAAGAGTTCTTTTTTTTACCCAAAAAGTTAAACCTTTTAACTTCTTACTTTTAACATGCCAAAAAAGTCATACAAAAGGCACACAAAAACAACGTCATGAATTGGATATGGTGAGGCTTAATGGAAGTGTGTATTAGAACACTGCTGAGATGAAAGACCCTTTAGCTGTGGAGAGTGAGATTGTGTGTGAGGACTGTTCACATACCCACCGCGTGACTGATTGCAATCTCCTTTCAATTTAGGAACCGGGTGCTGACCTTTTTAAAAACGTTCCTCACAAGCACTTCGATTCTGTCGTGGGGCGGGTGTGTGGACATTTCTGTGTGTGTGTGTGTGTGTGTGTGTGTGTGTCTGCCTACGGGAACGTGTGTGGGTGGGCGTGTGTTTGCTCACACAGTGTCAGAGAAAGACTGGCTTATCACTCTTGCGACACACCTGAGCACACAGGGCACAATGACCTGACGGAGAATGCTTTTCCGTTCTCAGCCTCATTCCTTCACAGCTGAGAGATTAAACCTCAACACCGTGTGCCATCGCTGAGTTCACCCGACCAAACACTGATAGCCAAAAAAGTTACAAAAAACGACACAGATTGTTATTTTGCACGCTAGATTGCAGGCAGACTAATGAATCATACATATTGTCATGCTCAAGGTAGTGTTTCTTTTCCCTTTACAAAATAAAAAAGGCAGAAAGATCTCAGACTTGGCAGTCCTGCAGCGTTTTGTATGGAGCAGTGGGAGGGCTTTAGGCAGCGCTATTCTCTCTCTCACAATACGCCTCCAATAACTCTAATGTTCTCCCATTAGCACTGTCCTCGGGTCGCGCTGCGCTCACTAAAGTCTGAAATATGTACACCCTACAGACTGCAGACCAAAATCTACAAAAAGGAAAGACAATGCATCTGAGGGAGGGTTAAATTATGATCACATTAGCACTGATGTACCGCGTGCCAGCTTACAGCTACAGGATTCATTAAGAAACACTGGCAGACTTGAACAGGATTTCAGTGAATGTCTTTCTTTCTAACGGGGACAACTGCTGTCATGGACGATGAATGATACTACTCCTAGATCCTAAGTTATAGGTGCATCAGCACAGAACAAATGAGACCACTGGTACGGAAAGAAAATAGCAACACTACTGTACAGGCATAGCACGTTCCCAAAACAGTGCGGCAAGAAGCCAGAGGAAAGAATATATCCGGGAGAAAGTGAGACGGTGTCAGCACTTGGGAAATCAAGCTTGCTCCCAAGCCTGTGACTCATCAAGCAGGGGCTGCCATTGCTGTTATCAAATCCTGAATTAATAGCTGAACATAAAATAGGGGCATGATGGAGTCATAGCCTGATGAACCTGTGAGGTTTTGTCTTGATTTTAATCAACATCACTGCAGGATTGCTTTAGTTATGCAATTCGGCATATCAGACTGCCAAGGAATTATTCATTCACTGAAAATTGGTTGTGGAGGAGCCAAAGTTGCATTTAATGGTTAGAGCTGTGGTGTGGCCAAAGTCTATCCTGAAACGGTGGGTATGGTGCAAGAACATACACTCCGGTTGGAAGATCATGGCAGGAATCCATTTCCGCACTTATTCACACCAGTGGGAGGAAACCTGAAAACCTTTATGAGCATAGTGAGAACAAGCCAAGGAAATAAATAATGAAATGAAATAGCTGGGAAATAAACTGCACACTGGATAGATCCACTCCTTTAATTTGAGAACACTGAACTTCTACAAGGCTCACTGCTAAAAAAGTGCCTTCATATCCTTATGAATATGATTTTCATGCAGTTTTACTACTTGGTATCATTTTTACTTGGAAGATAAGATCACTTTGTATTAAAAGAGTGCTGTTGTTCATTCGAGTACTCATGTTTTGTATAGCGAAACCTCAGCATATCTGCAAAGCCATTTTTTTGTAGAGGCAGCAGGATCTAATCTGTATAAGACCTACAGAAAGGACATTAAACCTGGGGTGGGTGTGGGTGGGGTGTTGTGGTGGTGAGGGTGTGTGGGTGTGGGTGCGTGTGTGTGTGTGTGGGGGGGGGGGGGTAGGAGGGAGTCGGAGCGGTATTCTGTGCTTTGTTGCTACTTTACATGGACTTTAATATGATACAGCCTAAATCAATTAGAGAAAATGAAACACAGCCGGATGACTGGCTGGATAGAATTATTGAAGCTTTCGCTGAAGGTGGCAGAGAGCTGGAATCTGATTAGGCGAGCATGTTCTTGAATACATTTTCCCCCATGCAGAGATGCACAGAACACTCCAGCTTTCTGCAGTTTTATCACAGACATGTGTGTTTATACTATATAATATATTTTCCTATGCAGCCTGTATAGAGGTACGGTGTGAAGTCTATAGGGCAAAACTTTCTTTTTACATTTTGTGTAGCTGTGTGTGTTTGTGTGTGTGTGTGTGTGTGTGTGTGTGTGAGTGTGTGTGTGTGTGTGTGTGTGTGTGCGTGTTTGTGTGTGCATTCCCTGCTTCACTTCAAAAATGAATCAACGAGCAGAACAAACAAAGCACACAAAGTGCTGCAGGAAGAGAAACAGAAAAAGATAAACACACACAAACCAACAACCTTAAAAAGGAATGAATGGGTTAAATCAGATTGAGGCTCAGTTTAAGTATGTGAAAGGTACTTAGGGCCGGGGATTCTTTAAAATATGAGCTCAGATTCTGCCATGCTTGACAAAAATTGACATGATGGCATTTTTTCATCAGAACTGCCAAACACTTAACACTCGCACTGACAGTACCTTAGCACTTAACTAAAAATAAGAGCAGGCATCTTCTATTTGTGTGTGTGTGTGTGTGTGTGTGTGTGTGTGAGAGAGAGAGAGCGAGAGAGAGTGTATGTGTGTGTGTGTTTGTATTTTAGCATGTGTCTGTGAACGAGCAGATGGTAGCTAGATTTGAATGTTTTTTTGCCCACTGTGAACTGGCAAGACAGATAAATAAGCTTAAAAATTAAAAGCAGTTACAGCTGTAGGCTGTTTATGAACACTGGGTGGCTTTGTGGAGTATAGGAGCATTTAAGAGTATTTAAGATGCAAGTTTATCAGCATGGGAGTTTGTTATAGGCAAGACTACTTACTACTGGCATTACTATTCATTCATTCATTCATTCATTCATTCATTTATTTATTTATTTATGTGAGGGATGAATTATTGAAGCTGAGAAAACTGAAAATAATGTATATAATGCATATATATGTACATATATGCATTTTTAGTGTTTAATTCACCATCACCATACACAGTTAGACTGGTTGTAGAGGCTACAGATTTTGTGTTTTATTTATTACCAGGTATACTTCATCTAAAAAGCAGTAGCACTCTTGTGTAAAATATACGTTAACTAATATATCCGTTTTTTTAGCAGCGCTAAAAAATTACCATTTAGAGAAATATATTATAGGAACACTATCATGGACGTAATTGATTGATTTTAATGAAATGTACAAGTTTGTGCTTTGAGATGGGAACACAAACACAATGCAGACACATTTAAAATGGTTTACTTGCATGAAAGCTAGCTAATTCATAAGGCTAGCCCTTGCTAATAGCGCTTTTACACAAAGAAAGGATAGTAGCAATGTAAACAAGAAAACTGTCCGAAATATCAATAAGATTTAAATCGAATATTAGATCTAACACGCAGTAGCACTATAGTCTGAATTTACTCTATATAACAGATGATTTAGCTAAGAAGATAGAAGCTAAGCTACAACCGTTACCAGGCCTGTGGAATGAAGAGAGGAACAAACAGATATGTCAGATAAAGAAAAGAAAAGACAGATATGTCCACTGTCTGAATGGTTAAACATGTGAGAAGAACTGGTGCTAGGCAACTGGGTTAAAGGACTAAAAGCACGGAAACTAGCTCATGAATAAAGCTAATTAAGCTAACTAACACAGTCATTTCACACAGACAGAAGCAGAAAAGGTAGTGACAATGGAAACAAAACAAAACTGTCAGGAATAATAAATTAAAATTCCATTATAGCTACACTACCCTTACGAAAATCAACCATGGTTTTACTACGGTAGTTATCGGAACTGCGGTGATTCTACCATTAACTAATAAGGTATCTTATGGTATAAATCTGCCATGGTTTTACTATTGTACCATATGATATACTATAGTAACCATGTCATAGGTTTTTTTTTCTGCCAAAAACCTATAGCTATCATGCTATGGTAAACCATGGTCTTGGCACTGACTATAAATAAAATGTCCATTAGTTCCACTATAGTGAGAGAGTCACAACGCTGTCGGAAAATTTGGACTTCTGTTTCAACAGATCATTGTTATAAACACAAGCACATTTTAACAAAACATAGCATGTTCAGTGTGGAGAGGTTGTATTGTGGAGGTTGGTCTGGTATAGTGGTAATCGCTGAGAAATATATGGTTATTGTATGTTTTCAGTGTATTTGTTAAGGGTTATTGGGATTGGATATAAGAGAGGATTTGTGCTTTGGTTGTTTGCCAGGTATTAAAAGCAAAGAAATGTTGCTAGAGGGTTAACAGTCTGAAAGCAGAAGGATGTTTTGGTATTAAGCTTCAACCCAAAAGACATCCATACAGCTTAAAGGCTTGTGAGAAGCTTTATGACAATAGGTAATGGTTAAGTTGGTAATAGCTTGAAGCCTGCAGTGTACAAAGGAATATAATTGGTTGAATTAGTCTTTTTAGATGGCTCATAGAGCTGTGATCATCATAATTTCTGTTTGCTGTAGTCTGAACATTCCAATTTAAAATGTTGAAGCATTCTGCTATTAAAATCGACTTTGAAGGTTGCAAAAAAGCATGTTGTCAAGTGAACATAATCAGGATCAGCATGATCCTCCGAATCCTCTGCGAAGAGATCCACATTACAGTACAGAGAGAAAAAAAGAAGAAGAGAACGGGATAGGAATTGCTAGTGTGTGTCAGAAGCAGTAATGAACACACAGTTATTGTTCATCCCTCATCAACTCTAATGCCGGAATGCCCTCCTCATCTTCTAGCATATTGAGTCTAGTGAAGCATCAGAGTTCAACACTATAAGCCTCACACTGTGCAAATTGTGCTTCATAACAGCACACGTGTCTGTTCCTTTACACATAGCAGGCAGATCTACGGAACAGCACACTGCGGGAAAAGAACAAGGATCCCTGGGCATATAAAGCCATCATGACCAGCATATGAATTGTGGAGGTTTATATGTGGGCATGGTGTTTGGGTAAAAAGAGGTGTAACAACATAGCTTTGTGATTTGATCCTATTGACTCAACCTAATCCTTTATTTTTGGTTCTTGAATTTTTAAACAGAGTTTTGGCAGGAGGGACTCTCCTCTGAGAGGCAAGGTTAAGAGTTCTGGGCGCTCCGTACAAAATCTCTTTGCTCTCTCTCCAGAGGGAGATGTATCCAGTATTGACTCATTCACAGAAGCAGTCGTACCATCTGTGGCATTCAACACTCCCTCTTAAATAGGATACTTCACTAACTCCCAACAGAGGTACTCAGGTCATCTGAATTGAGCTCAGGCAAAGTTAATGGATTCTGTCTGTGTTAAAATGCCAAAACAATGACTGCACATGCATCAGTATCAACCATCAGCATGTTTATGCCTCCATCTGTCCTGACAGTAAGTGGTAGTTTGTAAAGCTTAATTAAGGCTTGTAACCAGAAGCTGCATCTTGTCTCAGCTGGGATTAACAACAAATTCGTCAAATCAATCAGGCTAACCTGCCTTGTGCGACTGGCCACACCTTTCAGCCATTATGAAATATAAAATGACAATTTTTTTAAAACTCTTTCCTGATGGCAAAGCCACCAGTTATTCCATCATTCAACAAGAGCTGCTGTTAGAGCTGTGCAGCATTCACACTGAACCTCATAATCATCCATGTGATGATGGGCAAGTGCAATCTCCGGGCAAAGCGAGCGTACTGTAAAAGGAGGCATTGTTCAACCCCAACCTCAATCTTTCTCTTGCCTCATTTATCTCTCGTTCATCTATACTGATGGCTGTACTGAAGTGCCATAATCACACAAATATCTTGATAGCAATTTGACATTAAAAAGAAAAGAAATAGATATTACAACACTGCTGCCAGGATGATAGCGAGCTGATCAATGGATGGCGATGACATACTGTGTTCCTGACGCTGTTTAACTTTCCAAGCTTCAAGAGAATTTATGACATTTACTCTTTCTCCCTTTCCACCTGAAAAGAAAATGAGCAAATATTTGCGCGGTAGAACTTGGACTTGGTATGACAGCAGACATTGCTTGGTTTAGCTCTAATAAATGCATGAGTCTGTGAGGGCTGAAATGACTGGCATTTCAACATGTTCCTTTTTTTCTGAACACATGACAGCCATTTCTGGAAGCCCAGGCGAACACACAGACACAAACCATATAACACACTCAACACATTCCAAGCTATAACCCTACCTGAGATAACTGTATAATATATAGCTGTCCAGTCTTCAGTGCCACAATTCTTGTCTCTGACAGGCAATAAATAATAATAGCTGCATCCCAAAGTCAGGGCTGCACTTTAACTAGGTGGCTTCTTGGAACCACTCTTTTACAACGGCACATCCTTGGTGTTAAATCATGTAAAATGGCCATGTCAAAAAGAAAGAAAAGGAACGCTTCAGGCAGTAGTCAGCTGCAGTAAGAGTTTACTACATAATCGTTTTACATTTAACAAGCCGACCATTTATATCCAAGTATCTGTTTAGAGAATAAAAAGAATGACCTCTTAATCTAAATTACATTTAAACACAGATGTGACTTTGCTTTCCAAAACTGCAGAAAAATGACCAAAGTCCCCAAAAGTTACAATCTTAACAAGGTTTCCTTCACTTCATGGCAGTAAAAGATCACTCAGATCAGACCATCCTTCACCAACAAGCTGTCAATAAATTCAGCCTACCTCAGCTGCAGCCTACATTTGCGGCGTACCTACAAAGTGAATGGAGATGAGCCGGCTGATTGAATCCTATGATCAAAATATAGCTTTCCGATGTTAATGTGCTCGGTCACCCTGAGTCACTTTCCTCCATGTCTCAAGAGAGTGCTAATGTATAGCTTAATAGCAAGGATTCTTAAAGATGGTGGGAGCTGAGCTTTCTACCAAGGCTTCAGATTCATAAAAGCCTATATGTGGTACACCTGATGGTGCAAATGAAAAACAGCTCGTAATATAATAAACGTTGTTTAAGCTAGTAGGGGGTTTAATTATGGGCGGAGGTGTGTAATTAGTAGTGTGCTGAACTGTGCAGATCAAAAGAAAGTGTATTCTGGCTATTCCTTTTAAAACAAGACCTTTTTTTAAAAATGCAAATAAACAGGATCAATGCTCTTGATGTCTTACATCTTAACACTAATAAAAAGTAGCAGGTAATAGACTGAGAATTCACACACACACACACATACACACACACACACACACACACACACACACACACACACACACACACTGCACAAACACCCTGCAGGAACATAAGCAGTGTCAGAGCTGGTTAAGGTCATCCCTTTGTTACCAAGGTCTTCATTAAACTTCAGGAAAGAGAGGAAAATCACATCTTTTTTTGCGTGACCCCCTCCAGAACTGCTCAGTTGGAGCACGCAGGCTAATTGACCTGTCCATGCAGCATGCTGGAGGACCTGCAGTGCTGAAATAATTGACTTGATGAAATGAGGAGTAGCCTCTCTCAGCGGATGGCCAGGCTGTCCACACTGCCTCTGGCTGCCAGCTCTCAATCTTGACTACTGTCAATATTTCTTACTTTCCCCCTTTTTCTTCCTCCATTTCAATTTTTTTCTCCATCTCCTTCTCTAACGTGCTGGACAATTTACAGTGATGGCCTGCAGATCTCGTCTTAACTCATACTGCAAATCAGCAACCGGTTCGCTTTAGTGCTTTTGGGTTCATCCGAGAGCTTTGCATTTGAGATGACAGGTACGCAAACTGTGATCTGAAACATAGCTGCTGCTCACTACACTTAAATCACACTCGTTTTCCTGAGACTAGACCTTAGCAGCAAAGGAATATTTATGCCCATAAATATGACGATAATTTTGCCGGTTCTACTGTGCAGTTATACGCAACATGAGTTACTACATGCACACAGACTAGAGAGTAATGTGGGAAAGGTGATAAGCCCTGTAGCAACACGTTTCATTACTATGTGGCTTTTTAACGTCTGAAGGTTCAGCCATTCCTGGGATTCCAGACATAGATGATTCGATGTTAAAAAGCAAGTCACAACGGGCACTGAATCGTGACATGTTGACAGAGAGAGAGAAAAAGAGGGGGGAGGGGGGGGAGGTAAAAAATAACGAGAGATTCTTTCCATCTGTTATGAGACTAAAAGGAGCATTAGCTGCCATAGATAGCAGCAGGCCCAGAATCTGTGGCAATGCATCATGGGAACAGAATGGCACAGACCAATTGTTATTGCCCCAACCATATTTAAAAATGCTGCTCTGTTTTAACCTTGCCAGAAGCATGCTCCCAAAGCTTTTCCCTTTTGATGGAAATCTGCATTTTCCCACGCAAGAAACCCAAACTGGTTTAAATGCATTTTGACAGGAAGCAGAATAATGCCCCCGCTAAAAAAAAAGAAAAAAGAAACGCATATAAACAAAAACAATCCAACAATCAAAAATCACTTTAATTCCTCTGTGAATTGTACTGATTAGCACAGCAAAGCTCACAACCAGACCAGTTCTATCAAGATAACCATAACATTTGCTTTTTATTCACATGGTAAACATGTTCATTCAAAATGACAAGAGGCAGGATTTACAATCCAGTGAATTGAGGGTTAAGAGTCTTCCTCAATGGTGGAACAGTGGGATTTAAATTCATCCTCTGCTCACTATCTCAAAGCCTTAACCACTGACTCATCACTCCCTTAATTAACCATAATGACTAGATATCTGTGTGTTCTTGTTTCATGGATTGGTTGATCACTTAATATGTGAATATTACAGAGTACACATGCATTAGGTTTACCATTAAACTACAGCATATTACCACAAGGTCACCAGTATCAGGCTACAAGCACCTTGTTATAGAATCACTAATCAAATAAGAGAACCATGTCCAGATTCCATCTCAGGTCATCTGTTAAACCATGACAATCCCTTCTGGAAGAAATACAACACAGGGGTCAGGCTGCATCACAACACAGCGTCACAACACAGCGTTTTGAACAAATTAATCAACGTTATACTTTTTAATCATTTAACATTACATTTAATTTAATGTTGTGAAATGTCCATGAGACTAGGTCATTCCTGTTATCACTTATACTATAGCCATTACAACCCTCCATTTCAATAAACCTGTTATTTAAATTACATCCAGTACTTATGTCAGATCAGCTATTGCAGAAATTAATCAACACCCTTTGAAAATTCAGCAAAGCATATTAAAATAAATTGTGGTATCAACCCAAACTAGAAAAAATGTATTATTATAACCTTTTCATGATCAACAGACAGAAACCTGTGAAAGCCAGTGCAGTCTGTTATTTTCACTCTCATGTGTTTGTATTTGACTGCAGTAAACAGACGCACTGCCACACTAAGACAGGGTTAATACTATACAAACAGTCTCCAGTCACTTTAATTGGCACTGGAGCTGAGGAGAAGGACTAAGTCTCTGCTAAAGTCCCCACATGAGACCTATTATGCAAGTTGAGTGCGCCTAAGAGCGTCTAAGTGCAGGTAATAGTCGACTCACATCTTCCTGTCGCTCTACCCACTTGTCATATCATCTCCGTTTCTTTCTGAGGTGCTGTGTATTTCAGATCAATGCTGACGTTATCAGCTTCGCACCATACTGCCATGTGTAGTGAGAGATTTCTCTCAGAGGTAGAGCTTTGGTCGTGAGCTGAAGTATGGCCCTGCATTACAAACCGAAGCCCCTCAGGCCACGAAGTCTCTCTCAAGGGGACTATTCATTCCACCCCGCGTGCACGAGCCAAATTCAATCCTTTTTTCCTCTCGGTCAGACAAAGTCCTCAATTTGAACTTACTGTTCCTTTTTCCGCTGAAGTCAAGCACCTCTGGGATCAGGGACAATATAAAATATTCTCCACAACTGATGCAGCATGTATATGTGAACCCTATAGACCTATAGAGGCTATAAAATAATCATTTTAAATTATGCTTGTGGTATGTTGAGCTCAGGATTTTTAACAGAGCAGGAAGCCTTGAGCAAGAGGTCTTTGCTGTAAACAAAAGACCCTAGCTTTGTATACTCAGCAACTTGGAAATTACAGTGTCTTTCTGCTGTCTTCCTTTCAGCTACTGACCTATGTTCTTTGGTCTTCACTTTCTCTTGCCTGGTGGAGAATGCTTGGTTTTCTGGTATCATCCACCAGGATTTCATCATTATGGGAAATGTAATTTGTTGTCATGCAATCACTGCTACAACAAAAATCAAATTAGCATTCAAACATAACAGCGTATACACCGAAATGTTTCCACAGAGAAATTATAGATGGGTGAAAATTATTTTTTAATAGGTGGATTGTATCTGCCTGGAACAACCCAATACCTTAACCCTCAGTTTCTAGTGCTTGATTTATAATTGCAGGTGTAGCTCATTAGTACCTCTCATCCTTTCTCCTCCTGGAAAAGATTCAACCCTGAACTGCAAGCATTTTTACAATAAATCAACATTCCTAATGGTGCTGCTGATACAAAGTCAAACTTTGGATTATAATAGCAACATGAAAGCATCGAGTCGCATGCTTTTATCTGTCTATGGGTCAATCCTATTTTCTAAAAGAAGGACTTCCACTTTGCCTGGGGTTAATATTCTGCGGATAACATCCAGAAGAGCACTGTGATTCACAAAAAAAATTCAAAGGCCCTTCAAAAAGCCAGAACAGTGCTCTCAACATGAGACAAAATGGCCATTATGCTGCATCTTCTTTTATCAGTCTTCCCTACTCTGCCATATATGATTCAGAGAGTATCAGAGACATCGAATGAATGAAATGAGGAAACCTAGAGAAAGCAGCAAGAGAGATGGACGGAAAAAGGCAAAAAGCAACTGCACAACAAAGGAAAAAAATGTGGGCCCTATAAAAATCCTCTCGAGACATCAGTCATGTTGGTCAGGTAAGTGCACTTTGCAATCATGGACCCTTAATGTTCTGCATTATGAATGCTGAGTGCTGCCGTGATGGTGGCCTGGTGGAGAGAGAGCGTTTCCTGGAAGCCTCCACAGACATCCAACCAGGAAACACTTTGCCAATGACCTTCCTATAGTGGCTGGCCTTTGTCCATAGGCTCTTATTGAGCAATTATTAAACCTACGGCCGCGAAAATTAAACAACAGAAAATGAAAACTGACTCGCTATCGGAAAAGTGCTTCTGCTTCATGACATAATGATCCAATAAGATCCATAACAGCCTTCATTTCCCTGCATCTGCTCTGCCTGTTTCAAAGATTAGATCTCATCTGTAATCTGATATTGGGCATTAAAACAGAGCAGCAGACCAGCATTTCTAGCATGTCTCCCACCAAAAACATCTCCAGCTGTCAAAGCCTCTGCAGCAAATGGCTGATCCGAGGTTTGGCTTATTATGGGGATACCATAATCGCCATGTGTATTCTAACAATGCAAAAACAGATGCAGAAGAAATGTGTTCATTGATTAAAGACTTGCTGTAGTAGTTCTTCTGGTTTCTGCTCAATTTACATTTTATAACTGCAGGTCCAGCTAATTATTGCTACAAAATCCCCCTTGGTTCAAAAGAAGATGAACACTGCTCTCATCTTTTTTTTTTGGGTTGATTACATGTGTTTACATTTTTTATTAAACTGCCATGTGCTTGTGGCTCTATCCCTGTCCTGTCCTTGTTCTGTTACCAAATGTGTGCACCTGTTCTGAGTTCATCCTTATCGTTTGTCTTCTTAAATCAGATCAGCCGTAATATTAAAACTGTCTACCTAAACAGCTGCCAAAACAGCTCTGACCCATTGAGGCATGGACTTCACAAGAAATCTGCAGGTGTGCTGCAGTATCTGGCACCAAAAATGTTAGCAACAGGTCCTTCAGTGGGTCTTCTGTGGGATTCGACCAGACAGGTTAGCCTTTATGCCCCATGCACAACATGGAACCTTGGGTGCCCCTGACTCTGCCAGTGCACATTCCTTGGACCACTTTTAGTAGGTACTAACTACCACACACTGGGAACACTCAACAATATTTGCTGAGATGCTCTGACTCGACCAAGTTGAGATGCTCTGACCGAGTTATCGAGACATCACAATTAGCCCTTCGCAAAGTCACTCAGATCCTTATACTTGTCCATTTTCCTGCTTTTCACACATCAGCTTGGAGACATGACTGCTTCTTACACTGTCTGACAAGTAAGAAGAAAATCTGTGTTATTCACTTCACCTGTCAGTGGATTAGTGGTTGTAATGTTATGGCTGATCATTGTGTACCCTCATGTTCTTCTGTCTCCATGCAAAGTATACTTTGTCATTGATCTGCATTTCAGGGCCTTGGTTTCTTGTATTATAAGCCTGTATTCTTGTTTTTGATTATGTATTATCTCTTGGTTGATGTTGTCTGCCTGTGTTTTGAACCCCGCCACAGAGTCTGACTATGATAATTGGATTTGCCCTATTAAACAACATGCTGCTTCTACACACTTGCGTTCTGCCTACACTTAGGATCAACTTTTAAAAGAGACCTGATCCAGGTTATATATA
>JAOVVF010000008.1:7595982-7615968 GCA_028565595.1 Duopalatinus emarginatus | reverse complement strand
ATATAATTGGGCATTTGTGACTCGTGTTGCACGAGATGCGAAAACAATGCTGGTGACCCTAGTATCAGCAACCTACTGAACCACTACACAACAAATACAAATGCAAAACTAGCAGTGCATTTCTGTCTCCGTGTCCTTTTGACATTTTTAGATTGTGAAGAAATCCACTATGCTGAAACTAAACTCAGGGCATTCGTGGTCAAATAACACAAACCGTACACTATTAAAGCCACAGCTTTATCTTATTAATTAACTAGGTTTTTTAAGATGGCACAATTATATCCTTTGATAATACTTCTTAATGGCAATTCCTGTAGTGCCTTAAGCAATGTTGCAAATAATCACAGTTTAGTGTAATAAAATAATAATGTATTTAATATATTCATGAACGGGCCTGTCTGTGTTAGTAATGAAAGGGATCTGTGTTGCATCCAGGAACACCTAGGAAACATGTCAGCCCAGTGTCAGGTGGACGAGATGCTGGACAGGCTAATTATCTAAAGTTAGACAGGGCTTCCTCGGGTCTGATTAGTTGTCTAGTCATTTATCAAGCCGCCAATTATTCTCAGAGACGTACTCCAGTACGCTCCTCAGAACTACTCCTTGACTGTGTTTGATCCAGGCTGACATTATTGCTTTCACAGGATGAAATGTAAATTCTATTAAACCTGTTATTCATTTCCCTGTTAGAAATAAAGCAATCCCAATAGGACAATGTAACAGATAATTCATAACACATGATACTCTCTGCCAGCCGAGCCAAGACTTGTTGCCAAGGGTATCGATTTTCAGCCACAGTTAGTGTTGCCATACACAGTAAAAAAAAAAGAAAAAAGCCATGGTTTTTAGAAATGTAGAATCCATCTATATTACAACAGCATCTGCTGTGATACGACTGACTGTTCCCTTAATCACTTTACTCATGCTTTTCCCCTTAGTGTCTGTGTGCAGCTTGTACTCAAAGCAGCAACAATCAGAGCATGGGAACAAAGTACAAAGTGCACTCCACTAATTCCCATGTACACACGGCGTTAGCCTGACTGACATCCATAAAACTTCCTATTTCATGGCATGCTGTCACACACACACGGCTGCGCTTCATTTCAAACCCATGTGCTGGTATTAAAGCTCACTCTTCTAACATGCACTTAATTTCCCCACACATAGCGTGATATTCTTCTGATAAAAGGAGCGTGGTGAAACAAACGCAGTTAATGCATGAAATCTTTAATAGTTCAGAGCTGAGAAAGCTGGCACTGTGATAAAGAGAGCAATCTTAAATATTTAGGCACCACAGTGTCTGGCTTTTGATTCCTGCTGTAGCAAAGGACTCAGCAAACACATAAATCTGAGGAGCCTCCTGTCCTCTTTAATTACAACCAAGAGAGAAGCTGGCCTCTAATTCCCTTAGTGTGTTTGAAATTACTGCAGTGGTGAGCGATGGTAACGTAAATATACTTCTCATTTAATCCTATACATTTACATTTCCACTTCTCTTCCTAGGAGCCAACTGGCTACGTTCGTCAAAGGCAGTGTTTAGCAAACGCAGATGTTTTATTGGGTTTTAGTAACAGGCTGGTATGGGTTGTATCTTCTAAATCTACTTCCACTGTATATAATGTATACATGTATATAAAATAACAGTGAAGTCTGTAGATTTTGATTAGCCCATTTTACCTTTCATGAAATATGTTAATGTCCTAATTCTCCAAGCATCGCTATTTATATAAAGACTCTGTGGGTGTATATATGACTTCCATAATAACGGTAATTTTCATCTTAATAATAGATATAATATGGCTGGTCTGAGATCATTTTTTGCTCTTATACTCCCAGAACAATGCCTGCTAAATCTGTGATCTTGCCCGCTTTCATTATCCAGCCTCAGAGATTCCAGAGCTATGCAGACATGGAAAAGAAATCAATCTCTATGGTCACTCCTAATTATCTCTAAAGCACTATCTCTCTTTTCACTGTCACTCACCAGCAGGAGAAGACCACTTACCTACTCTTTAAACTCTATGAAGGTTTGTTCCCCTGGACACAGTCAGTTCAGCAAGGCCTCCAGGGGGTGAATTCTGGGAAAGGAGATTCCTTTGCTTTGTCTCCATTTGTCTGAAAGGTTAATGGGTCTTGCATGCAGAGTGAAGCTATGCAATAGTACGCAAGTTGAGAAAGTTGAGATTTAAGAAAATGTTCGCTGTTGACTAACAGACATTTTTGTGTGCGCGTGTATGTATGAGTGCGTATACGTGTAAGAGTAAAAGCATGTTGTGTTTATGCGCCGTAAGCAAGCCAAGACTTAAGCTCAAGCTCAGAAGTCCTCACACTGGTCATTAGAAGCAGATCTGCAAATACTGTTCGGTTATTTCAGCCTGAAGCCCATCTCACTCGACCTGAACCAGATAACAAACCCAGAAGGAAAAGCAAGTGGGCACACATCCTCATTAGTCTTCTCCAACTCACTGAACATAGAAGGTCACCCTGTGCCTCCCACTGCTAGAGAGAACACAGATAAACCTGCTGAAATCTGAGAAGTGTTTTTTTTTTTTCTACCATGGAACATTTTCACATCATTCACTCATCCTGTGCTAGATTATCATTCATAACCATAGGTAGTCTGCCAATATTTCATGTGCAGGCAAAAGGCGAAATGATGGTTTCCATGGTTAACTATTTAACAGTTTTGAATAGCTGGGCAACAGTAAAGGTCATCACAACAGACTCCTCATTGTTAAACATGCAACTCACTACAGCACTATCACAACCATCGATTTAATGGTCCAACCCGGGTAGATTGACCAGAACATGCTGTGTGGCACACCTTGCTGAGACAAATCCTCTACACTGTCATTGAACTCCACAGTCTGCATGTAATCAATGCCCAATGAAAATTAGAAGCATGTGCATGGCACTGCCAGTATCTCAAGGGGCAGAAAGTTGAGTTCTTAGGTCAAGTGGTCATAGGAAAGGATATGAATTCTTGCAGAAGGCCTTTTGAGGACAATGAAAGCCTCACTGAGCCGAGGAGGAGAGTCTGGGTAAACTGTCCGAGGGCTGCATCCCTGGGCTGACTGGCAGGAGTAGGGAGATGAGTGCCACAGGGTCATGTTGATAGCAGCCTGGCAGAAGGCCGGGTGAGAGAGATGAGCAGTGCTGAGGGAGATATGGAAGGAGGAATGGGGCAGATGTGAGTGATGATGGCCACAGAGGACATTGGGATTCCTATTAGGGAGATGTGGGGGAAGTGTGGAAGGAAGGTAACTCTTTCCATCAGGGTGTCAGATAAAACCCACTGGAGGGGGTCCAGGCTTCTGTCCAAGCTGGGTGATGCCTTATCACAGTACAGAGGTCTGCTCAAATTGCTCTAGTCTCTAATCTCTGATCTGCTCACACCGGCTCTGATACACTCAGTGGAATTGTGGGAAATTGCGGCTGAGGAGAGGAGCAATGTTAGAAAAGTATCGTGATATTGCATTAGTGATAAAGTTGTAAAGATTGGTACATGTAGCCTCCTAGGTGTAATTCACGGATAACAAAGGTAAAAAAAAAATGTATACTACTTTACACTGAAAAAAAAACTGAAAAAAGATTTGAAGAAGCCTTGTCACTTCTGTGACTTGTGTGAAATGTTAAATGGTTTCACTATGTGTCTGAGTGAACTGAATATCAACTTAGTCCGAGGAAATGCATCTCTTTAGGTCACTGGCTGCACAGAGGTGAATCTCGATATAATTAAAATATGCTAATGTGATTTACACATCTGTGTTAAACAAGCTTTAGCCAATTAAAGGAGTGAATGTTCTCATCAGCAGCCAGCTTACTCTGATAACTCACAAGCCAAGTGCCTCAGGTCTGGTGAAATAATTTAACCAGCCTATTCTCTCCCTTGTTGCCTTTTGAGGACACTTTATGCAGCTCTCATGTTGGGCTCAAAGAGGAAAAGTGGAGCTGATGTTTTCTTAAACTTCATATAACTATTATCATTATTTGCAGGTATTTCTAAAAAAAATATCTTTATACCTACACATCAGTTTAGACAACAAATTATTAATCATTTAATGAAAAGTGATCGCTCTAACTAGAAAATCTCAAAGTATTAGGAAACGCACAAGGCTCTCTTCCTTTAATATGACATCTAGTACGAACCTGAGACATAGACGTGATTATGATTGCAAATTACAGAGCACACTGTAAGATAATGAATTAATTAATGAATGTAATCTTGAATTAACTTCAAATTAGACCAACAGATAAATTTACACTGAATAAATTATTACTTAGGTGGTTCAAAGAGCAACAGTAAGAAAATGATGCACTGCACGAGTGTATTAATTATACGCCAGTGTTTTCCTCTATCCTTGCTGCAGTAGAGGTGATTGATGCATAAAGCTCCTTTTCAGCCCGTCTCGAAGCTCATACTCTATCTCTATTGGCTGTCCCATAAATAAAAACATCTAAAGCATTCAGAACGACTAATGACGTAAAAGCGGGGGGGAAAAAAACAGAAGGAGAAAATGGTCAGCCGCCACATAAAACACTTTTCCCAAGTGGTCCAGCATTACAGGGTGACTGATAAGAGCAGGGCTGTATTTCATCATGCATACTTTGAAGCCTTTCACCTCCTAACCTTCCAAAGTAGCACTATCTATGTGTCTTTGACCTCGACTGGAAGGGGTCGGAATCTGTCGAGACCGGCCTGGATTAGCCAGACGATAGAAGTGCAGCTACAACGCTAATTCTTTGTGGAACTTGTTGATAAGGAGGCTCTTCCAGCGTTGTTTTATGTGGTCTGTGTGACGGCTTGGTCAGCTATCAAAGGTTAAGGCTAGATCTTTTATGCATTTTTTGTCTGGAGACCAATAAAAATGTCTTACATACTTATAGCAATAGACTGTATTTAACTGTGTAGAGGATTTGTTTAGTAAGATGAGGTGCACATGAGCAAGTATTTATTGATATGTAAACCGTTCAATTTATTAGGAACCCCTGTACACCTACTTACTGGTTCTTATGAACCAATCATGTGGCAGCAGTACAACTGATGTCTGCCTCAAGGTTATGTAAGTTATGTGTCTAACCATTCTGTCTTCTCATCATGTTGCCTGTAAATGCTCACTGCTTTGTGTTTAATTGTTTTACACTATTTTTGTGTAAACTGTGTAACAGAACCTTATGTGTGTAAATCCCAGGAGATCAGCAGTTCCACTTCGCCTTATTTTGTTGTCTGATGTAAACGTTAACATTTAGCTGACTGTATTATTGTGTGATGATTACTGAAAAGGCGGTAAGTGAACATACCTCATCAGCAAACTGCAAACATGCTAACTGGGAAAAGCATTCGGTTGCTGCGTTACTGCAGATATTTAAAGACGGCAATGAAGAAGAGCAAAGAAAAGGCTGACTTTATTGAACACACAAAAGAAAATATACACATCTTTTAGACCTTCTATTGATCTTATTACTAATGCAGGAAATGCAATTAATATATACCTATACCCAACCCTAACCTTAGACGTATTTTTTTGTAATTAATTATTTTTATTATTAAATAAAAAAAATAAAAAAAAAACATTCCTCATGACGTCCAGCCCCAACAAGATCCAATTCTGATAGGTCTACAGTTATATAAAAATATAGATATAAAAAAATATTACTTTGTCTATTACTTATTACATATTACATTTTTGTTCCCCACAAAGATATAAAAACACCCTCACCCCCCATGCACACCACACACATTCACAAAACAAGGCCCAAGCACTATGATGTATCACCAGTGCCATATCTGATGACAGTGCCCTGAGACAGCCTGCTACTACTTTACTCTTCATAACTCACACACGTCAAAGTGTATTTCCAACCCGTTTACGCTCATCTATGAGAGAGGTTTACCACAATATTCTCTGTTGGTGTTACTGGTGTTACTCTACACATCACACCCCACTAAATAGGATCACATCAGTCTGTATTACTGTAGCTAAACAGCGACGTGTTTCATAAAACCCAAACATGTTCCATGGTAAAAAGGAAAAAAAAAACCAGAGTCATGTGGCTTTTCACTAACAGCTTTAATTAATGTGATTCACTTTTAATGAAAGTACATGCTGTCACCATGGTGCAGTGGAACAACCCGGATTTAACTTTTTGGGGCAGTAAGCTCACACACACACACACACACACACACACACACACACACACACACACACACACAGAGCCAATTGGATTAAGACAGAGCTACAAGAACAGGCACTGATGGCTGGTTACCCACTAAATATTCACTTAACAATTCATATCTAAAGACACACACTATACACACTGAAGTTGTAGAAAAACTAGTACAGACCCACCTAAGTCACCAGATCGCGGAGACATCAGGGATCCTTTGAAACGTGCTGTGAAACACAGAAATCCTACACCTCAAAATACAACAGAATTGTAGATCATTCTGCAGGAAGTATGGGGTTCATCGTCATTCTCGTAAAGTCCTTGCCCCTTAGGGGACCTACCAAGTATTAGACTGGTGTACCACCAGCGTTGCAGGCATTCCCAGATGTGTTTGATAATGTTGAAACCTGGTCACTTAGATGGAAATGCCAGACCATTAAATTCAGACGAGTGTTCCTCTAACTGTAATTTGGCATTTCTAGATGTGTGTGGCGGTGCATTGTCCTGATAGGAGAGGCCAAACCCATCAGAATGTAGGACGTGAATGGGTGTAACTTAACAGAAACAAAGCACACGTAGTGTTCACCTGTCAGAGACGTTTAAAGATGAGGTCCAATGAAATGCCAGCTAAACAAACCAAATACCATTATAAAGCCTATGTATAAAACAGAACCCCTGAACTCACTTGACATTAGCTGTTTTAGCTCAGAAGCAGCTTCTCCGAGACATTGCATGTGCCAAAAACCCACCCACCGCAGATGACTGACAGTCATTCTTGTTGGCAATGAATATGCACTCGCAGATAGGATTGCCAAAGCATTTCAACTCAAGCAGAGTCGAAGCGTGACAGTGAGGAAGCGCAATCACAAATGGAGGCATTGCTATTACATTTTCGATATGGCAAGCCCTGTACCTGTAAAGACACTGAAAATGAATTGTCACAAGGATTTTGCTGTTCCGTTTTGAACGGAACGGCCGTTGTACACCGCCGCACACAAAAGTACATGGTTCGCAACACGATTTGAATTATTCCTCGACTTATGCGCACTGACATGGAAAACGCGAGTACAAAATACATGACTGAATTAGCATTTCCTAATTAGCAACAAGATTTGAATGGAGTCTGGATTGTGCTACCATAAAAGCAGCCATACAGAGAAAATGACAGGGATTCAATGAATCAGACACATACTTTATTATTGATATGTTCGTCACTGCCTGTGGCAACTGGGGAGCCAAAATCCACATGATTTCTTAATGGCTTTTGACACATCCATTATTCAATATGAAATACCCAGCAAGTTTATTTTACTCTCCGCTCCTTCTCATATTGCGCTGCCATTTCAGATGCGGCCAAATTTATTCAATAGTGTTGTGTGAGAGAGAAATGTTCCTATCAATTTATCATGTGGCCAGCTGTAGGCTTGAGTAATGACGGAGGGGGAATTCTGTGAGAAAACCATAAACACATCCTTGCACACGTAGACATATTTGCATATCATTTCTGATATGATTTCTGATGAGCCAGCTACATATAACAGACAAATCCACCTGCTAATGACCAGCCTGATTGAGAGATATATGGGAAGCGCTTTAATGATTTCAGATGGTCTTGCTTGTTTGGAAGTCGATACACAGCCTTTGTTTTGGCTACATTACTAACAGAAACGGAACTCCTCAAAGCGGCAACAGGTAAAGATCGTAAAAACAAACATGATGCAATTTCCGATTTATTCCTGATAATGCTTGAGGGCTGAAAACAGATACGCAGGATACTAAATGACTAAAAGGGATGGGAGGAAACAGGGAGGTATCTGATGACTAACTGTTACGCTTACACCAGATGATGGAATGTGAACATTCAAGTCAGTCTAAGGTGCTCAGTGTGTGAGAAAAAATGAGTCAGCGACATGAGATGGATGACAGAGAAACACAGCTATTCAAATTAAGATACCGGAAGGTCAAATGTGGGCCTGGTGAGAATGACGCCGTGGTGACAAGAGGTGACGGCATCAATCTTGCGTTGGACCCACAGACGACTCTGAAACGAAACTGTTCAACCTCCTTTACTGCAGCATTTGCCGGAGGCGAGCATAATCTGAGCAACATGTGAATACGGATTCAGCTAGACCGTGTATAAAAGGCAGGTGAGCTCCAGACCGCAGTTTAACACTAGGCTCGATTACACGCCTCAGTTTCGGTGCAACCCCCGCCCTCCCCTCCCACAAATTTTTTTTTTGTTGTTAGTTAAAATGGGAATCAGTCCGATTTATGGTATCAATTGTGTACACCTTGAGTTGACTATCAAAAGTTAGAGTGCGCTTCCTTGCTGCAGGACATCATCTTCAGAATTGTTTGACCATTAGCGCTGCTGTTTTGCATGCAGCAGATTGGGGGGTAGAGTCGCTGCATAATTCATGTCACCTGCTCTGCCTGTCTGAAGGTGTTAGAATCACAGATCCTTGAGTACTTTCATTTTAATAACTTTAGAAAAGTGTGGAATACATTAACACGCAGCAATGCCTCCCAGAATCCCGCAGCCAGCTTTCAAAATTTGTTCATGCTTCCTCGTGACATACCTCGGTGTTGTTTTATCTCAGCCATGACAGAAAGTAAATGGGTTCGCTGTGGCGGATCAGATGGTTTAACACCACTGTATTTGAAGAAGGCAGAGCGTCTACGTAAACGTGAATGAAAGAATTTCATTCTGATACCATCTTGCATGCCGGTGTGTGAGTAGTATTTACAGGAAGCGTCTCATCATTTCACGTATTTTTGAATTAGTGGAGCTTTGTGGCTAACAGACAGAAAATAGTTGTGAGGTAAGGCATGATTCAGGGTTCAACGGGTAAACTGGTTTGTACTGCTTTGTTTCAGTAGGTGCTTTTTTTAGCGTTGCTGTTATCTGAAAGCCTCTGTTACAGTTCCAGCAATTGACCTGGCAGTTGAAGCAATTCCTGAAATGGGGGAATTAACACAGTCTCTGTACATGTAGCACTCCGCAAAGCCATTGAAAAATGGCAGCAAGAAAAAAAGAAGTACTACAAGTCTACTTCTTTTATTTTCTCTATATCGATATATTACGAGAGCTAGGAGTGTCACTTCATAAAAGTAAATCATGAAGATATTGGTGTGCAGGACATGTCACTGCTTTTGATATTTGAACAACAACAAGAGGAAAATATAACTAGTCAATTCATTCCTCTACTTATATATCCAGCAAAACCTTGGCGAACAAAAATTTCGACTTAAGGCCACCCAGCCCTTATAATGATCTCCCGTCCTAACATGCTTTGATTTCAGATGCGCTTTCTTCAAAGGAACACAAAAGCAGGGGCTCAGATTGGGATTTGACACAGAACCCGATTGTTCATAACCGTAGATCCTCTTTGATTCCCCTTTACGGCTCTGACTGCCTGACGGGCAGCCGTGTTCATCTGCACCTCCAGCAAGGAGATACCGTTCATCAAGTGAGAAATACAACTTTGGCATAATATCATATTACAGTACACTGAGCTGTGTCACGTACACGTCTCTGCTGCTTTATTTTTCTCCATTATGCCACACCGAGAGCTGAATTTCCATTGTGCATCTGTTTGTAGTTAAGAGCTGCTGGAGGGAAAATAAGCAACCTTTATAAGTGCCATATGTTTTAAGTCTGTTACTTATAAAACCATTCACCTGAGTGATACTCCGCAGCGTTCTGAACCGAGATGAGTCAGACATCTGACACTGCGCATGTGGAAATGATAATGAAGAGCGTCCGTGTATGTGTGGAATGTTGCCCAGTGAATCTTCACTGCCCACTACAAGTCTCGACTTGACTAAGTAATGCAGTATGACTTCCTCTAGAGCACTGATATTTAACTAAGGTCCAACTACATAACATTCCTCGCTTAAAGATCCTGAAAATATCCTATTAATGTTGATATTTTAATTAGCTTATGAATAAGACATTTGTTGGATGGTTTTGTTTCATACTGGCGCTTCATGTTACCAGTTAGGACTGATTAGTGCAAGGACTAAACACACTGCGAAAGTATTATTCTTTTGTTGGTCATGTCATCTCAACTAGACGATGAAAAATCTATACATGTCTGTAAAAAATTCATATCATAAGCTATAAAGTCTAGCCCTGAGCTAGTCTTTAGTCCACTGAGCTTCCCTTTAGGTGAATAATTTACATAAATACGTGATTGAAAAACAAAAGGTTGTTCCCTTCTTGAAAACCAGTGGCTAAAATACCTTTTTCATACTTTTCAACACTTTTCTACCAAATGCCAACCCCTGCAATATGGTAATAAAAAAGTCAAGGCAATCCTTTGCTATGCTTTTGCTTTCGCTTGTCCTCAGAAGATGTTTTTCCTTTTTTCCTTTTGTTATCACATGCAATTCAGTTGTCAGTACTGATTATCTAAATGGCAAGTTAATGTTTTGACAAATGTCATAGGAATTTCAAAGCCGGCTCAAAGCACACAATGCATCTAATCCTAGAATAAGCACCAAGATCGCCCCAATGCCTGAAATTTCATAGTAGACCCTGTGCACTTTCCACAAATTTGTTAAAAGCGACAATGGCAACAACAATAAAAGAGTGTGGAAAGTGTTCGAACACCCACCAACATATTAACCCTTGTGCTTTCCTGCCAAAGACAGCCTTTCAGGCAAGTTGAGGAGCGAAGTGTGAAAAAATACCAGCCGTTGCACATGGCCTACAGGCTGCGATACCTACTGTTTCATGAGCATCTGAAATTTCATTTGAAAGGAGAGAAACCAAGACGAAGAATCTTCTGAACCGTAAGGGGAGATAAATCCGGCTTTGCTTTGTTGCTTTAATCATGTAAGGCGAAGCAGTGCTGACGCTGGCATGAGAAAGACCAAGAAAGAGAAACAGAAAAGGGAGAGAGAAAGAAAAACAATACCTCTTACCACTCAAACAGAAAGGCACCCAAACAGATTGGGTTACAATAAAAGCATACACTTAAAATATGATTCCAAAACACACTTCTGTTTCATGTCCGGGAACACAAAGCAGGACCACATTTTTCAATAAAGCCAAACACCTGAAGGATATTTAGTACAAAACCAATATCACATTCAATAAGACTCTGGAGAAGCACTCTGATTCAGGGATAAGCAAAAAATTGGAAAACCTGTCTGTCAACCACATAAGAGTCCAAACTCTCACTTACAGCAGCCGTCAGAATCACAGGGATTACTCACAGCTGCCTGGCTAACACACGTGACTTTCAGCAGGTCTCTATGGAACAGTGTCACCCAGATGGCACATCAGGCACACAGCCTCTGGGGTTCAGAGTGCTTGATTCAGATGTTGGGTGAAACATGCAGGAAAGGGAACAATACCGTCACTGCCCCGAATGACAGCTGTTCTCCCTGAAGCGGCACAATTTGATGGTGTGAAGAAAAAAAAAACGGGTCGCTCAGGTCAGTCTGAAGAAGATGAATATCAAAAGGGCGTCTGCGGTCTAGAGCCATCGTGGCGAGAGGAAAATCAAAAATAAGAGCATGACAGGACAGACTACATCAAATAGATTCTTGTGTCCCGAGAGCCAACATGGTGAAGAAGAGCAGGAAGGAAGAAAAAGATGAGGGGTAAAGCACTAGGTTTTTATTGTATTCATCAAAATTTCTGCGATGATATCTGGACCTGATGTCAACTCACTCTGGAATGATTCGGTGTATTGAATTTTAAGTAAGCTCCTATAGCTCAGGAAACAAGGCTGGGTTGATGCAAGTTTTATACAATGAGTCCCATAGGAAGTCTAGTGCGTTCTAGCATGAAAAAAAAAACATTATTTGCAAAAAAGAAAAAAAAAAAAAACTAGCATGTGTCCTTACACTGGTTTTTTAGATGTGACAAGCAACAGTAGGAAAGTGAACCACATATTGACCACTGTGTTAGCAAGCAGAGGAACTTGACCTCCGCATTTAACCCATCTGTGTGGTGAAACACACATATGCACACACTTTAGGGGGCTGTAAGCACATTTGCATCCCTATCAATTGCATTAGGGTTACATGGACTGATGGACACTTCAGTTGTGACTTGTCAGTTGCAGGAATCTAAGGCTGCCCTTAAAACCTGTGCTCCAGTTGACACAGCTCCTTCATGTTTTCTCAATTAAAGAGACCATGGTCTAACCATCTTTTATTCTATTAGCCCAGAAAACCAAGCACAGGTCAAAGTTAACGCAACGCACAAGTAAAGGCTACTTCCATTTTTTACCCTTCACTGAACTGGATTCTGCCGGATTTTATTCACTCTCAGTCTGACCACTGCTGAAAGGGCAGTTAAGCTATTCAGGTGTCTCCAGCAAGAAAAAAATGCCTCCGCTAAATAGATCTTGGCATCCCTGTGCTACGCTATAAATAAACCCTTACTTTATTTAGATCTTCATATCTTTGTTAATTTAAGATCTCTGAGAGCTTTTATTTGCACTGCCAATTTCATTACCTTGTTCCAAACTGTAGTCATGAGACCAGTTTGTGGCTCAAATCACATGCATATTGCTGCTTTTGTCTCCGGACCAGAATGTGGAGATGATTAATGCAGCACTCTGAGAAAAATACACCACTTCTTATCTTTCCAAAACACACTACAAAATCTTCTGGACATCTGCAAAAGTGAATTCAGAGAGGAGAGAAAGAGACAGAGATGGGGTGAGAGAGAAGCAATCTTAAGCTCCCCACCTGCATATACAGCCTCTAAGCACATAATGCGCTGCTGCACCGCAGGACCGGGCTTTGAGTTAAACTCCTAAAATATGGGATACAGAGAGGAGCTTGGAGACTTCTCACGAGCTGGTCTTATAAAGTTGGACAACAGGTGCTGCCTTTTATGGTTAAAAGCTAGCAGCTGGAAGATGTGCCCCACCCTTTGGAGCTTAATATTAGTCAGAATAGAGTGCACCATCACGAAACATTTGGCACATGGCTTCATTATAGTTTGCCAAAGAAGGTGTGAGGAGGGAGAAAGAAACGCATGCTGGAACTGTTGCTATAAGCAATAATAGGTGTTATTACCATTTATTGACTCACTAATAAGCCTTAAGTAGATTATTTGCCTTGAATCAGTTGTAATAATATTTAATCAAAAGCAGGCTAATACAAACACAAGCTCACAAGCTGGAACCAAAAAAAATAATACTGCAAGCAAAGGAGGCAGAAAATAGGTCTATCCAACAATCCGAGGGGAACCTTATAGTAGAGACGTTGTACCCCTGTACCTACTTACAGGGGCCAGCTGACGGTGGGTTGGGCACCTGGTCATCTCCTGCTTGACCCCCCCCAAGGGAGACCGAAAACAAGCAAACTAATAATAGTTCAAATTACAGTGGACGTGATTTTTCAGAGTAGTCTGGTTCGAAGCTTTAACGGGAAGCAGGAATAGAGAGCACCTGTTGCTTTTTGAGGCCACAGAGAACTACTGAAAAGCTTTACTGGACAGACTGAATGAAAAGTACATTCTTACCTGGTAGCCATTTTTCAATACTAAGGAAATGGCTTTAAATGACCCGACATTATAGGAGCTTTTAGAGTTCATCGCCATGGACCGGAACTGCCCAGAAATGGGTCTGACGGAAATAATGGGTCTGGAGGAGTACTTATACTTAATTTCTTCAACATGACTAATTAATCCATTTTGGCTTGCTGTCCAATGTTCAATTTGGAGAATGACTTTCTTCAGGAGAACGAGATGGAGACAGAGAGTGACTCAATGGCATGACTGATGGGTCTAATCTAAAAACAGATTAGACCTAACCTCCCCTTCTTAAGTAAATATATAAAGAACAGTCAGTAAAGCCTGCCACTTCATCTCTACCCTTTGGTGTCCTCAAATGTTCTATTCAGAGTTTAAAATTCTCAGCCATCAAATTTTGCCACATGTGGCAATCCAGTCAAACAAAACCAACTCAGCAAAGTTTGTGAACTGTTAAAAGACAAATATTCGGTGTTAAGGGGAAGAATTCCAGGTGCTGATGAAAGGCAGCCTGAGGCTACGAGCCTGCATTTGCTGGAACATGCCATACTGTAGAGAGAGTACAAATTCCCAACTTTCTCCACAGTGTAGATCTGTACAGATTCAACATGAATGAATTTCATTCATATAAGAAAAAAAAAAAACAGCTAAAATGCTCTCGCTCATTAAAATTCTCGCAAATGTTTGTGTGATCCTGGGTCAATGAAGCACACCTGTTTTAACTTTCTCTACTCTTGAACTTTCTTCAGCACAACGCCGCTCGAATGGTATGCAGGGGCTGCGACTAATTTATCGCATGAAAGGATGCATCTCTCTCTCTCTGCCTTGTGGGAGTCAAGCTCAGAGGCTGGCTGCTGTAATCATTCTCTCTGTGACTACAGAATGCATTACTGGTAAAAATCCGGCAACGGCACATTAACGGACGCGAGAGATCATGCGACGTTCTCTACAGCTAAATAGAAAAAAAGGCCAGCATATAGCTGCATAACAACCGAATTTATGTGCAATCTTTAATTAAACCCAATTTCTTTTAATTGAGGGAGAATGTTAACTACAGAAAGCATAATAACTCCTTCTCCTGCAGCTTTTTTATTGGGCTTGCCCCTGCGATTCAAGCCTTAATTAAGTCTGGTTACACAGGCTCCGTAACGTTCTACAAAACCCATCGTTGAACTCGCCCTCCCTTTCCCACTCGGAGATAAAGCTGTCACATTTTCTAATCATTGTGAATCTAAGTGTTTGTTTTTTTATTTATCATAGGCAGCTGTTAAATTATGGCACTACTCGTATTCATTACACAGTGTAGAAAAGACAACATTTCAACTTTCAAAAGCCTAATTTAGAAAGTGGTAATAAAACATGAGTACAAAGTCGCGGGCGGACGTCTCGGAGCGGCTAGGGGATACCATTTGACCCTGTTTCATTAGTGTTATGTAGTGCGATAAGCCACACGGGAGAGATAAATAGCATCGACCCTGCCTTTCTCACAGGACAGACATAATAGACTGGGCTTCCAGACACAAGGCAATTTGGTCCAAAACTACACTTCTTCTGTCAATAGTAATACTCAAGTGAACATTTCTTCTTTTAATGGCTATTCCTCAGAAAACCTAAATAGATGAAGCACTCATGACTATGCATTTTTTTTCCAGTATAAAACCTGACGAATCTTTCAGCTCAGCCCACACAGCCACGGTTGCCTCGTCAAGACGTCAGGTCTGTATGGTTATGGGAAATTTACGTAAAGAATTCTTTCGAATTGTGGCTTTATTTACACAGAGGAACTGCTGGATCTGTTCCTCAATCAGGCAAATGTGCTGACCTGAACTTTACTAAATGTGGAAGAAACACAGAGCGGAAGCACAATTAAAGTAAACAACGTCATCGTGTGATTTACCTCTTCTATGTTTATTTGGCTGCATTGTTTTATGTCAGATCTTGTGATAAGAAACACTGCCTTAAAGATCACGTTTCGAAACTTCTCCAAACACACACACACACACACACACACACACACACACACACACACACACACTCGTCTAACTATTCTTCTTTGGATAGGTGACATAATTATTAATGCTATGGCTAAACCTACTCCTAACCTTAACCTCAGTAATGAAAAGGTAACTCATAACCCTTATCAGATATTCCCATCCTTTGGGGTAGGTCTGGCTCAAGGTCAGGGAACTGAAAGCCTGTAAGTCTGAACCTTTGTACCAAAAAGACATGACTGGAATGCAAGGCAGCAAACCCCTCAACTGCTCTCCGGTAGCCATTGATGGGGGCTGCCCACTGCTCCAGGCAAGCTTGCTTACTGCCCCCTAGTGTGTGTATTCCTACACGGATGGGTTAAATGCAGAGCTTAAATTCTTTTGTGTGCAAGCACAATAGGCCATTCACTTCATTTTACTTTCACATACTTCCAGGACTTGTGTTCCCTGCCAAGATATAAAAACAACCCCCTACACATATGCAGACATAATGAACTTTCAATCAGTTTTGTACATTTTAAACAGTCTAAATATAGTGATGAGTTCATTTAAATGGAATGTTCTTATTTAATATTCATTAGC
Source organism: Duopalatinus emarginatus (assembly GCA_028565595.1). NCBI lineage: Eukaryota > Metazoa > Chordata > Actinopteri > Siluriformes > Pimelodidae > Duopalatinus > Duopalatinus emarginatus. Next base: position 7,599,726 of record JAOVVF010000008.1, on the reverse strand, counting down.
TTAATGGAGTTTTTTAAAGGACATAAAGAGGAGATGTAAAAAGGGGATTACTGTAATATAACACTTTAGAAGGCAGGGGAAACCAGTGCAGTAATAGGAATAACCTCAAAACATCCCTGTTCCTGCTCACACCCCCTCATTTACATACTCCCCACCTGGACACATCAAGCACAAACCTAAGAGCAGGGAAGAAATGACGAGGTAGCTGCAGGGTGAGAAAAGGAAAAGAAAAGAGGGGGAAAACGTAATCATGCAATTTTGAGTTCAAATTGTCACTTAAGGAAAGAGAGTGGCAGGTAAAGCATGGAGAAATGCAATATACACATCACAGGCACCATAAAAGCAACAGTCTGCAAAAGCCAGTTATCCAGTTATCTGACATCTTCATGGATGCCTAAAAAGGTTGGACAACTTTGAATGTCAAACTGAATTGATATGCTCAAAGCCTTCAGATGGATATTTGACAGGATTTGATTTAAAAGGCAGGAAGGGGGAAAATCTCCTACTGTGATGTGTGACCTTTACTGGAGAAGATATAAATACCAGCATGAGCATTAAACATTAATAAAGAAATATCCATAGAATGCATTGAACAACTTTTCGATCGGTGAAGGAGCTGTTAACAAGTAAATCTGTGTAGCTTACATCAGCGTCGATGGAAATCCAAGGCCTTGTGTGGCACAACACTGAGAATGGTGTGCACAATTAGCAGCATTATCTTCCAGACAATCAATGAAGCCGCCCCAGACGTGGCATGATTTATAACCCAATCGCGGTAAACAAGCGTATAAATGAAACTCCACCAACCCATAATAGCTGCTGAAAGTGAGCTAACGGGCCACATACACATGGAAGCACCATAGGCGTGCGGAAACATGTTTGTGAGCTTAATTGGACAATCAATTCTTATCCTCTGACCTGACCATCGACTTGTACATCAATATGTGTATATTAACCAGGAGTAAATGAGCAAATGCAGCCCAAAAGAGCCCAGTTAAAGCTCCTTAAATACCAAGCCATCAGGTACACGCCAAAATGACACTTCAGTAACGACAGAACGTGTAAATATTTTGCTGCCTGCAAATGATTACAAGCACATAGTGCTGCCTGACAGACTTTACGACACTCTCGGTATATATTCTTCTCAGTTAATTATATCACACTGGCTGATATGTATCTAATTAATTTGTCACATTTTCACAAAGGCGTACATAGTTGGTGGCTGTTGGTTGGCATGTGCGGGTTCACAAATCAGTATTTTCTCACAAGATTGTTTATTTTTAACTCGCAAAATCTTAGTAAGGGAAGATTTGCCCTGATGGCTATTGATTTTTTTTAAGTGTGTCGCCACATCAGGCAAACAAATCAGCCCTGAAGGAACTTTGGTGACATTTGGAATTATCTCAGACTTCTGTCTTCTCTATAAGCTTCTCTATTCCCTTGTGAGTCACAGCAGAAAAGATGAATTTCCAACCAACTTGAATGGGAAGGTGGGCATTTCCTCATCATCAGCAAGTCCAGAAATTCTGCCTCGCATCATTACCCAGCCCACATGAATAAACATATAATGACAATGCAATACATAGCCTTTTGTGCATCTGCTGACTGCCAAAGGGATTTTTTTTCCCCATTCAGTAGCAAACACGGTCATCTATCAGCCTGAAACCTGACAATAAAGTTGTCTCTGCTGTGTGGCATATTTATATAAAGCTGCCTCTGCCTAGCTTACAGCAGTGCAGCATTACAGGCATGATGAAAGCATGTTGGGGAGTGGCATTAAAGAAAGTAAGACGGGAAGTGCTGAAATAGATAAGATCAGTTAGGTTTAAATAATAAAAGCTTAAGGGAAGCTCAGTATGCAGGTCCTACATCTCCAGGGACTCAATTAATCCATTAGCAGATGACAGAAGAACAAGCTCACTGCACAGACAATAACACCCTGAGTGTCAAACAGTTTGTGTGTGTGTGTGTGTGTGTGTGTGTGTGTGTGTGTATGGAAGGGGGTGAGGAGATCTGGAGAAAGGCAGATGCCTCATTTATCCAATGGACAGAAGAAATTACTGTAAAAGCCATCTCTGACGCCGTGGCATTAAGGGTGCTGAGGTCTGTCTGCTGACGCATGAATAAGTAATGTAATAACGGATGGCGTACTTAGCGGAAATGTGGATGGATGGCCTAAATGCGTGAAGCCCAAACAATACACCCAAAAAAATGTGACTGAGTGATGTCCGCACATATTCGGCTTTATGAAATTGGCCGGGTTTAAACAAATACCATCATTATTCTAAAAAGTACAAGGCAAGAAAAAAGCTTAAAGCAGCAAGGCTTTTCCTCCATCATGCCTATACCCACTCCCACTGACTGCTAATACTTCAGCTCCAAAGAAAATAAATACGCAAATATAAAGGATTTTTAAGTGCATAATTTTTGTTCTGCATGTCTTCTCATTCAAAGTTGAACCAGCTCATACCTGTCATGTGAAGGAATAACAAATTTCTCTCCAAGTACAGTTCTGTCCGTCTCTCTCTCTCTCTCTCTCTCTCTTGTTTCAGTTCTTTTAGTGCTTAATTATGGTTATTATTCCCATGCTCACCACTACCATCCCATTCAAATCCAAATAACTAGAGTGAAACCTTGCATGAGTGAGTAGAAAAAGGAGGAAAGCAGAAACATCCTGAGAACCAGCCCCCACCCCACCCCCAGAAAATACTTCTTGACTCGAAGCCATTTTCATACAATACACTAATTCTGGCACGGAGATGCGCATCCTTTCACATACAGCGTCAAATCTGGCCTCGAACCATGAATCATAATTGTCCTGACTAAGTGCCGTCTCAGTGTAAAAAACAGTGGAAGGCTTTACGCAAAGTAGCACCCCATTTAACATGCAGATTAGTCATGCTGTTTACAATTGAGCAAATTAAAGTGTGCCCCAAAGATAGGCAGAACCTGACAGCTTTTTCATCCCGACATCAGTAAGAAGCGAGAGCTTGGCTCCTGTGCGTAAGAAATTAATTGAATGCTCAAGATTTGGAGTTTCAAGGGTGGTAGCGCACCTTTAATCCTGCTATGCTGAACCAGAAATAATGTCTCCCTTCATAAAGGGATGATTGATCTTCTCCCTCTGACAGCACTTCAGAAAAAGCGGCCTTTAAACAAATAGAGCCCAGCCGAGGCAAGGGCAAAGCAAAGGAACCTGAGGCCAGAGGGAGATGCAAGGTTTTTCAAAGTGTCTGCTTGACCCGGTTAAGTTACCTTTTTTCCTCATGATAAAACCAGGCTGACTGGTCATGCTTTCCGTCACTCAATGAAGGACTGAAGGCAGGTTATGAAAAATGGAATGCTAGCCTAACCAGTCCTAAAAGGACTGTAGACTGAGCTGAAGCAAATTAAAGGGGGGGCCACACCCTTTCATTTGCCTGCGAAGGGCCTGAAAGCAAACTAATGACACATAGGCTTTGCTACCTTCTCATTAAGAAGCCAAACAAGTATTAAAGCCTAGTTATTTTCTCAACCCTTTTTTTAAAACAGCTGTTGACATTTTTCGCTCTACAACAAGAAGTCTAACAGGATTTCACGAGGAGCTCATCTCCCTGCCACGTGATTTGCCCAATTTCCCCATATCACATTTACAGTGATTAAACTGAAAAACAGGTTCTGGTGAAGGGCTTCAGTAAGTGCTAGAATGGGAGAAAACAGCAGAGAGTCACAAGGCACACTCGCATGAAGGCAATTGAATAGATG
>JAOVVF010000008.1:7580369-7592564 GCA_028565595.1 Duopalatinus emarginatus | reverse complement strand
AAGGTTACTGGTATTACAGGTAGGCCAACATAATGTTAGGAGTCTTGCCCAAGGACCCTTATTGGTGTAGCACAGACCCAGATCGGGGAATCAAACCCAGGTCTCTCACATGGGAACCCAATGAAGTTACCACTGTACCACACCAACCTACATGTAAGCCATATTATTATATTATCTTCATTTGCAAGAAAGGCTTTAATGGGATGGTTAGTTGTTATAGATACAAACCTCGGGTTAAATCTTTTGGCAAATGACTGAAAATATTGCTATTTTACCACTTCCTATCCCCTACCACAACCAAAAACTACTGTACAGAGGTCTGACCAAGCCTCCCATTAATGTTCATTATGAAAAGTAATCACCACAGTGGATTGTGAGCTTCAGAATTTAACATGGGAGTTAATAGATGGAAGGGAGGATGAACCTCCCTTCAGATGGTTTCAACCAGAGTTCCTGGATTTAGTGCATAACATTAGTGAAAATCAGTGGAACTAGACACACTGATGAATACCCAAAAATGTTTTGAGGGAGGAAGTTATGAATGATATTTTCCAAAAGGGTTGACTCATGTCAATATTGATACAGTAAAGATAGGAATTGTGTTTTCGTGTTTTTTTTTTCTGTTGAAAGCTAGCTTTGTTGATTATTCTAAATTAAGCAAATTAATTCCAATGCACTTTGTCTATGTTATATTAAATAAACCATTTCACTTGTTGGTCTACATTGGGAAGGTTAGGGTCAAAGCAAAATGGAGACTGGGGCTAAAAATCTAAATTACCAAACCAAATAGTAATGTCAGTGTGTTTAACACCACACTTATCTTTGCATTACTATACTTCAGTTTAAACATTTAATCTTGCTGCAATTCAACTGAATGAATGAATGAATACTTGACACAACACAACAATACCAACTTTATCCCCAAAAATCAACAAGTACACTGTTGGCAAGCTTTTATCAGTGATTGCTTACTGCTGTAATTTAAAATTATTTATAATAATGCTCATTTATATTATATTTTAAGTATATATTTTAAGTTGTTAGCCTACTTATAGGTTATAGACTAAAATTCATTACTGTTGCTTTTAAATGTATTTGGGATTTACACTACTGCATATGCCCTCACTAACATGCCTTCCTTCCTTCATTCCCTACTTTTACAACCACCAGCCACCACTGGTGTGAACTCCTCAGACACTCATAACAAATTGGAACCAGTCCCACAGTAAACACGACCAATCCCACCCACTCCGGCAGAAAATACGGCCAATCCTTCCCACTCCCACAGAAAGTTTAACCATACCGCCTACTCGCTCAGCACGTTTTACTGATCCCACCCAGTCCAACAGAAACACTGATCAAACCCTCCCACTTCTGCGGTTATTTTTGTTTGTACCTGCTTGTGAAACTTTTTCTAACGCAGTTAGTTGGTTTGGTTTTACAATATATCTTCTAAAACAATGAATTAACATAAATATATAAATACTTATAAAGAGCAGAGCATAAAACAGTACTATTTATTTTATGTAGTCAATCCCAGGGGTTGGTGTGAAATGACTCCCAGATATTAAAACATAACATTAAAATGAATCATTTAAACCACAGTGATGCTTATCAGAATAAAGCAGTTACTAATAATGTCTGAATGAATGAATGCTGTAAACTCTTCATGCAGCCCTGTGTACGCAATATGCTCTCAGACTAATCAACATAGCCTTTCATTGTTCATAAAGCCTCTATCTGGGGGTCAGATGCACCTCTCTATTTCTAGGTTCATCTGTGTGAAAAACACTTCTGTGTCGCTTGTGGTGTATCAGTGCATATTCTTTCATACACTTAGCTTGTCTCAGGATTCATTATAATGTATTTCCTGCACATTCCATGGTAGCATTCTACTCATTTCCTTGTCTGGCTGAGTGGCATTAGTGTAAATTAATTCCATCATTAGACATGCACTATTAGGCAAAGAGACACATCAAGTCACAAGTGCATGTCAAACAAATAAATCACTGTAATAAGACTTGTTTTTGTGACCTTTTACTAGTATAAAAGCATTTATTAATCTGCTTGTTAAATAAGTCTGTAAGCAGTAACTGACTGTAAAACCTTCTGAATATACGCAAGTTTTATTTTTGTTCATGTGCATTTGTGAAAGGCTCTGGAATGTACATGGCTGCGTCCTTGATGTGAACAGTATTTACTACAACTATGCTTTACTTAAGGTTTCTGACCCCACATATATATCTCCATGTTGATACGATATGCATAAATCCACATCAGTTGGTGCTAAGCTACATCCAGCTTTTCTAAGTGCTCTTTTTATGTGTCCGTTGCATGCTTGCAGTACAAGGTGTAGGGAATGACAGTCATAAGGGAACGGTTTGTGAAGAATAATGGCACGGTGCCAGTGCATTTTTAAGGGAAACAAAACATCCCATAAGAATGTCTATGAATCATTTTAGTCACGTGAACTGAATGAATCATAGGATGTGTATTGTTTTACTCAGTAAGGATGTTTTTTTAAGAGATGCAGAAAGGATAAGGAAACGGCTGAGTCTTGTAAACGTACAAATTATTACAAAGTTATTGGTTACCGCTAATAAAACGTCTGACGTTTGATGTTATATCCTACCAGCATGCATAACATAGACACATAATCCAAACAACATTCTTTGGGGTTTTGAGTGCTTGTTGTAGAATGATTCAGCATTTGTTTTAAAGTAGCTAGTCTTCATCTAGTTACATCAAGTCACTATTTCTAGAGTACATTGTATGGGGCAGCCATACCCTTGTGACTGGAAACTCCCCGGTTTGATCCCCACAACGACAAGACACCACTGAAGTGCCCTTCAGCAAGGCACCTTACACCCAGCTGCTCCCCAGGTGCCATGGATAGGGTTGCCCACATCTCTAGGTGTGTTCAATGTCCCAAGTGTGTGTTCACTAGTGTGTTTCACTGCATGGATGAGTTAAATATGGAGGTCAAATTTATATGTGTGTACAAGGAGAGTGGTCAGTGAGTCACTACATTTCACTTAACTTCACTTGATATGGTAAAGACAGCAAGATACCAGTGCTCAGCCCTGGTGTTAAACATAAACTGTACAAATCTCTACCACATGCTTTGCAATATGTTTGTTATGCAACACGGCAGGAAGTAAAACGCAGGTGTGTAATAGCGATGGCTTCCAAGAGCCATCTACAGAGCTAAAAGATGAATCTTTTCTTCAGTATACTATTATTTTCACTTTATCAGTTTTAAGGAATTCTCTTCTGAACCATTCAGACTGTACCAATGCAGTAGTAGGTCACACATGCACTTTTTCTGGTTACTTGTATTGGTGATGCAACTTGTAGATTGAGGCTTTCAACACAGCAGGAGACAGTTAAATTAAACAATCTCTTACTTTTAAGGAGAAAGCTTTAAAAAATATTTAAAAAAGCTCTTTGAAAAATTTTAATTTAACTGGTGCAATAACTGATGCAATTAAAAAAGTTTCACTCATTGTGCTGCCCAAGTCCTGATTGGTCTTATTCACAAGGAGCAGTACTCTGGGTATTAAAACAAATTACCTGTGATAAACAGTTCACAAGCTTTGTTTTGCCATTGTACTTGCTTATCCATGGCCCTGATCCAGGCACCCAACTAGAGATGCCATTTCACATTTTGATTCGTATTTTGCAAATTTACTCACATTAGAGCCTGTTAACATGCAAGGCTACACAATCTGTACAGCAGAACAGACAGATGAACATATTTTCTGTACAGAATAACAGAATATTAATAGCTTGATAATAATGCCTGGCACATGCTGATGCTGCGAGCCTTGAATCAGTAAAGCAGATGATCTGCTAGTTGGTATTAAACTGTCACCCTGCTTTGAAATTTAAAAGTGAGAATTTTTCATTTAACAGCTTGAAAAGAATCTTACACTGAGTACTTTTTCCCCATCAATGAAACATCAATTTCACAAATTTGGTAGTACATTATGCTGTTTACACGGAATTCTACACAACACATAATGAAGAACGTTAATCGAATGTTCATTATGTTGGCAAGACTTGATAATGTTGGCAAGATATGTTGATGCTATGTGCCTTTCCCTTTAGTAATGGAGACTTGTGAGTTGTTATTATACTGAGACACTTTGTGAAGAATTTGTGGAATGAAACCAAGACAACTGACTCTCTAATTATTCTTAAGAATTTAACCATTTACGCTAAAGGGACATTATCATCCTGGGTGGAATTGAGATGCAGTCGGTAGTGTTGCTACATCACAGTTTTGGGATCCCCGGAGCTCAGGGTATTGTATTTTTGGAGTTTTTTCCCATGTCTTCTGGGTTTTTAATTTTTCTCATTAATAGGTGAATTTGCTATGCTAAATTGCCCTTGGGTGTGAATGAGTGTGAAAATTTGTGAGCATGGTGTGCTTGCATTATCCAGAGTGTATTCTGGCTTTATGGAATACACTAAACATGACTGACTGACTAACTGAATGATTGAATGAATGAATGAATGGAGGTCAGTGACTGCAGAGGTGCGTGCTCTGCTGAAGGCTAGAGACTCTGCCTTCAAAGCAGGTGAAAAGGCGGACCTAAGAAGAGCAAGGGCCAAACTGTCCTGGGCCATCACAGAAGCAAAGCGAGCACAAGGCCAGAGCCTCCACAGCCACTTCAAAGAAAGCAGTGACACCCAGAGCATGTGGCAGGGCACCTAGGCCATGACCAACTATAGGACAACACCACCTGTCTGTGACAGTGTTGCCTCCCTTGCAGATGCGCTGACCGACTTCTATGCTCAGTTTGATGCACAGAATGGCACACCAGCGAGGAAAGACCACCTCTCTTCCCAACGACCAGGTGTTGTGCTTCACAGCAGCTGACGTGAGGAAAACTCCACGCAGAGTTAACCCACGGAAAGCTACTGGACCAGAAAATTCCTGGTAGAGTGCTCAGGGAATGTGCAGACCAACTGACAGATGTCTTCATTGACATCTTCAACATCTCCCTGAGCTGTGCCAACGTCCCAACGTGTCTTAAGGCAACCACTATCATACCAGTGCCAAAGAGGTTTTCAGTGTCCTGCCTCAATAACTACCATCCTGTTGCACTCACACGTATAATCATTAAGTGCTTCAAGATGCTTGTCATGGGCCACATCGAGACCCTGCTGCCTCCTTCACTAGATTCCCTGAGGTTTGGACAATGCATGATCACTCTCCACTACACTTTGCCGGCTCTCCTGTGGAGATCGTCCAGAGCACTGACGTTCCTTGGAATTCACCTGGCAGAGGATCTCACCTTGTCCCTCAACACCAGCACCATAACCAAGAAAGCCCAGCAGCATCTCTACTTCCTGCAAAGGCTGAGAAAGGCACATCTCCCACCTCCCATCCTCACCACATTCTACAGAGGTACCATCGAGAGCATCCTGAGCAGCTGCATCACTGCCTGGTTTGGAAACTGCACCGTACATTTACACTACATGCTGCATCCACAAAGCAACCAGCATTGTGGATGACCATGCTACTGCACATGTGCACTTTATGTTGTATTGTGTACTTTATTGTCCTATGTAGCACCTTGGTCATGGAGGAACGTTGTTCTGTTTCACTGTGTACTGTACACCACTGTATATGGTTGAAATGACAATTTGACCTTCACATTTAAACCATCTATGAAGTGAAACACACCAGTGAAAACACTCGCTTGGAGTGGAGGGCAGCCCCTATCCACGGCTTCCAGGAAGTAGTTGGGGCTTAGGTGCCTTGCTCAAGGGCACTTCAGTCAAGATATGTTGGTCGCAGAGATCAAACCAGTGACCTTTTGGTTACAACGCTGGTTCCTTAACCACTAGCCCGTGGCTACCACATGAATGAATAAAGAATAAATCAATGTAACACAGAAAATGTGTCTTTTTTTTCAAGTTCGTTCATTGCTAAACTTCAGTAAAGTAAATGTTTAAGCACTTTATGACAAAATGCATTTAAATCTGTCCTACTTTATAAATGTTGCATTTATATCAGAACAAATTCACACCTGTAGCAATTTCACAAATACAGCATTTATAGCAATACATGTTCACTTGGCATGAGATTGGGAGGCTTTCAGCAAGTCCATATATAATAAGGCAGTTACAGTGACACATTGCCTAAATATGCTTGTTTAAGGCTTGTGTTTTGATCAATTTGTAAAACTCACACTTACAGTGTAGTGCTGTAAACAGTAGTAAATACTTCCAGAGATTCCAGTGAAGATTCCAGTGAAGATTCCAGTGAAAGCCATATTCTCGTTCTTTTGCTATAATACCACATATGAACTGCTGTTATTTTTGACATATGTAAAGCTGACATTTGTCTTATGTAAACCTATAATCATATTTTAAATATTAATAAGAATGGAGATGACATGACTCTATATAATCTTTTTAAATTATACGTAAAAAATATTTTCGCAGGCACTAAAAATGTCAAGCAATGAAGGTCCAATTTTGTGCGATTAAGAATGTACAACCAAGTGCCACTTTTCTTTTAAACTGTCACTCCAAAATGTCATACAATCCATTTGACTGCTTTCTGTTTGTCAGCTGTAAAAGTAGATTTGTCCAAAATAGACCAGACCAGTCCACCGCTGAGAAGAAGAATGATGCCTCCTACAGAACTGGAGATCTTATGTAAAACATAGCAATCGTTCGCTGCTTGCTCCAATCAATGTATATGCACAGAATATACAATAACACATCTGGGTTGCATTCATCATGCATCAGATCAGAGCGCAGTGCAACACTTGATGGGGGATTGAAAATGACGAGACAGGGAACTCAAAAGTGGCTCTTCCTTGGCCACTTTATTTACTCACTACTCCTTTTCAGTGATTTTATTTCTCCATGTACAAATAAAACACACATGCACACACACAGCTCTGTCTCTCTCTCTCTCCCTCTCTCTCTCTCTCTATTTATCTATCTTCTTTGTCCATTATGCTTACAGAAACACCACAAAACAGTAATTAGGCAAATCCTACACTGGTGTAAATTCTTACCAATCACCTTTTCTGGCTCCAATCCTCCATTCTCAAACCAGTGCTCAGTTATGTTGCTGCCTCCACACACTGCCCCAACAACATGCCAAGAGAGGAAATGCACTATTAGCCACCTGCGCCAGGGCACTTGCTGTGTGTCAGACTTAGACAGTGTGTTGACTTTTCTAAAGCCCACTCAGAGCTTGTCCCTTGGGAACCAGGACCACCAGACTGGACAAGTCATTGTGACTCCTTGACTAACCCCATATAAAGCATGGCACTTTGCTCCTTCTGCTTTTTCTGTTCAGGCAATGATTAGGTAACTGCATACCACTGCCCCTGAGTGTTCATTGAGGTTAGTACATCCAGTAAGACGTGAAAAGTCTGGTTTGGAAATTTCCGCCTGCTATTTGGCAGCAACTGTGATTTGGGTTGGCAAGTGGTAGTCTCCATAAGGGACTAGGGTGGATTGATCTACCCACTTTAGATCGGCTCTCTCTTCAAAATGACCATCAACAAAGGAAAGGAGGCCACCTCTCTCTGTGGTTCAAGGAGATTAAGGTGGTATATCTGCCACACCCCTCATCCGTTACCTCATAGTTGTCATCCCCAACTTGCCATGTGACCAAAAATAGTCCTTGCTACCTGGCAAACAATTTGGAGCTTAAGCCAACACTGCATACATCCCACACCAGGCTGTACTATAGGAGGGCCCATCCAAATACATTTGCCTCAACAATGGGTGAAACTGACTAATATCAGTGGAAGAGTAAGGCAGTTATTAATTGATACCTCTATGCTATGGTCTATGCTTATGCTTTTATCATGATAGCCACTGAGAGACATTCATGCACATACACATGCACACACCTCATTCTCAGCTATTGTGCCTGACACAGTTAAGCCAGGCATTGGTAAACTGCAGTTTGAAATCATTGCATGTGTGGCATGTACCCCCTTGAACCAATGCCCCCATCTCTATCACATAGCACAAATTCTGGAACTGGTCCCTGGCTACCTGCAATGCTAATAACCAGGGTTTCGCGTAGCAGTTAATAGGTAAGGCGGCCGCCTTGCTAACGCCTTGGCTTGCTCCCACCGACCTACCCACACCCATACTAGCAAATCTCTCCTGACCTAGTCGGACATCCGTGAACTTTTCGCACACTACTTGATTTGTAATAGGTATTCGGTTGCACTTCCTCGTGTCGCATACTAGATTTGCATACTGCTAGCCTACTCCTATTCCTGTGGCCCCAAAGCCTCTACATTAAGGAGGAGTAAAGGCACAGGGAAGAGGAAGGTTGAACAATTCAAAAGTGGGTCTTTTATGCCTTTTATTATTTCTTAAAAATTTCAGTGATGTTATTTCTCTAGACAGTATAAGACACATGCACACACGACTTTTCAGCTCTCTTTTCTCTCTTTATAATTTCTGGCACTCATTAAAATAGAAAAAAGGCAAACCCATACAGTGTAGATCCTTAACACTCGCTGTTCCTGCCTCTGCTCTCCATGTCCAAGTTTTTTGATATTTTTGGCTGGAAAGGATAGAAAAAAATATATAATTTAGCATTCTTTCTACAGCAATGGTTCTCAAAGTGAGGTTTGTGAAGCATAACCAGGGGGTCCAAGAATTTTCTGACCGAAGTGGAAATCACAACCCACCATAATCAGAGTTATCATACAGTCACAGTACGATACAATACTTTTGTTATTAGACTATTTGACTGTTCGCTTGTACAGAGGATCGGCTTAAACCTAATTAACTTAAAAATATAAATAATGTCATTCATGCCAGTGACAGCTATAAATAATTTTATTTAAATAATGCACACTTTAATGAAAATGTGTCCTGTGAGTGTGTAATGTCAGTGTGTATGCTGACACAGATTCACAGAGGCAGTGGTATGATGCAAGGACAGATATTTTAATGACAGTCACCAGCGGTCAAAGAAATCCAAAATACAATCCAAAAATGAAGACAGGTACAGGCATAGGTTCAGGCAATCAACAAACAGGTTAAATCATGCAAGGCAGAGAACAAGCAAAAATCCAAAACCAAAAAATTGAACTGTGGAAACCCAGCTTGGAGGTGCTAGCAGTATGGCATCCTAACACTTATGAAAGGCTTAAATACACCAACACAAGTCTAGCTCTTCAACACAGGTGAAAACAATGAACACAGTCGGGAAAGTAAAACAGGTGGGAATACACAAAGCCATCTTGGCTGGCTGCCAGGGCTTCTGGGAGTCTGGACAAACCGAAGTTGTGGCATAGCATGGATCAAGCCCTGACAGAGTTGAACATTCAGGAATCAAAAGCTCCAAAAACAACTAACATATTATTGGAAACAAATAAATAATATGTATAACATTTGAACAGTATAGCCTAATATACTGCATGTTCATGTAATGACTCTTTACTTAGGGTGTCTGTCCAGCGACAAGTTTTTGAGACCGCTATACGCCAGTTTCATTTGCATCACAAAGATGCAGCATATATCTCAGAATATGAGTGCTGTTATAGTGTGAGCAACAATGCATGAATGCTGTGTTTATAAATCTCTTTAAGTACATCTGCTGTGTCATTATCTACCACAACACACGACACTATAACCACAGTCTTGAGTCTCAACATTTTTTTCTGTGTGTCACTTCAAACCATGAAGCAGAGTTTAATCTTTGCCAAGACAATGAAGCTCCTTATCTGTCCTCTAAGCATAATGAATGTAAGACTAATTTTCAGCCTGGCCTTTAGATAGTGAGCCTCATTTTCAAGCTGGTACAAGGATGATATATAATTCAAATTCTGCATATTTCATGGTAAGTAGGTTGTGTTCTGTTCTTCTGTATGCCTTCTCCACTTTCTCCAAATTATAATAACTGAAAAACAGATAAAAAGAAAAAAAGTTTAAACAAATGTTACATTAGGTATACACATTTCAGTTGTAGATGGGCTATGTGTTGATTGAATTGCAATATTATACACTGGAATGTAGATATTTACATGTATATTATACTTTTAGAATTATTCTTTCTTCATACTTATTCTCTTTTAACTATCTTTTTTACTTGTTAGCAATTATAAGTTAAATTCTAAATTGTTTTTAAATACATGCACAGTCTATGGAACAGTCACTTTTCATTTCACTATATATTTGTACATGCTACGAATCTATATGTGACAAATAAAAATCTCGAATCTTCAATATTTCTGCTTTGACAGCCTTCCAAGTTACATTGCTGTGTACCATTAAAATATGATACAAGGAAACGGTGTATAGGGTCAGCCATATACATTTATTTATGGGGTTGTTTTTCTCATATATTGCCATTTTTACTGATTTTCTGTATGAATTATACACCTCTGCAGATGCAGCTGTTGAATAGCTTGTATTGACTGATGTTATTTTCTGTTTGTAGGTGATTACTGCCTTCAGGCAAGGACGAGTCCTGCAGTGGCCCCAAAGAAGCACTTTTCCCCCCCTGTACTAACTGAAGGCAGGCGTGTGAAGTTTTCTGATTCTCTCTGCCTGCTAATCCAGAGGTGCAAGTGGAAAAGCAGGCTAAGTGATTATATTCAAATTGTCTGTGTAATTCACAGCATGTGGTGATGATAAAGACAGATACTATACCAAGGTAGTAAGTTTATGTACGCTGATTAATCTGCATGATTAATCTTCCTGTCTTAGGCTGAGTTTGAATGTCATCCAGGTGTGTGTGTGTGTGTGTGTGTGTGTGTGTGTGTGTTGGTGGGGGTGGTATAGAACGGACTCTTTTGACCTTGTGGAGAAAATTCATTGTTTGTTGGTTGGTGAAAACCTACTGAGTTAAAGGTTAGATGTAGATTAGCTGGAATAGTAATAATCAGTCATAAAAGATAGTAAGACAAATGTGTGTGTGTGTGTGTGTGTGTGTGTTGTACCACCTGTCGTTAAAGCTCAGATTCTCTTCTCTAATTTAAGCACCTTTAACAGAACTTCAGTGCTAGACTAACTGGTGTTAGAGTAAAATGAGTAGAGTAAAGTAAAATGGTAGCTTTTATCTAATCTAATGGACTAATCAGACATTTACCCTTAGCCAAACCTGCTTGTGTTTAGCATTCGATCAAAAGTGATATGAAATGTGAGTGGCCTCCTATAGCACCATAATCAATGTTAATTTATTAATTTGTACCCTATGAAGTTTGTAAAAGGAAACAAACCAGAACACAAAACCAGTTGGGAATGAAAAATAGACAACAATGTTCTGAAATTCTGCTATTTGTGCTGAATGTGTGGTGAGGAAGACATCTCATGAACAGATTTTGTTGTCTGCTTGTAGCAAGTGACCCTTATATACAGTGAACATCTAATCATCCAAACACTGTGAGAGCAATACTGCTGGCTCTTTCTCTGCTTACACGATTGTGTACTAGAACTGAAGGCTTAGGGTCAAGAATGACCTCCAGAGAGCCCATAATAGAGCTCTTAGATCATTTTTATTAAGATAAAACTCAGCTCAGGCTTGTTTCATTGTCATGGTCTGTACGAACTATACAAAGGATATAGATGGCATACAGAAGATGAATACAGCAGGTTTTTCATTTTGCATAAATGTTTTGGTCAAGATTTAGAAAAAAAAATCGAAAGAAATGATCTGTTTTTAAGGGAATAATTTCTCCAGTCTATGATAGCCTTCCTCCAGTGTTTGATGTTATTTGCAATGTCGTAATGTAAAAATCCTAGGGTATTTAACTCTATAAAACTAAAGTGTGTTATTATTGTTCTTATGTTCCTGGTACATTAATTATAGCCCTTAATTAACACAAAGTAAATACAATAAGGACACATCATCTTTAACCCTTGTGTTGTCTTGCGGGTCAAAAGTGACCCACTACCATGTTTAGCTGTAGAAAAAATACCTTAAACTGTCTTTTTCCAACTTGAAATTTTATGACTTTTCCTAAAGGGACCCCATCATTAGAAAAAGTGATACTTTGTTTTTGTTTATGTTTCTGTATGAGCTGTACACCACTAGGGTACAAAGATTGTCTTATGGGTCATTTTTGACCCGTGAATTATAAAAGCATTTAATGAAGTCATAAATAAAAATAATTGTACAAACCGGATTCCAAAAAAGTTGGGACACTAAACAAATTGTGAATAAAAACTGAATGCAATGATGTGGAG
>JAOVVF010000008.1:7561354-7579797 GCA_028565595.1 Duopalatinus emarginatus | reverse complement strand
AATGAAAACTGTTATTACTGAGTAATACTGTTCACTGGTGATTGTCTTCTTGTATTGTGTAATACGTTTTGGTAGGGCGGGTCATTTTTGACCCGTAGGACAAGGGGAGTAAACAGAATGTTAAGATCGCACAAGGGTTAATGAAACCAATAATTTGTCTTCAAAATATCATTTACAAAGAGGTTCCTCACTGTGTGTGTGTGTGTGTGTGTGTGTGTGTATGTATGTGTTGATATAGTTGAATCCTGTACAGAAACGAGGTGTGCTCTGAAAAGAAATGGCAGCATGATTATTTCGAGGCTGTTGCAAGCCTGAATGTTTCCTATTGTCCGACACGTCTCCCGTTTCCAGATCACAATGAGTGCATCAATAAATACAGAGCCATTCAGTGATATCTAGAAAGTTAAAGAATGTGTAACATCTCCTTTTCTGAACAAATGATTTTATTTATTTTAGATACAGTGTGCATACAGTGATCATACGATGCATATAATCTACACATGCCCTGTTGCAGGTTTTTGAAAGTGAAAGTGAACTATTTGCCTACTGTGCTTGCACACAGAGTAATGTCACCTCCTCATTAACCCATCCGTGCAGCGAAACACATACACCGGTAGACACTAGGGGGCAGTGTACACATCCGCCCAGAGCGGGGGGCAGCCCCAAACAACTCCCAGGGAGCAGTTGGCAGAGTTAGGTACCTTGCTTCAGTTGTATCTTGCCCTGTGCGAGGGTCGAACCTGGGACCTTTTTACACTGAGGTTCATGTAAAAGACTGTGAAGGACCGTATCTTAATAAAAATTATCTTTAACAAATGGAGAAAATCAGGCTACACAGTGAGACTGGATGTCTCTTAAGGGGAAGCCATGGCTAGGAGACCAGAAGGTCCCCAGTACTGACAAGACAGAACTAAAATGCCCTTGAGCAAAGCAGCTAACTCACTTTATATAGGGGTGCCCCACTCCAGGCAAGTGTGTTTACGTATTAGTGTGTTTTACTGCATGGATAGGTTAAATGTGAAGGTTAAACTCCAATGTGTGTACAATCACAATGGGCAGTGAGTGGTTCATGTTCCTTCTCCAAAATTGACAGAAGCATAAGAGGGAAAATGATCAGAGAGGCTGCAAAGAGAGTTACAGCAACATTGTTTTTGTCCATGTGAATATAATTGGAACCTGTATAGTAAGCAATGTTTATTTTTGCATTTCTATAATAACTTCTTATAAAAGTATAAAAAAAGTTAAACTGAACCTATCTAACAGGGGAGCAACCACAGGAAAAAAAAGCCTAAAGTCAAATAAGAGGAGAAACAGGATATATGTCTGGTACCTGATTTGGGTATAAAAGAGGTCTGACCTTTCATGCAGAGTTCACTGTTTATAAGTGAATGGTAAAATCTGAGGTTACTTGGCATGGATACTGATGAATAGCAAATATACTCTGAGAGCACAGCATAACTACAGAAGTGGCTTGGTGAGAGGGTTAAACAAAATTTCCAAATCACAAACCACATCCTTAACTTGTGGCATTTGGCAGACATCCTTAAAGAAGCACTTACAGAAGTGCTTTGCAGTTTCTATCAATAAACACATCCTGTTGGTTACTAGATCGTGGACTAAAAGTACTATCAGTCTAAAAACTGTTAAGGGGGTGGCATAATATGGAAAAAAACCAAGACAACCACTGAATTCAAAAGAACATTGCTAATGTGTGTACTTTATGAAGAGGTAGGTGTTTGTTGATCATTTAAAAACAGGAGAAGATTATTTCACCTCAATATCAAAAACAATGTGTTAATAACAACACGCTTCTCGCTATGTTATCACATAATGTGTTATTTTGCAGGTGCATGGCTTGCTGTTAAATGAATGGGATAACACAGTTGTTATGTTAAAACGAACACAAAGTGTGTCGCTCTTAACTACACACATGGATGTACACACATACACACATCTTTTTGTAGAGTGCATGCAGGCTCCAGATTATAGTAGAGCCTTGGTACATGCTGTCCTTATTTGCTGAGAGATGGGTCCGACTGAGCTGTGCTGCAGGTTCAGAGGGAGTATGGTGCAGTGTGTGGTGTGATGAGTGCTTTAAAGTAAGAGGGTGCTGGTCCAATTTTGATGCAGGCAGCCACACGAAGCCAGTGAAAGGTACATAGCAATGGGGTAGTGGTGGAGAAATTGGAAAGGTTGTAAACAAATTATGCAGTTGCATACTGGATCAGTTGCAGAGGTCACAAGACAGGCAGAGGCAGTGAGTTGCAGTAGTCCACTCTCGAAATGACGAAATTAGGGACTGCAACATGCACCCAAGTGGCTTCTGTGGATAGAAATGGACTAATTCATTCAGATTGTCCATGGCTACTCCAAAAACTGTGTGCAGTGACAGATCTGAGATCTAAGAGTTGTCTCGGCATAACGGTTCATCTCCTGGTATAAACAGCAGGTCAGTTTTGCTGGGATTAAGTTTCCCCTGAAGAGCTGCCATCCATCATGAGATGTCTGTCAGCCATACTGAGATACGAGCAGAAACATGAATATCTGAGAGAGGAAAGCCGAGGATAGGTTGAGTGTTATCTGCATACCAAAGATATGAGCTCACCAAGAAATTGGGTATAAAGGGAGAACAGAAGAGCACCTAGCATTGAGCCTTGTGGGACACCAGTGCAGTACAGAGTCTGCATAGAGATCCCCTCCATGTTATCTGATATGACCAGCCCTCCAGGTAGGAAGCAAAACATAAGATTAAGTGGACGTTTGTGAGTGTAAGAAATGTATTGGGTTGGGGTTAGGGTTAGAGTGCTTGCTGATTAACCAGACTGAGTAACCGGACTTTCAAAGCAAAATACAGTTTGAAGAATGCAAGAGTGAAATTGACAGTAAAGTTACTGAAACAATGTCAGGGGTATTAAATGTACAATTGACTAGAGAGAAAAAAAATGATATTTTGTGCTTGATATGCCTTTGTGCTCGAGAAACATTTCAAAGGGTACAGTAAAAATTTTACCTGAAAAGCGGAGTTGAAATTTATGAGAAGCCATGTTGACCCTGAATGAATTACTGATTAGCACTATTAATATCAACCATTTTTAATAAATCGACCTAAACATGAAGCCAGCCCAGCATTTAAAATGTGATCCTATTCAAAGAAGAATTGCATGTTTTAATTATGGTATTATTCGTGTTCTTATCCTGATCTTATCTGGCCACACATATCAAGCACTGTTCCAAATGGCACACTGGATTAATACAGTGAACCCACTCACTGCTTTTCAATGGAACACACTTACTGTCGTAAGCTCTTTGGCAGATAATGTTTTCTTCGTGAATCAAGTCAAGAGGATAATTACCTAAATGTCACGAGTCACTTGCTGCAGTGCTTACAATTTCCCTGCCCTGGCTTTAAAAAAGAAATGGGCAGAGAGAGTGAGAGCCTGAGGCTTTTAGTAGCACCTGCTTTCAGCTTGACTCCAGGTGTACAGGTTACTGTTGCAAACACCTGGCAAAAAAAGTAGAAATACAACATAAATAGTTTTTTTTTTCAAGGACTACTGGGAAAAACGGAAGGCAACTGAAAGGACAAAAATATTATGTAAGGCTGATAGCAGAGGTTTAAGTAATTATTATTTTTTCTGTGTAAAATTATTAGCAATAAGTTTAAATGTAAATTTAAATGTAAAACTGCTTTACAACAATGTCCATTGTTGGAACTGAATTGAATATTTCACAATATATCTATAAAGCATGATTTTCTCGTCATTTCTCATTTTCACCATTACTCCAAGGGTGCTTAATGACTGTGACTTGCAGCATCATGCTAGATAGATAGATATCACATACACATTCAATGCAGGAGGCCACACACACATATCCCCCAGGTCACTACTGTGTTCTGTAGCTTCCATTGAATAGGGGAGCAGAAGACCCACCACAGTGCCTCTGTTAACACCACAGTCTGTAACACCAGACTCAGCGCCTCACAGGCTTGTGTGGTTGCTAAATAGACCTTATAGGACTGGCAGGACGTGGCATGATTTGCAGGGTCACGGTACTTATTGTTTCAGGCTTATGGTGGGGTTCATGTGTGGTGCAGACTCCATGAAGCCATGGACCCCAGTTTGTCAGCAAGTTGCCAGGAGGCTGGTTCATGACATGGGTTCGAGAGGTCCATTCGTACCTGAAACACAGAGCTGTGGGTGGCTATCCAGATGTCACGAGTTAACCCCTGCTGGACTCTTTCATGCTGTACTACTCGGGACCTTGTAGTGTGTTTGTTCCTTATAATCTATTTAATGTATTAATGTACCTGTACTTCAATCCGGTTCATTTTCTCTTCACTAATGACTTAAAATGGTCCATACATATAGTGTATACTTTGTGGAGCATTTTTAAGTAATAAAAAGTTTAGACTGGCTTAGACTCACAGGCAATTTGTTTTGAGAAGTCAAGTTAAGAGTCAGTGGGATCAAAAGAGCTTTCCTGGGATCAAAAAACCTTTCACTGGAAAGCTGGAGAAAAGTCTAAAAAGATATCAAAGTATTTAGAGAACCATTACTAGCAGTGAAAAGTATAATATTCGAAATGAGCACAGACAGGAAGACACAAACAAATAGCTGAAGAAACATGACAGAAAAAAATGCAAATTTGCAAAAATCTAAAACAGCAGGGGTTCTAATGAAAGTTTTAAAATTCTGCTTATAATATCCGACTATAGCAAAACTAATCTCAATGTACACTTTATTTTATTTAGGGTTTTTTTCTTTTTCTTTTTCAAAAACATATTTTTACTCCATTTTAAATGTATAATAAAGTAATGTAATGTTTTTTTTTGTTTGTTTTTTTTGGAAAATCCCAAAACGTCTCTAATTTTTTCCAGCTTCGTAAACGTTGCACTCACTAACTAATAAATAGATTACACACACAGACTATAACTTATTGTCTAGGATTCTCCTTAGCCCAGCACTGGAACATTTCCTTAATCAGACGTTCCCAGTTTAATCCTCAGAGACACACTCAGTCCACATATTTTTGCAGCCAATATCCTATAAACATATAAACCAGTTCATCAATATTCTCCAGTCTTCTTTTAGCAGACTCAGGTTAATGTTTATTCTTAATATGAAAATTATTAAAATGAGGACTAACGGTGAGTCCCTGTGGATTGGATTAGAAACGTCAGATTGAAAGTGCAAAAATCGTATACTCATATTGAAGAGATGTGCACTTTTGTTATTAGGATGTATCTTCTCAAAATGGCCAAGTTTAAATAAAGGACACATCCTTCAGATAACAAAGGTGCTTTCTGCCTTTGCATATGAAAACTCAAGACTCCTGAGAACACACTCCTGTGCAGGAGAACTTCCTGAATTCCACCTTCTTGTACAGTCAGCGTTTGATCTTGTTGGTATTATGCATGGAGGACTTGCAGGTTGGATGCAGACATGTTCTGAGGTGCATGTAGGCGTAGATTGGCAGTAATAAGGACTGTTTGTCACCTCCAGGGATTCCTGCCTTCAAACACATTTCATTTTTTTGTCCTTTATCTTCAAAAGAAGAGCTGTGAGGACTTCATTTTCTTTCTTTTTTTTTTTTTTTTAGAGCGTGTTGTATACTCTATGGTCCACAAAACACACAACATCCTAAATGTCAGAATCATAACTCAGTGTCTGAAAAATGATTCGTCTTGTTGATCCATTTTATGGATCCAGGCTGTTGCCTGTAGCTGGAGAAGCAAACTGACTCCATTTTCTCCCACATGCCGGCTTTGTTTCTGTGCTGTTTATGAACCGCAAGCTGTAAACAGAAAGATCTCATCGCCTGCTCAGGTGTTTATTATGAGTTTTAGATGCTTGGAGGACGCTTCAGAATCTCATTCGTTCCCTTGTGATTTTGAAGTTATTACTACACTCTGCCTGAATTTTCCTTTGTGTTACACAATGTAATGAGCTCTGCATCCAATGATTCTTCCACTTATATATTTTCAGATTTCAATATAGGATGTGTAATGAATGCACTGTCTGCTCCTCCAAGTCTGCTCTTATCTCATGTATGACTTTTGTTCCTTTTGCTTAGATTCATGGCATTAGCATTTTTTCACATTAAAAGTGTCTTCAGCATAATTGAAGTTCAGACTGTCTGGTCAGAACCACACACTCACACACACACACACACACTGGCTTAAACATGGGTAATGTGGATAAACTGGACTGATGAGTCATCACAATGTCAGTGCTTCTTCTGTCACTGTGGGTGATCCTTCAGTAAGCTCTTTGCAAACAAAGCTAAAAATGTTTTGTCACATCCATTATACAGTGCATCATATGTTTATAATAAACATATTCATATTAGGGAATTTAGAGCTGTGCATACTGTGTGTGTACTAGGGTTTTGTTCTGGCTGTGTTTTGCTGTGTTTGCTAAAATCCAGCTCATGGATTTTACGGACTGTTTATTCACACTGTGGTAGGTGTGATACACTGTGGTAGGTGTGATATAAGGATACACTGTACAGGTCTAATTCTTATAAATATTATTCCGAAATAATAGATACAGAAAGATCCCCAAAACATCCTGCTATGTGGAGTTGCCTATCGTATATTGTCCCTTTAGGTGTGAGTGTGGGAATACATGGTGCCCTGCAATGGACTGCCATCTCATTCAGTGTGTATTTATGCCTTGCACATAGATTGGCTCTGGATTCATGGCAAGCCTAGACATAGCTGGTTGACTTGTTCTGTGTATGTGTGTGTAGAGTAGTAAGAAACTTGTTTGTGAGGAACAGAAACTACTAAATGAACCTCAATTGTTTGGTCACATTAGCCGTCCTCACAATCACAAACAAAACATTTTTTTTAAATTGCAGCTTTTAATCGAAAAAAAAGAAAAACACTGGTGGTAACTGAGGGTAGATGCATACAATAAGGTGCAGACAATAACGTTATTCATTATGTCCCACAATCAGCTTATGAAAAATCAGCTATATTTGTAAGGTGCCTGTGTGTGTGTGTGTGTGTCTGTTCATGTGCTGAAGCACTTTTTAGTGAATCTTGAACAATAGCAAACTCCACATCCTCATGCCTAATTCAAAAAGACAGCATCTTTCAGCAGCTGCTCCTTTGTCAAGAAGCATGCCTCTATTCATGTCTCTAGACTTGACAGATATGCCAGTGCGAGATTCCTGGCTGAAGAAAGTAAAGTTTCCTCCTGATTCCCTGTCAGCATGCACATCCATTTCTAACTTATTGATCAATTTTTATAAAAGGTTTGTGGAGCAAAACTGGTTTTTGTGGAGCAAAACCAAACTTTGTGGAGAGTTGATTTGGTCTAACAGTAGTCCAAGAGTGCTTATATTTCTTATAATCACACTGGAACATTTCACATTTCACTCCTCTGTGTTTGTTTAGTAAAAAATCCACTGCTGAATTTACTCCAATTGCTACTGTACTGTTAGCGACATAGTCAGAGGCCTTGGTGGACAATATTTTCAGGAGTTTAACTTCTGACTAAAATATGAAAGGTCATCAACTGAAGATGAATAGGAAGTTAGTAAGCTACTGTAGATACAGAGCTAGTCAGCATTTTATATCGTGACTGCAGCTTCTTCAGGATCTGTTACCACTAATGGAGCAAACATTAACAGAACATTTGGCCATACTTGATTTTTAATTTCTTGGTTCACATGTTATTTGGGTAGTCTACATACAGAGGATTTACAGAGTATTTGTAACATTTCAACAGTTTTAACAGTTAGTGAGATTCAAGGATTCAGTCTTTTGCTTTGTCTGTTGATTATTTAACAGATTATCTACACTGAATATGTGACAATTCATGAACATACGTACCTACAAAGTGTCTGCAGCATTTTAACAACTTATTGTGGTTAGGAGAAGGGTTAAAATGTTTAACAAAAAATGTTTCTTAATACATTTTAAAAAGTAAGTAGCTGCTCCATAATGTACAGTATATATAATACATAATATGTTCATAAGAAACTCTAATGTGACATTAAGGCCTGAGTAATTAAACAATGCCTTGACATAGTAAATTTAGAGTATTTGTGATGTTCAGCTGTTCGCACACATACAAGCAAGTGCAGTGATCAAAGCAGCACATGGATTTAAAAATCAGAACAAGATTAAAACTATAACTACAGCTGGATGTCACCATGCAAATACTGGTTAAACAGCTTTGTTTTTCATTCAAATGTGGCATTCAGATGATGATTAACTGGAAATAAGGGACACAATTTGTACCAATAAAACATCCCCCACACCATTACACCACCACCACCAAACTGTTGACAAGATTAGGTTGTGTTCATTGATTCATGCTTCTCATGTCAATGTATAACCATGGTATATGTATGTTGCAGCAGAATACATAATTTAACAGATCAGGTGATTAGTTTCAGTAAACCTGTAAAACCTTTACATGGTGTAACTGTTAAGGCTGAAATAACAACAACAACAAACTGCCTAAACTGATATACAGCCAAATGCATAGTGCTAGAGGACTACAAATGCTATAGGCGTCTGTTATGACTGTGTCCATGACTCACCCTTTTATAAACAGGAGCCTTTTTATTAGAGAAGTTTGTTTCATTACAGATATGGTGTTCTTTATTAAGAGCATGTTTGGCTGATTTCTTCTATTGCTTTTTGATAACCCACAGATTTGCCACAGATATGGTGGGCAATGCTTTGAAAAGCAACTAAATCATATTAGCTAATGCACCCATGATTCCTTGACACTTCATCAATGTATTTGTCACTGGTGGCTCAGAGTATGAAGCTAATGGGGAGAAATTGGAGCAAATATCAGGCCTTTCATAAGTGGAGATAAATCACTATTTTGGTCTTACATCATTGCCTGCAAAGCTGTTTCAGGTCTCTGCACCAAAGCGGGCCAAAATATGTTAATTTTGGCCAATACACAGTATATCCGACTTCTGTTTAAGTGGTCTCTGGAGAACTTAAGAATTGAGTTTCAGCTCATGCTTTCTCGATGCTGGTGTACAGGGGGAGAATTAATTGCACAAGCAGCAATTATTTAGAAATTGTAAAAGAATGTGTCAAGTAAAATAGTGCACACAAATTCTGTGGCACAAAAGGAAATGATGAAAGACATGGCAAGAACTTTTTTACTATTTTATGGCTCCCAATGAATATATTCAATATTAGCTATGGCAGGCAGTAAAAGAAATACTTTAGATAGCATTATGTTTCATTTAATTACACAATTAATGTAAAGCCTGCAGTTGTAATCCAACATGCTGCTCCCAGTCGTTTATCAGCATAGGTTCTGATCTTTCACAGTAAGCAACCAGAGTGTAGACCATCAACATTTTTTTTTTTTTTGCAAATTATTATGCAAAAGAATAAATAAAAATAAATACATGGCAATAACAATGTAAATATGTTTGTATAACATAAACTGGGGAAAAAAATTGGAACAATTATATAAACACACTAAAGTAATTAACAGAAACAAAAAAGGACTGAAAATGATAAATAATAATACCAAATAAACAATTAAAAATATATACCAAATTTTACTATTAAATGTTTGATGTAGTGAGAATATTTCTTGTGATACATGTAGAAAGATTTCAGTTTACAATTTTTAAATGTTTGTTTTGAGAATGAAAAAAAGTGGACCACGGGCAAAACCTAAGGCAGTCGGTGGCTGTCGATTTCTATATAAACAGCAGTAAACTTGTTTTTATTTTGTCTTTATATCTAACAAGCAGCCTATGTCTTTATTCACCCAGCGGGTCTTCGTACCGAATGCGCATGCTCCACAAGCGCGTCTTCCTACCGAATGTGAATGTCTTCCGAGCATATCTTCAGTTTGTATGAGCAAGCATATGAGCAAGACTGTTTTGAATCACACTTATGCACTTTCCTACAGAACATTTCACCCGTCTGGTCCTATAAACATGTCTGTTCAGGACTACACTTCCCAGAACTACTACCTGACTAGTGTATTCAGGCTCACCTGATTTATAGTCATGCACACACACACACACACTGTGTATAAAACAAAACTGTTAACTTTTTTGTCTAAAATACCCCACCCTAAGACAGATGGCACCGTAACAAGATAATCTGATCTGACTCCATGACTGGGTCAGAGCATCATTTTCAAAACAGCATCTCTTGTGTGGTGTGTCCCAGTATGCAGTGGTTAATGCCTTTGAAAGTGGTCCAAGGATGGACAACTGGTTAACCAGCAACAGGGTCATGGTTGCCCAAGACTCACTCATGCGTAGGTGTGAAGGCTACCTTGTATGGCCTTGTCCAACAGAAGATCTACCAACAGATCTGCTGCCAGACTATAGCAACCCTGGGGTTAAGGGCCTTGCTTAAGGGCTCAGCATTGGCAGCTTGGTGGTGCTGCAGCTTGAACCCACCACCTTCTGATCAGTATCCCCAAGCCTTTACTGTTGTGCCACCATTGCCCTATTGCTATTGCTATCCTGATTCTGTTTCAGCTTTGTTTTTTTGCTCTGCTGTTGCCTCATCTTTTGGATTTGTTTGCTCTGCTGATTTCAAATGACACATCATTATGTTGCCTAACACCAGGTGCAGGTGAGGCAAATGATAACCAGTAGACTAGTAGGCTCATGATGTTTTATCCAAACACGTTTGACTATATGGACCAAACATAATTTTGGATGCATAATAATGAAACGCTGGATGTGCCAGGCCCTTGGTGTTATTGCAGGTAACAAACAAAATGTGAGTCCCTATGCACACTTTTTTTTTGCATATAGACATACAGTACTCCCAAACATATTAGCATTTGTCTGAGTGGTTATTTAAATAGAAGTAGCAGATATGTGGTCAGTCAATATTAATAAACACTCGGATTCGATTTGTCCTTGTACAGGCAACAGAAAATGTAACCTGAAGGATTCTTTTCTGTTTTATTGATTAACTTGATTTCCACCAAGCATACTAACAAGGGCTATCATTTCCTTACACTCAGTTGAGTTTGATGTGCTAGCAAGATTCTTGCTCACCAAGACCGTTAACAAGACTGTTAGCTATTCAGCATTAAAAAATATTTTAAAAAATGGAAAGCGCACATTTTTTCATTACATTTTCACTGTGATATGAAGCAGGATATCAAGGGGGAATCAAGCTAGCTAAGATGCATGTATAACGAGGTAGCTAATAATAATTTAAATAACTTTTAAATCTGCTTAAATCTTTTGCTAAATAAACTTGACCTCTTAAAAGCTGTATCATGAAATGCATTATCTCCCTTTCATTTTAGTCTTCTTTTTATGGATAAACATGCACATGTAGACATTATAAAAATCAAAGCTGATCATAACTGAAATTCATGTTCATGAATATTGCACCATTCAATCCTGAAAAAATCATATTGTCTTTTGGCTTAGATCAAGTGTATTATACAGGACTGTATCTTTAATGGATTTTTAGAGCGTGGAGCTGGAAAGACAGCTGTTCTGCTCACTCCACTTATTTGCCTGGTATTGCTGTGTCTCCAGGACTGGTAAACCTTTCTGGTATGATCGCCTTACCGACAAGACACGACTAAAGTGCCCTTAAGCATGCTACTGCTTCAACTGCTCACAGGGCATTGTCAATAGGGGCTGCCACCAATTTTCTAGTCACTAGTTCACACACCATTCACTAGTGTGTGTATTTGTGCATGGATAAGTTCCTATGTGTGCAACCATAGTAGGTCAATCACTTGACTTTTGCATATTGTCTATAGCATACAGCAATCAATCCATCCACTGGCATGCATTCAGTAGAAACTCCAGACGCACTCCAAACTCCACAGCATAGCTGTGAGGCAGCAACACAACTTGCCATGCCACTATGGTGCACCAGATGCACCATATTAGATCCATATTAGATTATATGGTGATTTTAACTTCAGAGTGTGTGTGTGTGTGTGTGTGTGTGTGTGCTTAAGTCTAGGAACTCTGACTTTACTGGACTTCACTTCAAGTGATTTGCAAGTCTTAAAAGAAACTACTTTTTTATAGTGACCAATCTTGCTGAACCAGCAACAGGACTTTCTGTGAGTTTACTAAGGCGGAGCATGTCTGTCATTAAGCTGTTGTTGTCCTTGTACTATTTCTTCTTTGAAGGTCCTTATTGATGTAGCAAACTACATCATTAGTGGTTGCTGAATTGGATTTCTAAAGGTCACGATCCATTTCAGCTGCATGTTCTAACCTTTCCCCCCTTGAGCTGCAGATTGAAACCTAGCATTCACAAAAAAAGGAGATTAATCCTTTTTTATCCAGAATACTGATTCTTTGACGGCATTATTTTTCTCTACTTTAATGCAACAGGCACATGAAACATGCTTTAGAACGATGCTGCCCCTGATAGTTGGCAGACTCTGATCAACTTTTCTCTTTCCTAAAATTTTTAAAGCCATCCACATACTGTATATCGTGGTCCTATGTTGTTCTGCAACAGGAGGTCTCTTAGCAGTTAACCAATCAATAATTAATTAAACGCTAGTGGAGTGAAGAGGAGGCCAAGATTGTATGTGAAGCTGCACTCAGAATTTCTTTATGCTGCTTTGGCCTTTGCTTGCAGGGATTGCACTATTGAAGATTCTGCTGTAGTTGTACCACACACTGTGTGCTCTCAGGCCCTGACTGTCAGCAAACTCTGCATTTTCTTTAAAGCGATCAAACACAGACTTATGATCTTTCAGCTTTTATGCCTCAGTGAATAAATCATAAGGTCTGGGGACAATTGATTTTTGTCTATCATTTGTATCACTGATCATTGATGTATGTGGGCCAGTGAAACAGCATGACAAAGAGGATACAAAATCAGCACTAAAAGTATTTAGTTCTATTATAAAATAGAAATACTCTCCATGCTGACTATATTCTAGCATTTTTTTATGATCATCATTGATCTTGAACCCAGTGGTGTAAACCCAGAAAATATTACAAAGCACAAAAAGATACATCACTTTTCAATGCAGGCTGTTTTTTTCCCCTTTTCAGTAAATGTTGTTCGAACCTTTTTATAGATACAGGCAGCTGATCACCCTGTTGGGAGTCATTTAAAGTCAGTGCATTTGAAGTCACAGTTAATCACAGCTCTCTGATGGCTATTATCAGTTAGTGTGAAGGTAAACACATTTACTGTACTGCATTGCTTATGTAGTTGTCCACTGTTTCACTTCATGCCATATTCTGGTTGCAACCATGATGTTACAGTATTATTAGGTTGGATGTAAAAGAGTTATTTTTAAATGGCCTGTGTGTTGTAGCTGGTTAGTTGGTGTGTGAGTAAGCCTCAATAACAATTACAATTGTAGTTTTATATAATTACAGGCATGCTAAATATAAATTTTAGCTGGGATGTTTCATATTTTTTGTGAGGTCAAACAATAAGCAATTTAATCATTCAGTGAGATTTTCATGTTGCAGTGCCACGTTTTGGTATGTTAAGTTCATTTTTAATGCACACATTGATATTTCACTCTGTCAACTCTTCTAGCCTTACTGAATCTTGCTTTTGTGCCCAGACCTTTATTTTATTTAAACCCACCACGTCACTACAGAGCTTCTGCTCTGTGTAGCCTACCCGGACCACACAATTTGCAAACATAAGCATATCTATACTAGCCTGCAAAAAGGCAGAGAGCATGCCACTTCTTGTTTAAAATAGATATAGACTAAACACATATATAACAATATGCATTGTAAATGGATATTTTCATTATATTTTACTTAATCATCAAAATGAAAAGAATAACTGAAAAAATCTTTTGGGGATCCCCAAGGCTGATATTGAAAACCACCATGGTAGGACAAACAGGGGTGTTATGTTACACCATCCTTCTATCTGTCTGCTGTACCATATTTCTTAAATCAAAGACAAATTTGGCTGTCTCATGTTTCTTAGAAATGGCTGAATTCACAGACTGCACATGTAGGTACTGAAAGGTGCATTGTAACTGAAAGGTATAAGATGCAAATCTGAAATATAAATAGATCACTGGCACATGCTGAGTTTATTACAGAAACATAAAAACTATTTGTACAATTTTATTCATGCTCTGAGTTTAAACATAGTTTAAAGAGATTTAAACATAGTTTACTTTAATGCCATTGCTCTAAAAGTTAGGTCCAGGGACCTCCAGAAGTCAGTGAAATATAACCAGGGGTCTGTGATTTCATTTCAGCAGTATAAATCGTAACTTACTAGTGAATCTAGCATTCATTTTCTATACTTCATGTATGGCTGAGTGTTTCTATGATATATTCTATATGATATATGAAATAAATGTATCATTAATCATTTTCTATTTCAAGTATGCAGT
The DNA here is from genome assembly GCA_028565595.1 of Duopalatinus emarginatus. Taxonomy (NCBI): domain Eukaryota; kingdom Metazoa; phylum Chordata; class Actinopteri; order Siluriformes; family Pimelodidae; genus Duopalatinus; species Duopalatinus emarginatus. Next base: position 7,565,458 of record JAOVVF010000008.1, on the reverse strand, counting down.
AAATATCTTGTTTCTGTTCAGCACAAATCTTCATTTTCCTTTTACATTCTCTAGTTATGTGTTAAGTGGTATTTTATAATGAACAAAAATATAAACACTTTGGTTTTTGGTCCCATTTTCAAATATCTAAGACTTTTTTATGTACACGAAAGGCATTTTTCTTTTAAATATTGTTCACAAATTTATCTAAATCTGTGTTAGTGAGCACTTCTCCTTTGCCGAGATAATCAGGGTGTTGATTAGACAGCATGATTATTGCGCAGGTGTGCCTTAGGCTGGCCACAATAAAAGGCCACTCTAAAATGTGCAGTTTTATCACAGCACAATGCCACATGTTTCAGAGAATTTGACAATACATCCAACCAGCCTCACAACTGCAGATCACATGTAACATATCAGCCCACGACCAAGAGCTCATCTGCATGTATCTGAGAGAAAAGACCTTTTGTGCACATAAAAAAAGCCTTAGATCTGAAAATTGGGAGCAAAAACAAAAGTGTATATTTTTGTTCAGTATTTTGTTTGGTCACATTTTCCCAACAATAGCTGTGTTTTCTGTTATTTTGGATGTTGCCTATACCTTTTTTGGTTATATTAAAGATGCTTAATTCAAATTCCCACTGCCTATGGTGTCTGCATTTGCATCCAACTGCTTCGCCACCCTGAAAACCTGACAGTATGGGTGTGTGACAAAATGACAAACGTTGCAAATACTAATTAAGTGTTTGGCCCCACTCACTGCTAAAGTAACTACTTGAAACAATGTGTTATAGTATTAAGTTACTTTATTTTATATCACACTTGGATGAATGGGTCATTTTTGAAAATTTGTGTAAATTCGATACAGTAATATAAAAACTATTTTTGTTCATAAAATATTAAGTAAAAATTAAAATAATGATAAGTGGTAATCAAAAACAAGATATTTAACATTCAATCATAAAATAAACTTGGCCAGCAGAAATAACCTGGGAAACAAATGTGGGTCATTTTTGACCCATGTTGTGCATTAGAGGGAGTGTGCATATGTTGTGCATCAGAGGGTTAAAACTGTTGAATAACTTCCATGAAAGGCAGACATGAGGTCGGTGAATTAGGAGTTAAAAGATTTTTTTTTTTAAGAAGCACTTCTATATCCCATGACCTCAGCACATGGTTATTGTTGGGTGTCACATCTGATTTGTTTTGACTAGGGTTCAGAGCATGTTTTGCAGGCTGTGGCATGACAGGTGTATTTTTTTCACTAGTGACTCTGTTGTTTCCACCCAAATAACTGCATCTCTGGAGGTGCCATACAGGTCATGTTACATATTCTGAAGTAGGAAGGCACATGGCCCTGCATTCTAATCAAACTTTCTACCACACGTCCACTTCAACTGACTTACTACTGCTGAAAATATTTGAGAAAAAAATGTCATCCTTTTTTTAATAAATGAGGTGGAGCTTATTCTTTTAAATCATCTATAGCTTCAGGTCAAGCATAGAGTTAATAACTAAAAAATGTAGTTCACAGATTTGCAGAAATAATGTAGTTCGCACATTAAAATGTCCAAGCACTTAATGTCCTAGTCATAATTCCCCATATACCCTGTGGCGTAATGTAATATTTGAGAGCACAGGCTCGGTTATGGCACAATAATTATAAGAAGAGAGGCAGGATTTTGGCAGCTGTGCACTCCTAAACACACTGAGAAAGTTGAACAGTGCAGAGTGCTTAAGTCATGCTTAGCATGTTTGTAGTGCATGTCTCCTTGTAGACACTGAACATAATTGAGTGTGATTAAAAAAAAGCTGGCAGTGTCAGCAGTACATGATCAGCATTTGACTTAGGATAGGGCTGATAGACTGAACATATTCTTTTCCTGTTTTAAAAGAAGGCTCTCCTTGTGAATGTGTTTTTTTCTCTCCTGTTCCTCAGTTGAGTTCCTTTCACAGCATGTGTCTCTGTCTTATTCTCCACAGGGCTGAAGCCTTGAATTATTAAAGTAGCTGTTGTCCCCCCCCCCTCTCGTTAACATAATTTGACAATCCATTGACTGACCTTACGTTCTATTCAATGCATTTTTTATCTCTATATTTCCCACTACAGGGCTCTGTTGCCAGCATTTCCTATTTTTTGATATTAAATCCCTAATTTTGTGGGGAACAGATATTTAACATTTGGCACACTAATGCATTCTAACTAACATCCAGATTTTCTACAAAGCCTGGAAATAAGATGCATGGTGAAAACTTGAGAATATGATGCCTGTCAAACAAACAAAGAGATGTCTGAATGGTCGTGGTGCATTTTGGAGGGATGAGGCAGCCGTGCACAAGCTGTCGGCTTCAAGTTTCAGAGGAAAGCAATTAAATCAAGTTTGATCCTAGAAAGGCTTTGGATGCTCGCCCTAAGCCCTGCATTACACTAATCCCAGCCTGGAAACTCAGTACAGAGTGAAGAAACCTATATGACACTCAGCAAACTTCTCTTTTTCGTTCTGTTTACCTGTCACTTTCTCATTCACCAATCACACACAATGGCTGTAGATTCCTAGCTTTCTTTCCACATGTGTCTGAAGGATTATCTCTTGTTTGGAGCATGGCCTGTGTCTGTTCATGTGTATATTTGTTTGTGTTTGTGGTCTTTTTGGTTTATTAGAGTGGATAATGATCTTCAGTCCATGTCATGCATATTAAATCAGTCTCTGATATGATATTTCATGGATATTTCGTTTCACTACTATTATATTTTATAACATGTACTTATGATCATTTTACATTATGCGTTAAATGTATTCTTCTAATAATATCATAGCTCAATAATATCATACCTCAAAAAGTCACACACCCTTTTTTCTTGTGGTATTGGTTTCCTCCAAAAGTTGCTGAAGGACATGTAGGCTACAGTTTAATGGTGTGCTGCTGAAGAGGTTTGCAGATCATCACTTGATGCTAGAAGGCTATCCTGGTGATATTATCTACATGAGCTTCAAAAGAAAGACTAAAATCAATAATTACACCAAGATCTTTAACTGCTGTACTTAGTGTAACTGAAAGACCATCCAGAGTCGATACAGAATTAGAAACTTTACTTCTAGCTGGCCCTAATATTAGTACTTCTGTTTTATCAGAACGTAGTAAAATAAAATTGTTTAACATCCAGTGTCTAATCTCCCTCACACATTCTTCAACTTGACTAAACTGGTGTCTCTCATCTGGATTTGCAGACACATATAACTGCAGTAGTGTCTCTTATTTCTGTGAAGGCTGAGAAGCGCACATCTCCCACATCTCATCCTCACCATATTCTAGAGAAGGACTAACGAGAGCATCATGAACAGCTGCATCAAGGCCTGGTTTGGGAATTGTACCATTTTGTGTAACAAGTCTCTGCAGTGCCTAGAGATGACAGTTGAAATGATCATCTGTGTCTTTTTTCTCCCCTCCAGCAGAGACATTTATACCACACTCTGCATCCACAAAGCAACTAGGATTGTGGATGACCGCACACACCCCTCACACACACTTTTTACTCTCCATTTGGGTCCTGGAGATACATTGTTCCATTACACTGTGCACTGTACATTACTATATATGGTTGAAATGACAATAAAAGCAACTTGTCTTGACAGAGTGAAATTAGTTAGATACTAGGATATGTAGAGTATTATTATATTCTGTTTCTGGTGAAGGACTAGGCTTCCCACCCAGAATTTTGGCCTGCATGATGTCCCAGAGTTTTTTTTATGCAGCTGTAACCCATAAATCAACACTTGCTCAAGCTTGTATGTCATAATCTGAATCAACAAAGCTTGTGTTTCTTGTTCTTCCAGTATTGTCTCGTCACACATGTGACCTTCAGCTTATACAGACTCTTATACAGTTTGTAATATAATACTATAAACTCAAACACCTGTTTGTTAATAATAAAAACTCACCTACTATCAGCATTAAAGCCCTGTCAAGGAAGAGCAAGCATATTGAATTTGTCTTACCTCTTGTGAAAGATATAACATTGTCATGAGTCCTCTCACTCCACCTTAATTGGTTTCAATTACCTGCCTCTCTGCTCTGATTAACCTGCCAGCTGCACTGCATTCTCCACTTACCATCCCCAGTATA
>JAOVVF010000008.1:7521688-7540186 GCA_028565595.1 Duopalatinus emarginatus | reverse complement strand
CGGTCAAAGGTCATTTCACTGCATGTTGTACCGTGTATAACTATGCATGTGACAAATAAAACTTTGAATCTTGAATCACAGATGAACCTTCAGGACAGATAATTTTGTGAATTCTATTGTTCTTGGTTGTCCTTTTTTTTTTTTTTTTTAATTTAAATGAAAAGGTGGTGATATTTTATAGCTGCTATAACATAAGTGACAGCAAGAACTCGCCTTATTCACAGATTAAAGGATAATGTGTTCATTAACATATTAAAAATAGAAAAACTCTTCACATACTGTTGTGCCAAGAAGAATAAAACATATTAGAAGCTGGATCAATAAAACTCTATTCAAATTCAGGGTTGTCACAGTAATTATGTTTCTTATTCTTACATCCACCTTAATGCTGAATAATGTTGAATATTTCCCATTTGTGGTTTATTCTTTATTTACTCATCTTACAGCATGCTGGTGCCTACTATTTCATTAAGTAGTAGTGAATACTACAGTGAAACTAATAGGTTAGTAGTTCAACCACATCAATCAGTCACATATCAATCACATATCAGCCACAACAACATCAATCATGGACATCTGTAAACTCTTCTGCATACTGAAGTGGGTGGAAATGCTTTCCCCTAAGGATGTTACCCCACCTACTGATGTTACAAAAGCAGCAATTTATAGATGTGGTCGCTGGTTTTGAGATGTGGTTCTGAGTAAGATAGGGGAGAGATGTCTAATGGGTAGAAATTGGCCATGACTAAATTAGGTGATAAATAGACACATAAACCGTGCACATATGGTTCTAGATGTTTAAGGGTTTAATGAGGAATTATTTAGGATATAGTCAGGAATTATTTGCCAGATTTTTTTCTTGTTCTTGGTGTAGATTTCCTGTAACAACGTTCAACATTCTTTAGCACTGGCAGAGTATCATGACAGGGAATTATACTAATTCTGACAAGCTGTTGTAGCTATATTAGCCATATCAAAGAATATCATAGAGCAGACTTCAAAGAACATCAAAACAGAGCTAAACCACCAGGCTGTGCCTGTCTGTCTAACCATCTGTCTGTCTACCTGCTTGTCTTTCTGCCTGTTTGTCAATCTGTCTATCTGCCTGTGACTGTATATCTACCTCTCTGCCCATATTTCTATCAGTTTGTCTTCAAGACCTGTCTGTCTGACTGTCTACCTGTCTTTCTGTCCTTTGTTTGTCTTCAGAAACATCATTCATTTTGTCTTAAGCACTAAAAGGTACTTGCTCTTACTTACCAGTCTGTCTGTTGACTTTCTGCCTGTATTTCATTCACTTTTTCTTACGGACTAAGAAAAAACATGCTGTTGTATGTGTCTGTCTGACCCTCTACATGTATGGCCTTTGATTTTTCCTCAGACTTAAAGGAGAACTTAATTTTTCCTGTCATCCTGAATTCTGTCTTCCATTCAGTGTGTCTTTGGGATGAAAGGAATACTTATTCTTACCTGTCTGTTTAATTTGCAACCTGCTTTCACTTTGTGTTCAGGATTGAAGAAGGCCTTGATTAGACTGTCAGGCTCCTCAGCAATATACTGCTTTTTATTTCACTTACATTACTTCAACTGTGAACTGGTATACTGCACATATTTGTACACATGAACTTTATGTAACCTTGTGTATTGTGGATATAAAATACCAGCGGTTTGTGTTCTAAAAACGTTTGACCAAGATAAATATTTTTTTTTACCTTTAATATAAACTATAATGTGTACAATTTGATTGAAAAACAAACTGAAACCTTTTAGTGAAAAAAAATAAAAACATACAATAACATGGTTGCATACGTGTGGCCACCACTGTATAATTGGGGATGTGGCTGGGTTTAGAATCACATTCAAACTTATGTTAAATAGTAGACAGCACACACCTGCTATCAATTAAAGTGACTCTGAGTAGCTACATATAAAATTCAACTGTTTTACTGTTTACTTTTAAAAGCCATAGTCTACAAAAGAGCTTAGCGCATCAGAGGAAAGTTATCAGTGTGTAGACTTCAAATCCATTACTAACCCTTACTTAACTGTCTGATGTCTACCTGTCTGTCATTTGGTTCGTCTTCTAGAGAAATATGTGCTCTTAACTGTCTGGCTGACTGTCTACATGTCCATTGTCTTTCATTTAGTTTGTCCTCAGGACTACATATTACTTGGTTAACCTAGCTCACTGGCTATGTACCTGTCTTTAATTTAACCTTTGTTCAGGACAAGGGAAGGTGATACTCTTGCGTGTCGTTCTGTCAGGTTCATTTAGTTGCTTTCAGTACTCGGAATGTACTTACTCTTTCTCGTCTGTCTGACACTATTCCTGAGTGTGCAGGGCCGGTGCTAGCTATTTGGATACCCTAAGCACAAATGCTTTGTGGCACTCCCCCAGAAATTAACAATATTTCAGTGTTTGTCAGTGCGTTTCTCTTTATTTCCAAAATAACTTCTTTTTTCTAAACCAGCCCGCTACAATCACAGCAACGGCAAAGTAAAACCGTTTAGCGCCCCCAGCAGCCCTCCATATTCACGTACCATGTAATTCTAACGCGATTGTAGAACAATTAGAACACAAGTAGCGACTACCTTAATGATCATACCTTATTAGACCAGTCATGTTCTGGCCACTTTTTAACTCAAGATTTAATTGTGTTACCAGTGAAATTAATCAGAATAACCACACATCATACTACAAGCAAAGTATCTATTCTGTGTAAATTATATGCATCAACCTATCAATTTTTTTTTACAATATTCATTATAAATGGAGTTTCTTAAATTATTCACTTGGGTTTCTCCAATCTGGTCTCAGTAAGCTTGTACGCACTGTTAGAAGTAAAGCCTGAACAACCTGTTTCATCCCCTCTGAATGATTAGGTTCTGTCTGCATTCTGGGCAGTTTGGAGATGTTGAGCTTCACAGATTTTACACTGCAAATAACAACACTGAACTTTGTTTACTAGATAGAGTCCAAAAAGTAACTAACTTTAATAAAACCACTTGACAAATGGACGATTTATAACCCCGCAGTCATTGTGGACACAGATTTCTAAACAACAATAAACAATAAGTTTTATTCACAGAATCATTCCCAAACTTTATTCACAAACATTGATTGGGGCAGCGTTTACTTTTTATTCAACAGCTGTAACCATCTCAAATGAATTCATCCTCCCTACTTAGTGCACTGAATGTTGAACTTGAAATAGGAAAACCTGCACCAGAATAGTGTACAATACATTTGACCTTAAGCCATTTATATTCAGGTATAGTTTAGATAACTCATCATTTACCATTCAACGACTGTTCATTGAAATGTTTGGTCATTTTAAGCAGTGCCCTAGGTAGAGTGTATACGAGTGTATTTGAGACTGGACCAACAGTCTCTACCCAGACAGCAGACTGAACATGTTAGCTAATGAAGCTAATTCTCTGTCTCTACCTCTTATTTTTGTCCAGACTGTCTCTCTCTCTCAGACGGACACGGTGTCCAGTTTATTACATTGTGTTCTAGCAGCTTTCTTCTTTTATCTTCTTTTTTACTGTGATGTTTTTACTGCAGGAGGCCCGTGACTGGCTAATGTCTGTGTACTGAGGATAATGTGGACCTGAATAATATCTGAATCTTAACAAAAAGACCTCAAATATCACAAATAAACATAACCTGGAAAATAAAAATAAATAATTTATTCAAACAATTTCCAGAATTGAGTCAAAATTATATTTAAACTGAAAAAAATATATATACATATTTTGAATATATTGTTGTATTTTTCAGTTCAGTTCAAGTTCAAGCTCAAGACTTTGACAAGACACGATTTTTCCCCCCAAATTAACAAAACTTGGAATTGGTCATAGAATTGGTTCCATACCTGGGCACTCGTGCTACGTGCACTGCACCGGCACTGTGTCCGTGATTTAATTTGTCTTTAGGACTAGGATAGTTCTTCTGTTCTGTCCATGTCTCTAACTATCTGTCATTCAGTTTGTCTGTAGAGGAGGTAATGCTTTCACCTTTCTCTCTGACTGTCATCACTGTAAAAATTAATAGTTTCTTGAAGTACTTCATAGGTTACTCCAAGAAACTAGGGGCTCCTTCAAGAGCTCAAATGTTCCTGAATGCTCACAAAGGTGCCTGGAAGAACTCTGTATAAAATCCTCTGTATAAAATCTGGTTCCTTAGAGAACCCATTAGAATTAAGGTTCCTAGAAGATCTTTATTTGGATATAACTGAGAAGGTTCCTCAAAGCACCTTAAGAAGTTTCTCCACAGTTTCAAACTGAGGACCTTCGGAATTTCCTCAATGATCTTCTCCTTTTAACAGTGTACTAGTCTTTTTGCCTGTCTTAAATCCATTTAGTCTTATAAAATAAAGGAGTGGTTGTTACATATCATTATTATTATTCTTCTAATGACGAGCAGCAGCGGAAACAATGACAAGCAAAATCATAAGAAGAAAACAAATCCTAGATTAATGATTAAATATGTGGACTGAAATAGGTTAATGATATAATTAACTGATAGATAATAGTGGCAGACATGGTTACATGGAAATATACAGTAAGTCAATATGAGGGATGTACAGGTATATACAGCAAGGACAGGGATGTGGTTACTCAAGTGGTCTATATGCATAGATAGATGAACATGGTAAAGGACTTAAAGTGAATCTGTGTTAGCATGAGGGAAGCTAAGAATAGAATATAGGAACAATTCAGACACCTTCAAAAGCTTCTCCTTTTAACAGTGTACTTGTCTGCTTGCCTGTTTTAAATCCATTTAATCTTCTGAAATAAAGGAGGAGTTGTTACATATCGGTCTCTGTCTATAGATCTTCCTTCCTTTTGTTAGGAACTGGGAATTGGCTGATTGACATTTGTCATCTGTATGCATGTATGTACATATGTATGTATGTATGTATGTAGGTATGTATGTCGGTAGGTATGTATGTATGTCATCTGTATGTATGTGTCTGTGTATATATGTGTGTGTGTGTGTGTGTGCTCACTCATGCATGCACACATCAGGAAAACATCTGCTGAACTATCTGAGCTAATCATTCATCCCTTGATTCCCCTTCTGGTCTTCACCAGTCTTACAAGTGATCAGTCCATCTGTCTTGTCTATCTCTTGCTCTCACAAATGCACAGCTCTGTCTGTCACTCACATATTGCTGGTCTGATAAGCCTTCATCTTATAAATATTATTTACATCATGTTCTTTGTCTGTTTATGTCTGAGCTGTGAGGACTTTTTATTCTTCTAATGACAAGAGCAGCAGCGGAAACAATGACAAGCAAAATCATAACAAGAAAACCGGAGGTTGTTAAAATGAAACACTCTAAAAACTCCAGACATTTCCTGTGCTGGTTACTTCACAACTTTCCAACTAGTTTAACTGTAGTAAGTTAAAAAATAAATAAATATGTGGAATGTAAGAGGTTAATGATATAAGTAATTGATAGGTAATGGGGGCAGAGGTTATATGGAAATATGCAGTAAGTCAGTATGAGGGATGTATATACAGCAAGGACAGGGAATTGGTGACTCAAGTGGTCTATATGCATAGATAGATAAACATGGCAAAGGACTTAAAGTGTCCTACCATAAGGGAAGCTAAGAATAGAATATGGGAACAATCACCAAGTCATATACTGTATGTTTGGATAATACTCTATATGGTGTTATAATATTTTCATTTTCTTTAATGTTATTTTTTTTTATAATGAAATATCACTACTGCAAAATATGATAACAGTATCTCTGATAACAATACTAGAGCATTCTATAAGCCCTCAAAATGTGTTCAAAAGAAAGATCTTTGTTTTTTTCCTATTGTGATGTACTGAAATTAGTGATAATTATTTTACTGCTTTTTGTAAATGCTTTGATAGCTTGTTTGGGCAAAGAGACAGCGATAGTCGGTTAGTGCAGTCCTGAAGAAGACATCATTTGTCAATGACTGCTTGCTAAGAGAACCTGGAGACCATGGAGGAAACCTCTCTTGTGGAGAACATGCAAAACTCTGTGTTACAGTGCATCCGTTGGACAGTAACCAGTAGCAGTGCATTGTGGGAGCTTATTAAAACACTGGATGCTCTCCACTAGGCTTCTGGGCATTTCTACAACATGGCAAATTTCCCAAAATAAGACACTATGTAGTTCTTATGGTGTAATTTTGGACATAATGTTAGTTGACAATGCTGCGTTTGCCTGCTTGGCACAAAAAAAAAAAAAAACAATAGCTGACTAGCTTTCTTGCTTTTCAGGGCTGTGAATCAACATGTCCTCCTTCATCAGTTGCCCACTTGAAGTGACAATACTGGGAAGCTTGTAGATGCAACTTTCATCCTGCCTTCCAGTTGACAAGCAATTTAATAATTAGGTCTGATTTGGGAAAAGAGTATACAGTATTTGTCCATAAAACCCATTTGACCCAAAAGCCCATTTATGATCTTGACCTTGATTTTTATGAGATTAATGTGGGGTCTATACTCCAGAATATAGATAGACAGCATCCAGTATATACATATATCTAGGTTGGTTTAAATTGGCTTTTGAATTATTTCAGATAATATAGGCTTGTTCATACACAACAAATTTAATATGAATTAAATTTTACCACTCTTTTCACCAAGGACTGGTCTTTGAATTGCCGCCATCTCTCTTCTCTAATGTAAGCTATATGAACTTAATTACTGCGGAACTACAACCTTAATAAATGCAAATATAACATTGTTCTGAGGATATATGTATATATAACTCAGTAATAGTTCATTTGATTATAATTTGATTATGTTCCCTATAAAATTCTAAACACTGCCTGCTACATACTGCTCTCTCTACTTGATGAGCTATAATATCAGCCTTAAATCTTTAAAACCCACAGACTGTCTAATTCTCTTAGGTTTAATTAGGTATAATTAAAAATATGCAAACTCTCCAAAATGCAGTACTAAATTGTACTTTTTTTCATGATGTAAAGCCTTTATAAATATTGTCTGCCATACTAAGTGTTATTTCAAACTCTGCTACTAGGGGTTGCATAATTAGTCATTTTTACTACTCAGTTATATAAAAAAGTAGTTGACTAGGTATAATTTCTATAACCAAAGCAGACGGAAACATCGCTATGGTCACTATTTTCATTTATTTATTAGTGTTGTTATATGCTGATTGATAACGTCAAAGAACATGTTTAATCATATTTCAGTCAACAGTCAAACACTGGCTCTAAATGAGACTTTCAGCTTCAGTGCTTTCTTAGGCTACAATTTAAATACAAAAATAAATAAATCTGCAAGATAATAAATCTGCATCGGATCTTACACCTCACACTTTTTGTCTCCAAGGTGGATATTAAAACACTCATATGTTCCATTAAAACATACAGACACACAGTCTTTTTACTATTCAACTATTGTTGTCTCTTTGCCTAAACAAGCTATCAAAGCATGTACAAAAAGCAGTAACATATTTCTCACCAATCCAAGTACATCACAATAACATCAAATAAAAATAACATTAAAGAAAATAAAAATTATAGCACAATATGGAGAACCTATAAATATTATCCAATATCTCTCTCTCTCTCTCTCTCTCTTTCTCTCTCTCTCTCTATCTATGTATCTATCTATCTATCCATCTAGTTGAGATGAATTGAACTGGCAGATGCATTCTATGTGTCATAAACAGCAGAGTAATCTATTGGTGGAGATATTAAATAACCTATACAATCCAGAGAGGCCCAGAAGAAGGAAACATGACATAAAACGTATTGTGTGACATATTGTGTATTGGAGCAGGCATTTTGGAGCAGACCATAAATCTAACCTCTTTATGCAAATAAAGGGATTATTTTAGCATAAAAAACTTCTCTGCCTTCATTTGAACACCACACCACAATGGCTGAAAAGTCACCTGAAGTATTTGATCCATGTAATATTTTGACCAAAGAATGTCATTAAGTACAGAAAGTACAGATTAATCAGAAGTTAATAAAAAAAGAGACCAATATATTTGGTCTGTCAGCATATTGGTTAGCGAGAGCCAAATTAAATACATAAATGTTAAAATGCTGTAATATATACATTTCTACATTAATGTGTGAGATGAGTCCTTTGTAAAGGGTGCTTGGAGAATCGTTTGTTGTATCTGTGCATGAAGTGGTAATAGAATGCCTATATTCAGAGCTTTAAAGAGATGCAGATATCAGGATAGTGTGAGAATAGTGTTGCGTTCCTTACAGATAGGAGACAGGTGAGAGACAAGCAGGATTTCAGGGGAGGGGGATGTGCATTTGGCGATATTTGTGATATTTTACATTTGCAAAAGAAGAAAACAAGTGACACTCTCAGTAAGATGGCTCCTGATGCTCCAGGTTTTATTAATGTCATCTCCTCTATGTAGCTAGGTATTTTAAATCCATCAGTGCCCTATGGTCCTGATGCCTTGTAGAACAATGCAACTGTCATGCATACCACAGATCTGTTATCACAGGTTATGTTCATCAATATTAGTCTTATTAAGTAATCATAATGGATTATATTTTAGTTAATTCTAAAAAAAATATATATATATAGCAAAAAAAGTAAGGAAATTTTCCAAACTTTGACCCTATGATCCAACTGTTTATTAAATGAATAAATTGTTAAATTGCCAATATATTTTGTTTTATCAAGCTTCAATCATCCAGTCCACCAAACAACAAATGAAACAATGGAAGAATAAACTGTTTGGCAATGGCAGAGAAGATCTGGCAAGCAACCCACATACTCAGCTCTACTGCTCATACCACAAATGAATGTTTCTTAAAATTGTGTCACCATTTAAAAGAGAAATGAACAGGGTCCAACGGTATAAGATGTATTGCCAAGAAGCATCATTACAACAAAGAAATAATCCACCAAACACAAATTTCCTTATTTTTTGTGCTATTTATATATGATAATATTACACTTAAAAAAAAAATAAAAAATAAAAAATAAAATACTGAGAAGGCATGTTGATATAAATAATAATTAACATGGAACAATTTACTTCTTGTTATCAATTGCATTATAATAGCTATAAAAACCTTAACTATCTTTTTTTTACTTAAAAATAGTAAGTAAAGCCTCAGCTAGTCATGTTACGGAGAAATTTAAAGCAAAATCATCGGTCCTAAAGAGACTTCCTTTAGGGAAAACCAGTCTAATACTAGGTTCCCTCACAGGGCTTGGACATAAACTTGTAGAAATACTGTAGGCAATGAACACCATACCTCCTGCAGAATGGTTCACAATTCTGTTGTAGTCAGGTGTTGGATTTCTGTGTTCCACAGACCATTGCAAGGCATCACAGATGTGTTCAATAACATTGAGATCTGGTGACCTAGGTAGGAATGGCAATATCCCAAACAGAGACAAGTGTTCCTCTAAGCATCATATGGCATCTCTAGTTGTATGGTGGTGCATTGTCCAGTTGGAAGAGATCAAACCCATCAGAATGAATGCAGGACATGAACAGTGGTAACTTTTTTTAAGACTTACAAGGGGTCCGATGAAATAGCAGCTAAACAAACCTCATCCCATTGTGGAGCCACCACCAGCCTGGGACTTTGGTGTATTGTTATTTAAGCAATAAAGAAGGACACCATTATTATAAACCTGCGATTTAAATCACAACTACTATCTTAGCTGCTATGTTATAAAGGATTAATCAACATAATCTGACACATCTGAGAATTGCTTTGGATATTTGGACATCACAAAAGAGCTTCAGCATGTTTAGCAATTCTCACGTTTACATCACAATTTTCCTCCTGATGTTCCATTAAGCACCAATGGTGCTTTCCAGGTTTAATACAGCATCCGTTCATTAGTATATGTATTTCGATGTGCCTTTCAGTCAGGGATATTTCGGAGCTGCTGATGGAGTTGAAATCTGAACTCTACTCCAGAAAATACACTATTGTGTATTTGACAATGTTTGCAATATTTTTTTAATTCCCTGATGAATTGAGTTAAAGAGGAGAGAACAGGTTAATGGGCACTTTTCTGTATATGTGTACTGTATGTGTGTGCATCAATGTCAATGTACATCTTTCTATGTGTCCTTGTTTTATAAAAAGAAAAATAGAAATAGAACTATAAAGTATTTTCTACATTGTTCTTGCCTTTGTCTTGATATTTGATTTAAATATGATTGCTGCTATTAAGCCATGTGGTATTACAGCAGGGAGTGCAAACTTGGCATTTTAAGTGGCTGCATATTATCATGGATCAGTTATGGATTATGAGCTCACTGAAAAAAAATCAAATGTCATTTGCCGCAATTAAAGTAAACTGATGCAACGGTTCTTTTTCTTGTAAAATGACAGTATGGATGTGCAATAAAATGTTATATGTATATATGTATTATATTTACATTATAAATCTAGATCTACATCTACATATGTACACTAATGTGCGAAAAAAAGTCATGGGTCAGCAAACTAGTATTGTGTAGGACCCCTCTAGCCCAGAGAAGTGCAGCAACTTGACGTGGTATCGATTCCACAAGTGGACTTTAAGCACCCATGGGTGGCTACTGTGCTGTCAGCTGTGGGTTGTAATGCTATCTACATGTGACTTCAGAAATGGAATGTCCCATCCATCAGGCACCCACTATAATGCCTCGTTTGAACTATGACAATTCACACTGTCTTGCCAGGAGCATGCTCACCAGTGTTCATCCTTACTAACAAGATACCTCACAACTTATACAGCTGTTAGCATGCCCAAGCCTTGCCCTGAAGTAATTCTACTTCATAATCAATATACATGACTTCTGGTATGTCAGTGTATATAGCCACTGACCACCCCACCATGTGGCAGTACTGCAATACATAAAATCATGGATATACAGTAGAGTTCAGTTAATATTCACATCAATCATTATAATAGGGAGATAATGTAATCTCACTGACTTGGTATATAACATTGTTGGTGCTAGACTGAATATTTCTGAGAGGCAGAAACTGCTGATCTGTTGAGATTTCCAGACACAAAATTCTCTAGAGGTTACAAAAATGGTATAATAATATACTCACTCTTGCACTCATTATCTAAGCCACTTATCCTACTACTTAGTCGCAGGGGTGGCCACTTGGCGTGAGGAGAAGCATCCTGGATAGGTCACAAGTCCTCTGCAGGGCAGACCTGAAGACAGACATTCACACCTAGGGCTAATTTTACTATCTCTAATTTGCCTGGGAGGAAACTGGAGTTCCCTGAGGAAACACATAAGTCCACATTGACATACAGTGGGCTCACATTCACCAAAACCAGAAAAACATTGGCTGTGTTTGGCAAGAAGGATCTGCTGCACCTCTTGTTTAGGATGTATGTAGTTAAGTTTATTAATGGGTGGTGGGTGAATGTGGGTTGCAATTATCTAGATAAATAGAAATTAATCTTTTTAATGATCTTCACAGATACAGCAGGAACAATAATGTGATGATTACTCTATGAATCATTTCACATTTGTACTACCATGCTGATTTTACAATTATTTAAATAGGCTCAGAAAATAACAAATTTACTTAATCAGAAGGTGCGGTAATATTTCAACAACAGCGGTCATAGTTAGGCCAATACGAACACTCACTGGCCATAATATTCCAAACATTGACCAACTTAGAAGAAAAATGGCAGTGAGCCAGAATTCCCATTACCCATCTCCATTTGCTAGCTATCTATTGGGATTCACTTATTTCCTTTAGGTGCCATATCCAATACTATTCCTTATAATTCCAAGGGTACTCAACGGTGTATCACTGAAATATCTCAAAAAACATATTTAAAGACAAGTACCCCATAGAGAGCTGAGCTTGAAAGCTTTCAGATGAAGTTATTCTAGGAAGCCAATAGAAGGTAGCCATCATGGGTTTCTGCTTAAGAACAAGAGTTAGGTGCTGGTAATGATAAGGTATAAATCCTGGTCTCCTATGGAATGCTCAGAGGAACCAGAAATCTTAATTTAGCTCTCAGTCCAACCTCATCTCAATATTACAAATATATGCCTGTGGATAAACTGAAACAGAACCTGTAGCAATTTCCTCTTTCTTATAAAATAAACTGCTCCCAGCCATCCACATCAGTGCTGTCTGTGGGAAGCCTATAGGACATTATTGAAATAGAGACTTCCTGAGCAGCTAGTTAAATTGCCTGTGCATGTTCAGTGACTTCAGCACTGAAGACCCACTATTTTTTTTTTCTACAGTTACTACAAATTGGGCAATTTTCTAAGTTAAAAAACCTTCCAGGTCACTTGCTGTGTCCAAATTTGTTGAAGAGGCTTTTTATGAAAATGACAAGTATCAGGGTCTGACAATGTTCCCATTTTAAATGGCAGCCTTGGGAGCTTTGTGTTGATTTAGCTAAAGCTACTGAAGCAAAGTGTCCTCAATGGTACTGCTAAACCTATAGTTCCACTTGCATTATTTTATTCTGTAAAACAGTGTATTTTTGCATAAATCAGTCTGCTAGAGTTCTGCCACTTCCATGCAGGCAAGCAAGAGTCATCGGTGTGCCATTGTGTCCCACTGACATTACATGAAAAGAAATACATATGCAATGTGCTAAAATGTTTAAAGACATTGCATCATAGATCAAGTGTTCTTTTGCAATGATCTTTGCGAATATTTCAGATAAACAACTCAAAAACATTAATGAATAATAAATTACAGCAATGTTTCTCAACTAGTGGGTCGCAGGCCAAACTGCTGGGATTTTATTTGCTGAATGCATATGATAAAACATAAAATGAAAAACAAAAATAAATAAATGATGAAAAAAAAAACCTACCAAAAGGAACCTTCCCCATAAGCATTGCTATAGCCAATACAAATCTGCTAATTTTGGCACTAAATCATACCATTGATGAATGGTATTTAATTCAATCCTATTCCCATAAAAGGCTGGGGAAAAACTGTGCAAGGTAAACGAAAATGAGAGCTGGATTACATAAAATGCAATATGACTTTACTTGCATTGAAGACAAGCATGGTTTGTGCAGACCAAAGTGATTTTTTTGTGTGTGTGGTGAGTTAACGTCTGTGGAAAGCGTGACATCATTCAAATTCAAAAGGTATTTACAGACACAACACTAAAGCCATAAAGACTAGTTCAGTTCACTTCTGTTCAATTTTTCATATGTAAGCAAAGGAATCTGGACAGGAGCAAACACTTATATATTTGTAAGTTGTATATCATACAAACTCCCTCATAGCATAGCAATATGCAAAAAGGATTTTATATGTTCAGATTATCTGTGGAAATCTGCCGCAAATCAGTTGAAAAAACTCCTGATCTTCAAAGACACCATTAGGACTATAATACAAGATATGTTTGAGGACACACTTTAAGGGAAGTCACTGTTATGTTGACTTCGGCAGATGTATCGGATTTACCTGATTTTAAACCGTATCCCCAGGTTTCCTACTGATTTCTGCAGGCTATAATTTCAGCTCTCGTACTGTTAAATCTAGTTACTATGTTTTTGCGTTTGATAGTTAATTATACCACAGTTAGTTACGACCCTGCAATCTGCGCTCCAAATATCACTCCGCCACATACACACTCTAGTGTAGATCAGCCTGCACCTTTACTGTCTATGTACTGAAGATTCACTTTACGTTGTTGTAGGCAATCTGGAAAACCTGGAGTGCACTTTTAGTGGTATGTGCTTTTTCCTATCGATGAAGTTGAATGGATTCTTTCGTGAAGCAACAGAAACAGAGCTGGGTGAACTAATATTTTATGGTAAATGTGGGATAATTATGAAATGTGAAGGGGACACATCCTCTTCAGACTGAATGGCCACAATGCCCATGTATATAACGATAGATGATTTAGCAGTTGGCTGTCTGATAGAACCATTTTACCTTGTGGAATGTTCATAAACAAAACGATCATATTTTTCCGTCCTCATTATCCTAAAATCTATCAGTAAATGCTGATAACGGAACCGTGATATAATCGCAATAATACACTCAAGGGTCGAGATATTGGCACTTCCTACGACCGCAGCACACCAGTGCCAATATCTCACGATATAGAGAAATTAGAAATAAAAAATAAGAATAAGACAGTTGATTTATGTCATGTCATCTCAGGCAGAAAATTATTATTATCTAACTGCCTACACAATGGATAATTATTAGTATCATTATTAAGTAATATATAAAATAAATCTACATTTAATTGCTAATGTTCATGTGACAGGTAACTTTTGTGTACTGTTGGATTGCATGATGCAAAACCAGTTGAAAAACGCTGATCTACTTAGAAAAAAACCCCCTGTCCTAGCCCACCATAACTTCCTACTATCCCGAAATATAATTATTAAAATATTAATTTAGTATTTAGTGAATAGTATTTATTATTATGCATTAATGTGTTCCATCTAACTCTGAACACATTCACATTTGGAACACTTCGCTGGTCGCATGTTCAACAGGAAACTGCATTTTCTAAATTTCCTGAAGAAATTTCCTCATTGTTTTACCTTGAAATTACAACCCTGCTAATCAAATTATACCTGTAAGTATATTATGCAAATTAACCATATAAGTGCTTTTGCTAAAACTCTCAAGTTTTTTAGACGTTACTTATTCAAAAGCAGAATGTTAGCATTGTGAAGAAACAGTGTACTAAAATTATATTGCTTCTTGAGATCATTTAACACAGATTAATTAAAAAGGTTAAAATGACAGCACTATCACTATCATCAGGGAACATGTCCCCTTTCATTGGCATGCTATACCTCTTAGTGATGAATTTATGCTCTCTGGGTTGAACTTGCAAATATGAAATTCATCATCACAATCAGGCTCGGTTAGTCAAGATTAGTAGGATTAATGAATCTTTGTTAATAAATTTCAGTAGGCTGTGTAATTACCTTTGACAGGGAAAAAAGGACTTTGACTTGGAAAGCAATTAGAAGTGTAAGATTGGAGCATTTATGAAGTCTAGGCAGCAGCACTGAAATAAATTTTCCTTTCTTTATTTAGGGCTTCTCCAGAGTCAACACGAGTAGGCAGGCGAGGTTCAGACACAAAAAGGATTCATAATTACACGGCAGTTCAGAGCTAGAACTGAGGCTGCAGTATGTATGCTAGAATGATTAAGCAACACTCAAGCAAAAATTAAGCAAAAAATGCTGAAGTAAATATAAGCATGAATTAAGCCCAGGTGCAACTGAGAAAATGAATAGACAATTCCAGAGACAATGTTAGAGGTGCTGTGGAAGAGCCTGAAGAGCGATTTCATACCTGGCCTCCTTTTACTCACTACCTCTTTTCACGGCAGCTGTATCTTCAAATAACATCCACCCTCTGAAAGTGAATACCACCTGCAGCTAAAAAGTGAATATCTGGTAATTCATCTTTTCTCTTTTTTATTGGATCAGAGATCACATAGTCCGCTTCTTCCAGGCCCCGCAGGAGTTCTAACTTTGTGACATTTGAGAGCTGGCTGTAATCCAGCTCTTTGAAGCTCAGAGCAACCATACTTATGAAGCTGTCATCTCAGAGACATATAAGTTAGGTGATGTGGCTGTCTGTATTGGACAAGTTCGCATAAATGAGGGTGCCAGGACAGCGGCTAAAGTTTTGGGTCGTTACCCAGAAGGCTGCTATTTTGAGTCCCTGGGTGGGCTGATATGAGTGAGTGAGTAGAGAGGGGATATAAAGGTCCCAAAGGTCAGACCACTTCTATTGTGCTGACTATGACACTGACCTTAGCCTCTCTGTATTTATACCTTATCATTTTTGGGGTGAGCAGGGAGTTGGGTAATAAATTTCCATTTCCAAGAACTGCTATTCTTAAACAGTGACTTTAAAATCAGTGTCACCTGAGGTCTCACAATCTAAATTGTTCCTCAAAGTGCACAGTGAAGAGTGTATGAAAGGTTAAGTCCCAACTTTTATTTCATCATTTGAAAAATCACCACATTTATTGTACATTCATGGCTGCAGCCTTGAAACTGAAATTGAGATGAAAATGGCTCTTATTTGATTTGATTTATGCCGGTGTCTTACTCAATGTCAGCAGAAAGAAAATGAGAAAATTCATTTCTGTCATCTGGCTTAGTTCTCAGCAGGCAAAAGCTAACACCAATGAGGGATGTTTTGCTGCGTTGAGAGATTTGGCAGTAGCTGAGTATGTAGAAAATACTGTGCAAATTTACCTGTGTTAGGCTTGTCCACTTGAGTTAGAGAAATTGTGCATTCTATTATATGTGTATGCTGAGCTACAACTGATTGACCTTAAATCACCGGGTTATTGAACAGAAGAACTGTTTAAACGTTTGGAACTGCCTCTCAAATAGTTATCATCAGAGTTGTCACGAATATAAAATTCAGCAGATATATAGACATAAAACAATTTTGATAGGGCCAAGAGTGGAAAAATACTGAGAGGTTATACATAAAGGTGCAGTCTTCATAGAAGTTGTCATCTGCCTTTTTTTTTAAAAAAAAAGTTGGACAACCTTTACATTTGCTTTAACAGAATTACAGCTGAAGCGATCACACAAATAGTAACTTTCCAATCACATAGTGCTAAATGATAACTTTTTTCATGATATTGTATAACATCACGATAATTGCAGGCTGAGCTAGGCATATACTCTCTTGTAACTGGCAGCTTTCTTACATTCTTGGCAGCACATGTGTGGGTGGAGCAAGGGTGATGTGTGATGCCATCACATTATATGGCAAGTAGTGGTGGCACAATAGATTAAGACTTTGGGATTGTTATGTCAGGGGTTTAAGCCCCGAGTTGTCTGGGCTGCCACCGACACCCCCTGTTCAGCCCAACCACTGGGGGTGTAGCGCCAGTCCCAAAACTGGTTTTAGATGGGTATGTCATGAAGGGCATCCAGCATAAAATCTGTAAAACCTATTTGTTCTGCAGGTGGAGCTCATGCTGTTTAGGGAGAAAAAGCCTTTAAGTGCCACACTGCAGTCCAGTAGCTTATCCATTTTCACACACACAGGGATAGGTATAGCATGTGCAGCATGATAAGGAAACTGGAGATGATGAATTGGCATGGTTCTTGATCATTTTTTATGTTGATTTCTAAAAGCTAAACTGAACCCATATTAACTCAGTGAGAGCCCTTGGAAATGAGATTTTTTTCTGGATATGTTATTAAATACATGTATTCAATTTTAATAATATTAAAGTATGCAAAAATTATACTTAAATATAATACTGAGGTAGACTTCTGTAGCTTCTCAAGCATTTTTTTTCACCCAGAATATGCCATTGGCACGATAAGGTTGATTTACGGTAAGTACACTATAATAGACTATAGTAGACTATAGTAGACTAACTATAAATAAATAATATTAATAATATTAATATTAATATTTGCCTGACACTCTTACCCAATCCATCATAGAAAGAGTTCAACATAGGACCACCACTGGCCAGATGTTATTTTAGTGGTGTATCATTTGTTTCACAGCAGCAGTGACACTGAAACAGTGGTATATCAGTGTGCTGTTGCCATGAGTTATAGCAAATATATTTGGCTTTTAAACAACTACTTGTCACCATTTGGTTTCAAAGCATCTTATTAATGAAAAATATTCAACTCACAGCGCTGCTGTTGTCTAAAACATACAGACAGAGCTGTAGACTATCTCACTGTGCAGACAAATCAAATCATGATATGCAAAATAAAGTTGAATAGAAAATACAATATGTCCCATGAATATATGTGCATCTAATTACATGGCCATTAAGCGTAAACAGTGCTTATCTTCCATTTCCTCCATCATATCTGTTCTTTATGATAGAAACATCCCTACCATTTATGCACTTCTTCTGATTCACACTTGTGATATTATGGGACAGACATGAGACTACCATCTGGAAGAGTGGAGTTGGTATAAAAAGTGCCAGGGTAAACATGTCAGGACAACATTTTAAGTATGTGACACATGGTGCCATGTATCCCCAACCTGTCTTCAGAGATTTTTTTTTTATCCATAATGTGCATGTTGGTTTCCTCAAAATAACATTGTTCAGGTAGACAGCTAAACCCTAAATATAGCATTTTTTTGCTTTTCTGTTCAGACCAGCAGTTACTAAAGATAAATAAATAAATAAAAATGAATAAATAAGTTTTATTTTAGATTTTCAGATGTTCTTTCTCATAATATGTCTAACTTTTATTTATAACTTTCTAAAAGTAATTCGTTACTGTACTTAAGATTTTTTTTTGTAATTGTTCTTTACTAGAGTATTTCTATTTTGGGGGACTTGTACTTTAACTTCACTACATTTGAAAGTCAAATATCTTTTTATTTCACTACAAAGTATGAAAAATCAGTCGTCATTTTTGTCTCATGCACGCATAAAATATGTAACATTTCAAAATGAAAGAAGCGCGTAATCACACCAATCACGTTACAGCACGCACTTTGTTAACAGTGGGTTGGGCTAGACATAGTTATCC
>JAOVVF010000008.1:7504337-7517239 GCA_028565595.1 Duopalatinus emarginatus | reverse complement strand
TTATTATTATTATTATTATTATTATTATTATTATTATTTAAATTACCAGACTTCCTTTCAGCTCAAACCTGTCTGGTCATTCTTCTCTTATTGCCCTCATTACCAAGTTGCTTCAGTCTGCTCACAGGATGTATTTTGCACCATTTTGTGTAAACTCTATAGACTGTTGTGTGTAAAAACCCTAGGAGATCAGTAGTTTCAGAAATACTTAAACAAGCCCCATGAGGTACTGTTGTAACAATGGATGTCATTAGACCTGTTTTAGCCCTCCTCCCCTGACAAATGTTTTTCAGCCCTCCAAAATAAACATGCATTATTGACACACTAGGACCTGGACAGGCTCTACTGCTCCATAACGTCCCTCATAGCTAAAACAAGGGTTAAATATACGGTTGATCTGTGACAAACTCTCGCTCTGCACCGCTTTTCTAAATACTCGACATTGTATATGCGAGACAGAAGGTGTCTGATTGGGTAGATGTGGATTGAATGCAAATGTAATTTCAACTAAAAAAAAAGAAATGAAATACATAATTTGAATGTCTGTTACATATTACAGTGTATTAGGGCCACTGTTAAAAAACATATTTCGAGAATTAAGAGAATGTAATTGTCTGACAATAAAGTCATAATATTTGTAGCATTAAAACAAAATCATATTATTACGAGAATAAAAACAAAATATTATTAGAATAAAATGGTAATTTTCCAGAGAGGGTCATTCAGGTGCAGAAATACTGCTAGTTATTATTTTAGATACTTGTTTACTAAAATGTGCAGTATGCAGTAAAAATTTTATTTGCACATTACATTACAAAGAACTATTACCTACAGAGTTATTCATGTTTTAATTAATACTGCAATTATTTTTAGGTTTGTGATGCTGATTAATAGCAAAATGCATAAACAAACAAATCAATCACATGAGCAGCTTAATACATTTATTGCGGTTTTACCTTGAATTAATAATTTCACTGAATAATTTACACTGTAATAAAAAGTATATAAATCTCACAGTCAATTGTGTGCATGGATCACTTAAATAACTCTCTCGAAATACTACAACATTATTTTCATAATATTTTGACTTTTTCTCATAATGTTTAGACTTTATTGTCAAAATACTACAACATTATGTTGCACGTATCTATGCTTGATCTATACCTATTGTTAGTGGATGTATAGCAGTTTTTAGGTCATATTTAAAATTCTGCTATGGGCTTTGCCCCCTATTCATAAATCTGTACTGATGCCCCTGTGCCCAATGATTCTGGGTGGGCCCCAGACTAACTGTGACCCTGACAGACAAATCGGATAAGAGAATGACTAACTGAATGACAGGTGTTTCTAATAAAGGAACCCTTATGTAAGGGCATGTCAGAGCATGACATTTATATTAATATATTTTGTTTAACATTAATGATCACCGCACACTCCAGGGTTACTGCCTGTCTGTGTGTATGGGTTTTTCATGCTCATTTGGGTTTCCTACTGGTTTTCTAGTTTCTAAATTATCAAAAACAACAACAACAACAACAGAAAACATGCATATAGGTGGATTGCTACAGTAAATTGCTTATTTGTGTATGGTTGAGTGCAGTGTACTGTGGTCCCATCCAGAGAAAATTCTCTAAAATCCACATCACTGGATCAACTTTAGCCTTTCCCATTATATAGCAGCTGAATGAATTTTATTCATTTGCCTAGATAGAAAGCAATGGAGGTGGAGACAGTGGAGGTTGTCAGGAGTACCATCCTGCTAATTAGGGAAACTAATTACACTCATTGCAACAAAAGCTGCAGACCCTCCACTTGTCTCCTTATAAAAAGTTACCATTTGATTCTTAATGCACATCACTGATTAAAAATAAAAATAATCTTATTATATAGGCACATGTGAAAAGCATTTAAGCAGGAAGGTTGATACAATATGCAGATATCTTGCTTATTAATACAGTTTATGCTACCATATGTAAGTCCCAAAATCATGTAAGAGGACCATTCTTTCCTGTGGCATGAAGAAATGATTGCTTTTTCTGCTTGAGGCATGGCTGAGGTATTTGCTAAATATAAAGTTTTTTTTTAGGCGTTCTGCTCTGAAGAACCTAAAT
This sequence comes from Duopalatinus emarginatus, assembly GCA_028565595.1. Lineage (NCBI taxonomy): Eukaryota > Metazoa > Chordata > Actinopteri > Siluriformes > Pimelodidae > Duopalatinus > Duopalatinus emarginatus. The sequence goes on along the minus strand of JAOVVF010000008.1, from coordinate 7,515,128 downwards.
TGAGTTTTTCATTAAATGAGCTGTGATCACAGAGAGAATAGAGCAGAGAAATAGGAGATACAGCGTACTGGGAGACCATTAGAGGCTGGACAGATGAGAAGATGCTGGTTCTGCTCATTCTGAATAGCACAGAATTAAGAGCATCGATTGCAAAGATCAGAAAGTTCACAGAATCAAAAGCGAGAGAAAAAGTGTAGGAGAGCTATGCAAGCCTTTTCCCCAACTTGCTACAAAAATTGTTAATGAACTCCCTGTCCACTTTTCTATATACTACTGAGGCATCACAGATCCTGTAAAAATGAAATAGGCTTTAATTAATTATATGAACAAGGAGGAATGTAGCTGTGAAAGCTGAAAACTGATTCTAGTGTTAGCAAACACCTGCTGCCTAGTTTTACTTTGAGACCAAAGCATGAAAAATATGACAAAGCAGTACAGACTATTTTGTTTTCAATGCGTTTCTCCTTATTTGGACTTGATGTTACGATCTCTTGTGCATGTAGATGGTCCTCTGCACTAAACTAATAACACTTGCTGTTAACACAACACAACCATCATACCAACAACAAGATAGGCAGCACCACACCCACCTGCCCAATGACTAACCTTGTGTGAAGCCCCACTGCCATCATTAATGCATACTCAGTAGAGGATGTTATTTGGAACATCCTCTGTGTACATCAGTGTCCTTGGGCTTTTAAGCTATTGCAAAAAAAGAGTTGTTTTTATATTCTTTTGTGACAAAACCTTGAAACACATCCCAGTTTATCCAGTAAATCCTTAAATATTGATCACTATTAAAACTGTACCAGTTTAGCCTATTAAAAAGAGAACTCCAATATGGGTTCTTCTTGTCCCCTCACACAGCACATACCCTCATTGTCAGTTCATTGATATTATCTCATTTCAAAAAAGAAGGAATTGTTAACAGCACAGAGCAGCTGGCGAATAATATAGGGAAATACTGGGTGTCAGATCACCATGCACACACTTTCACACACTCATTCACACCTAGCAATGCAGCATATCCAATCCACCTACTGCCAGATTTATGGGAAGTGGGAAGAAACCGGAAAGTCTAAAATGAACCCACACTGGCACAAGGGAGAGCATGCACAGATACAAAACACAGACAGAAACCCGATAGAACTTATTTGAGTTTATATGTATACGGCTATATGAATTGTATACGATTTCATACCAAATACCTCATTCACAAGGCAGAGGGAATAAAATAATAAAATAAATAAAAAATTAATTTATATAAATTATATATTAAAAAAATAATAATAATAATTAATTAAAATTCCCTGTGGCTACATGAAACAACATGTGATGCTGTACTCAGTCTCTGGGTTTGACAGAATCAAAAAAGCTGCATTATATTCTTCACAGGGTGCCATGAGCAGGTTAGCAAGCAGTTGCATATGCACAATTTATAACAGTGTGCAAATATCACTTGTTTATTTGCTACACCAACCATTGTTATCTGTATGCTGTATGCTGCAAATCACAATTCAGGGAGGTTCTTAGACAATGTTTTGGAATTAAACCAAGTTAAGTTAACTTAAAGTTAAGTTATGTCCATTTGTTTAATTATATGAGGAATGTGCATTACTTTGTAACATACACTACACAATAATAGTGTTCTATTGTTATTAGTAATCATTGCCACACTCAAGATTAGTCCAGCTGAAACATATATTACAAACTATTTGTCAAACCAAGAGGAACGGACATTGATGTTCAATCTTAGGTAAAAAATAACAAATTGGCCATTATTACCAACAAAACATTGCAAACAGCAGCAAGATTTCAACAAAAGTGACTGCCATGATGACAATTTTGAGCTTACCAATTTTACACGTGACAGCTAATGTTTTTCACTTCTTTGTCAATCGTTTCTTTTTATTCCATAAAAACAAACAACATTGTTTGACAAATGGTCATTATTAGAAATATTGCACCTATGAGAAGAAGATCACCTGACTTCAACAGCTTAATACACTCTAATCAGAATTGTATCAGTTGCACCTCAGTGGTTATATGCACCCCTATGTATAAAAATTTCTGTGCATCAATTTTGTAAGTCCAACATTAAAAAGTTTTAAGTGGCAACTAAGTTGCATTTAAGTTGCATTGGATTTGCCTCTTCATACACATCATGCACAAACATCTGTTCATCTGCAATGTCGGTAAAACAACCTCTTCTTATTCAATAGTTCAGAAAGAGTACTTCAGACCCTCTTCAAAACATGTGGAACAGCCTTATTTGTGATCAGTGTGTTGGTTTGTTGAAATAAATATTTTTGTAACTATTTAAATGCAGCATTTCAAAGCAGTTAACATTATGAACTGCACTTTTAAAAGTACTGCAGTGTTTATGTATACCACTTTGCATATTGTTAAGGTATGTACACTGAAAATGCACACTGCTTGGCTAGTGCATAGACTTAACAATTGCCTAAGTATCTGGATAAATGCTACACATTTCATCATTTACAAAGCTTATTCACTTTCTTTTACTCCACATGGGTAGGGAAAAGAAAGCTACAGTAAAAACACATTGTTGTCCATCTCCAGGTATATGGAACTATTATATATGTGTCTTCATTGGTCTGCATGCAGGAACATTTTCATATGCCTGTATATAATATGGGTGCCATTTTTAGTATCTGTTCCTTCAAATATCCAGGTCTGTACCTGCATTTGAATTCAAACCCGAAGTGGTTGTTGGCTAAACTGGAATTGTTTTAATGGACGCTATCACAATGCACCAACAGGGGAAACATTTGGAGAAAGAACCCAGAGAAAGAAATGGTGTATGAATTCTATCCCTTCAGGTCCTTAATCTCAGCTGCATCACTGCATATTTCCTCCTTAATTTGGTCGGGCCAATTCAACTCAGACACACAGGAAGCTGTGCGTCACAGGGTGCAGTAGTGTAACACGCACAGACAAAGCCCTATCTGTCCTGTCCCCATTTTCCACTAATAAGGTGGTATTATTTGTCTGTGACCTAGTCACCAAGATATATAAAGATAAATGTAAGTTGCTCTGGACAGGAGTATCTGCCGAACATTGTAAATGTATATGTACATGAGCTAACAGATGCTCATGACTGACAAGGGTGGTTGTGATTGACAGATTAGATGCCTAAGGTATAGCAGATAAGTATACCTCACCTTCCATCCAGAAAGCATGGCGTTTTGAAGAAAGTAAAAACCTCTAGATCATTTATTTTATTTACATCCTACTGGATCCCAGTTCATTATTATTATCTTCTATTATATTTATTATATATTAACTATTATAATCTAAGATGCTAAACCTACTACTGGGTCATGGGGGTGTTGAAGACTATCCTAGTGCTCACTGGACAGATAGCAGGGAAATACAATGGGCCACTCCACACAAAAAGGACCCTGACCACCCAGCCATGCTAATGAACGTAGGCTCTTTTTGCTGACTATTCTCAACCGAATGCCTGATACACCTTTTTGGCAAGCTTTCTAAATGAAGATGGATCTATCCAGCAAAAAGTTTCCAATATTAATGTTTCTATTAATTTAAAAGGTTTTTATAATAGAAAAGTATCATTCAGAATTGTGTTTTCGGTCAATTTCTAGTACATCATACTAGAAGAGGAATAATAGATAGAGAAAGAGAACAAGAGAGGAGAAAGAGAGAGTGAGATAGCTCTAAACACTGCTTTGGAGACCAACCCCCTGGAGATATCAGACCATGCCACGCCTCTCCACTTCCTAGAGTGCCTATTACTAAGTTCATCTGATGACCTGTGACTCCTGTCACCTCAACCATTGTCTGGGAGAAGAAAGCGCAGACAGGAACAAGTGATGAGCCAGGGTAATTAGGGAGGACTTCAGTCGCAGTGGCCTCCTGAACCCCAGGGCTTTCGTTAATACTTAAACAGATGCCATATGGGGGGAACCCATTCTTCAGATGGAGGGAAAGTGAAAGATTACATGTCTTACTTTAGATGATGACTTCAGTTTTTTTCCCTGTAAATGAGCCTTTCATCTTTTTCCACCGCTGTCGCCTCAGTCAGATCACGTCTCTGTATTGATTCCGTAAACATTTCGTATTTCTGGACCCACAGTTCTTCACAGCTATCGACTCCTTTTATAGAGAGGATGTAATCATCCAATTATCTGGTGCAGTGTTTATCAAAGCTACAGTGCTACCAGCAGTGAAATGAGAGTGTGTTGTACAAAAGACTGCCCTATTCTACAGCTTCTGCTCTCTCTTTTACACTCCTATATTTTTTCTACAAAGAGGCGGACTCTTTCCTCAAGGCCTCCTGGTGTCAGTGATCAGGCATTAGCCTGATACCTCACAACTGCTTGAGATGAATAAAAATCCACCAAGAACTGATTTTCAAACCAGTCTCTGTAGTGGTGTCAAACAGGCACTCAAGCCCACTGAAACAGCTGGATGTGATTTGATATTCACAGGTGTGCACAGCGGAAAGTGTCAGTTGCTGAGCGTGCCAGTCTGGTTTTATTTCTCTTTCCTTCATAGAAGCTGATTTTTGCTTGAACATGAACAAGCTGTGGACGTGGTATGTATCTATGTTGAGGCTTGCTGCAGTGTGAAGTCTTAACCATGAAGGTGACTCCCACGGAGCTAGGCATACCAAGCTATTCTTAGCTGATTTTATTCAGGAATGTAAAAAAGCAAAGGCTTATATAGCTGTCTTAATAGCTTTGTATACCTTGTTATCCTTCATCCTTGTTTGCTGATTAACTCTTTGATAAATGACTCCAATTTGGCTCAGTTGGAATGTGAGTTCTTCAAATCATTAGGGAAAACATGTATCAATAGCTGTTGCAAAATTTGCAATAAACAAAATTGTTTGCACGGAATTCCTTGCACGATTCATTGCAGTAACTAATGTAATGTTTTTTTGGTCTTCCAAACATTAGCTAAGTAAGTAATACTCTAGCCATTTGTGTCTATACGCAATTATTTTTTTCACTGAATTCTGATCGATGGGTGTTGTCTGTGTTTTCATTAACTGGCCTGATCCTTTTAAATCATTTGGCTAAATAATGCTTTCATCAGGTAAGAATCAATAACAGGTATAGAAATCACAGACTAGCATTAGAATGGTCCAGAGGAGTATGGGGATTATGCGTGCACTTAAAACAACAGTAGGCAATATATGTAATGGACAGACACAGCTGATAATAGCTGAGAAATTGATTTACACACCAGGGTCAAATTTTCCCCTTATTTGTTGATAGGCAGTAAAATTTTAATCCCTGCATGTTGGATGGCTCTAGATAAACAGACATTTCCAGTGCCAGGACAGTGACTATTAGTGGACAATGAGAAATGTGGTCATTAGCTGAAATGAAAGAAAACTTTGCCTAATTAGCTGGAATGAGAGAGAGAAAATAAGAGAGATGAACAGATGGACCATGAGGGAGATACAAGCAGACAAAAAGGCAGTTATAGACTGTTAAATTGAGTCCAACGAGAGAATAAAACTCGCAGGATCTCCACTTTGAACATGTTTTCAGACACTACTCTGCATCTGGCTTCCACCTCGAATTCCAGCTCCACACACAGCTGATTTTTAAAAGTCATGTCATCAAGTGTCATAGAGGCTCCTTTTCTTTCATCCTTTCCACCCACGTCAACTTTAGCCTTTAATTTCCATAACGAATGAGGTCACAAGAATCCTTCTTTGGTAAGAGCATCTCCTGATCCCCGTGCCCTGAACCTGCAGAATTATTCATAATCTGGAGTGAGCTAGGAAGCGCTGATAGGTACTATGCTAATGAGGCACACGCAGACTGGCTGTTCCTGTTTAGCTCTATGACAATAAGGTGCGACAAAAGCTGCCATGTTGATTGATGGAGCGGCACAGCCGCGTCCATTGTCCTGTTTTCATTTATGCTAATGCTGGCCGTCAGAGTCGAGGTGACAAGAACTCATCTCTCTCTCCCTCGCTGTCTAACAATCTCTCTCCCCCTCTCTCTCTCTCGGTTCTCTGTCTCTGATGTTCCTGTTTTCTCTCTTGCACTGCTTATTCAAATGTTTGTTTTGTTGCTCTTGGTAGGGAGTAAGATTTAGCAGCAGGAAATATCCAGCACTGCCTGTGCTGTACTGAAATTATAGACATGACTTTTCAGAATGCTCACTCTCTCCTTGTGTGTGTGTGTGCGTGTACAGCTAAAAGCTAGTATATAATTTTTTTTATCTATCTATCTATCTATCTATCTATCTATCTATCTATCTATCTATCTATCTATCTATTTAAAAATAAAAGAATCAGTTTATTATAAGAATTAGTTTTTTCATTAAAAGCATCTTCTAACAACAGTTAATCCTTGTATCCAGTGTTAATACGTGTACATGTTTTTCTCTGTAAAGGAGAATGTGAATTCATTCAATTCCGATTCACTTGCATTGTGCATATAAAACCCAAATAAAACATTTACAAGCAAACATTTATTTCACTATGGCTCAGTGGGAAATTTATTAACTGATATTAAAAGTGGCCACCTGCTCTCTCTGCCTGTTTGCCACCTCTTCTTGTAATATATGCAGCCATATTAATTTAGCTGAACTCTGTGAAATGAATCTCTTTTTGGTTCCCCTGCATTAGATCACTAATTAAAAACCAAGTACCAAGGCTGTGCCACTGTAATTGCCTTTGCAGGTGTGAAAGAGGGAAAAGATATATAAAAGAAATAAAGAAAAAAACGGAAACAATGAGTCATATTAAGCAGGAGAGAGGAGAAAGAAAGAAATGCATGCAGGAATAACAAGAGCACAAAAGTCGCTAGTTGATGGATTGCTGTGTCTCTCCTCCTCTCTCCCCCCTTCAGTGATCATAAAGATGCCCTGATTATCCAGTTGACAATAGCCACAAATATTTTGGCCCCCTTCTCCTGATGGGAGAAAAGAGGAGAAGGGGGGACAGAGAGAGAGAGAGAGAGAAAGAGAGAGAGAAAGACAGAGAGAGAAAGGGAGGGGTGAATGGCTGGTTCAGCATCTCCTGGTTTTGTTTCATCTTTGTTAGGGGAAAAGTCTGGCTAGCTATAGAGCTGCATTTTATTAGTGACACACTTTTACTGCCAGAGAGGACTTACACACACAAACACACAGCCACCTCAAACGTTCCTTTGGCTTGGGTTAGAGTTGTGCATCAGATTTAGAGCATGCCTAGGAGAGACTTTACCACATAGAGTTTTCTCTGAATTCATTACATTCAGGGGCAGGAGACACAGTCTGTGCCTTAATGTCAGTGTGGTATTTTTGTCAGGTGTGCTATAATACCTTGAATTATAATATGTGTATAAGGGAGTGTGTGTCTGGCTGACACACGTTTTCTAGACTAGAATGCCATCTAGGATAATTGTCTTTGTTATATGAGGAGCACATACAACATAATGTACTATTATGTTCTTATGTCCTGTCCAGATTATAGAACACTGAGATCTGAATCTAAAAGCACTGATAAAAGAAAATATTAATTTGAACCTCCTCTTGCATGATGTCTGTTTGAAAGCCACAGACTGTTTAAAGCTTGGTGATGTGACGTTTATTAAATATAGCTAGTTAATATTTCCTGTAAGCTTACTTGCTCCTATAAAACAAAACTGCTGCTTATTTTCAAATTTGGTGTCAGGATGGTAACTGTGGTAAAGAATAGGTAATGGATTATATATAGTGCACTTAGCTTTGGTGCAGGTGTAATGATGGTACAGTGTAACTGGACAAGCTAAGATTATGGCTAGATATTAAAATATGTTAAAAATATGTCAAATATGAGTTAGCTGCAATGTGAATAAATCATTTAAAAAATAATAAAATATTCATTTAGTTTTTTTTTGGCACAGCTCGACTTGGCAATCTTTTCCCACTCTTCCTTGCACAAATGCTCACAATCTGTCAGATTTTATGGCCATCTCCTGTGCACAGCCCTTTACAGGTCACCCCACAGATTTTCAATTTGATTCAGGTCTGGAGTATTGTTGGACTTCTTCTGGTAAAGCCACTCTGTTGTTGATGTGATGGTATGTTCTGGGTCGTTGTCGTGCTGAAAAGTGAAATCCCTCTTTATCTTAGGTTTTTATCAGAGGCCTGAAAGTTTTGTGCCAAAGTTGACTAATATTTGGCTCATAATACTAATTTCTTTAACCTTAACTAAAGCCCCAGGTACATAATGCTGCCACCATGCTTCAGTGCTGGTATGGCGCTCTTTTGGTGATGTACAGTATTGTTTTTGCACCAGCCATACTTTCTGTAATCGTGGCCAAACGGTTCAACCCTGGTTTCATCCCAGGCCATAACAGATTTTCCCACAAACCTTTAGGAGACTTGATGTATATTTATTTATTTATAAAAAAAAAAATAGACAGGCTTACATGGTTTTCTTTGAAATACCATACTGTCCTGCCATGTCTTGACATATACAACTTTTTCACTGAATCACCAGGTAATGTCTGTCACTTTTTCTGTCATTAATGGCACTTTATTTTGTTGTTTTTACAGTCTTTCCTAAACAAATTAACATACTTAACAGGAACTTACTATTTTCATTCTTTCTGTGAATGGCCTAAAGCCACAAACCCCTTTCCAACAACAACAACAACAACAATAATAATAATAATAATAATAAATTTTATCATGCATAACAAATTTCAAAGTGCTACAAAGTAAAACATCACTGACATTAAAAATCAACAAATTAAATTAACAATCATAAGCTACTAAAAAGTTGAGATGGTCAGGAAGAGCATTCCATAAGCGAGGACAAGCAGAACAGAAAGCCCAATCACCCATGGTGCTGAATTTTGTTAAGGGACATGATAGGCGACTTGAGTTTTGAGAACAAAGGGAACTTGATGATATTTGTGGTGTAATGAGTTCTTTCAGATAGGGAGGGGCATTTCCATAAATGCAGTGATAGGTTAGGAGAGAAACCTTATGTTCAATCCTAGCAGAAACAGGAAGGCAGTGAAGTCCACAGAGAATGGGTGTTATGTGTTCATGTTTCCAAACTCTCAACAAGATCTGTGCAGCACTGTTCTGAACATACTGAAGTCTATGAAAAATTAGTTTGGAATCCCAACAAGGAGTGCATTGCAGTAATCCAACCTAGAGGAAACAAAAGCATGGACCAACTTCTCAGCATGTGAAGTGATGAGGGTAGGACGAAGTTTGGCGATGTTTCTGAGGTGATAGAAATATATCCTGAAGAGATGTCTGACATGAGATTCAAAAGTGAGTTGGGGATCTAATCTTACGCCAAGATTAGTAACTGTTGAGGAGAGAGGAGTAGTGTGACCTGACAGAGTAATACTGGTATAGGGGATGACTGGATCTGATGTGGGGTGCCAATCAAAATCACTTCAGTTTTTGCACCATTCAGCTGAAGAAAATTGTGTTTCATCCAGATATTTATCTCCTCCAGGCAGGCCGTGAGTATTGAAAAAGATGATGATGAGGATGATGATCCAGCAAAATGGGAGCAGGTAGTGTCAATTTTCATGTATAATTGTATGTCATCAGCGTAGCAATGAAATGAAACTCCGTAGTGATTTATCAGTTGTTTACTGTTGATGGGCCTTTAGAAGACAAGGTAGTGACATATGATTGCTCAGTACTGTACAGTACTGGGTGGCATGGTGACATCATGACAAAGTCTGGGTGGGATTTCATGTTACCATGTTTATGTGGGGTTTGTTCTAGGTTCTCCAGTTTAATAGCACTATCCAAAAAAAAAACAAACATTGGCTTGGATTGGCTATGCTAAATTGCCCCAAGTGTGAATAAAGCCCAGAGATAGACTGGCATATTTTTGCTTCTCTATTCAAAAGCAAGTTTACCCATTTTGTCGGCACGTTCTGTACATTTTTACCAAAATAAACAGTTGAAGCTGCAAAACCTCACAGCTGTATCATCAACATGGGTCAGTTGTTGCACCTCTCAAACAAAAACACTTTGAGTAGAAAATGTTTAGCAGTTAAAACAAATCATTGGATTGTCATTATGTACATGTGGAGAAGCACAGGTAGAACAAGAACCATTTAAATGCTTGAGTAATAAAGAATTGAAAGGTAATAAGGGCTGTTGTAAAGCAGATGGTGTAATGTAGGAAATGTGGCAGTACTGACATCCTGACAAAACACCCACCCAACACCCACAGATTTTTAAACTTTTAAAATTGTTCTGCTTTTTGTGTGTGTGTGTGTGTGTGTGTGTTTTAAATCGTGGTTAAACCATAGTAACCATGGTTACCAGAGTTTTTGTGTGTGTAAAAATGGCTTTTATTGCTTAACGATAACTGAATAACCGTAACACACAAGATGCTTGTACAACAGGTGTTACAATTGCACCACACATAGCACATGTGGTGAGGCCAACAGAATTAGCAAGGACAATCACTAAAATCTGTGCTAACCATTAGTGTAGAGCAAGTGCAACTTAATGCATGGGCTTACCTGGGCTTCAGCCCAGTGGCCCAAAATACTTGGGGGGCCCTGAATTGGCTGATTTATTTTTATTTGTTTTATTTATGGCAAAGCTTCAGGCACACTAATTAGTTATTTTGCAAATAATTTATGTCATTCATGTTTCTGACTGTTGATAGGCCAAATTAACTTGAAGGAGCTCCTGTAATATTATTGGTGGCTTCATGCTACATAACTTGACTGTTAGATTCAGCATGTTATCAGAATGTCTAGGCTAGAAAGTATGAAAGTGGGGCACAAAAAAAGGAAAGCCCAAAGCAAAAGAAACATGAGAACAAGA
>JAOVVF010000008.1:7466669-7504237 GCA_028565595.1 Duopalatinus emarginatus | reverse complement strand
GAATGTCTAGGCTAGAAAGTATGAAAGTGGGGCACAAAAAAAGGAAAGCCCAAAGCAAAAGAAACATGAGAACAAGAGTTAATGGAAAAAAATCCCCAAAATAACAGGATTTTTTAATTCACCGTCACATTCTGAGCATTCAAGGTCAGTTAATCAGCATGTGATCCTTACTAGCCAAGATGCTATTCTTTTACTGGATCTGTATTTAATAATTTTATTAGTTAATTGTCAACTAAGTTTTATCATGTTGTTTTCTCCTTACTATGTGTTTGATAACCATATTACTTTGGAATGAACTCTGTGGTGTTATGTATATAATTAATGAAAACTATTTGTGTGGGGGGTACATGAACAGCTGCAGCCCCTGGGCCCACAGACAGAGTACACAACTAAACAGAATTGTAGACAAATAATATTAAATTATATTAGTAAAAAAATAAAATAAATTATTAATAAATTTTTGCCCACTGGCAGTTTTCCTCACAAATATCTCCAGAAAACTTGCATAAAACTTTAGCAGTTTATTTTTCTTTTAAATGGACATGGAGAAGTGTACATATACTTGTGTGAATGTAATGAAGTCATGCTTTCATGCATGTTTATACAGAAAATGAATATGGTGCAATCTATCATCATTAAATTCTTAATTGTTGTAACAAATTATAGATTGATAGGCAATCTATGCTCTAATAATCTTTCTATTTCAGTTATCTGGCATTTGTAAGTTCCTTACCCATCTCCTATTGAACTACTCACTTCTTAGGCATTGGTGCAAATGCAGAGAGTTGATTTTGAAAACCACGCAGAAAAATCCAAATAGGCAAAAACCCGACAGGTTTCAGACAATGAACTAAATATCAAAGGGGAAAGACAGAACCACAAAACCAGAATTCAAAAACAGGGTCATAACTAGTATAAATAAGCACAGGAATCAAGGCCTGGTAGGTCAGAGTATGTCTGGCTCATTGCTCTACTTATTATTTAAAGGTTCACATTCATCTGCCTTGTCACTTTAATTGTCTTCTTCCTTAATTAATCTGTACTCATTTCTTGTTTGAGCTCTACGCATGTTATGCAGCAGTGTCTATAGCAAGCAAACAAAATGCAGCTATTCCTATTTTCAGTCGGATGTAAACAAATAGCTCACACAGACCATATGGTGAATAAGTTCCATGAAATGCCATTTTGATTTCCAAACATTAAAAATGCAGGCCTATAAACTGACCTGAAAAATGAGTTTTCAAAAGTGTAGCTCTCTTTTTTTCTCTTTTTGAAAGGGTTTACTCTTGCTAAATTATAGTATAGAAATAGAAATAGAAACTCAGAACCTATGAATATTTATATTCAGGAAATAGGATTGAATTTTCCAGTCCTTGGAACATCTTTATGTCATGAAGCTATTTTCATCATTGTACATTTTGTGAAAAATACATATAAATCACAGGCCAGCAGATGACTAAAGTGTTGCTCTGGGGAGGTAGTTTTTTTTTTTTTTTTTGCTAACCTGACATGAAATCAATGCTGAAAGTGCTGCAAGATGACACTGTACATCACAAGCATTTGTATTTCAAGTGGATAATTAGTAACAATCATTTCCGAACATGTCAGGCAAATAAGGAGCATTCATTCATGTGGTGCCGTGTGGGTGTTACTAAGGTTCTGTGGGAAGCCAAGCACTGATCATTTGATTGTTAGACGCATTCCTGCACCACAACGCTGCTTAGAGACTGTGGTTGAAGGAATTCGGGGCTGGGCTGCTTTAATATAGGGTCACATCTTTCACTAACTCACGCGTATACTTATCTTCCACTCAATCCTTAATATAATGTAGGAGGCATTCAGTGCTGCTGACAAGAGAGCTATAGCAGTAGGAATACAGAGGTGCATACTGAGTAACACCCACTGATAGCAGTGCTTCAGATAGAGCAAAATGCTCATGTTTTTTATATTAGTCTCTTCCTCTCTCTCTTTCTCTGTCTCTATATGTCTGGGTGATATCTGAGTAACGAGTGTAGACACAATTATGAGTCGAAACAAACTGAAATTTACTGCTCAATGACCCGAGATCTGTTTTGAACAAACCTGAAGGAAAGTAGACAAAGTTACTTAGTTAGCATAGCTTTGATCAGTCAAGCTTTTCAGATCTTTGAGAAATGTAGGATTAATATTAACATGTTTGCATGAAGAAGAAGCCTTTATTTGACACATACATATTACACCACAGTGAATTTCTTTTCTTGACATACCCCAGCATGTTCGGTAGCTGGTGACATAACACAGGGTTAGCCAGGATGCAGCAACTATGGAGTAGAAATGGTTAAGGGCTTTGCTCAAGAGCTCAACAGTGGCAGCTCGGTAATACTGAGGCTTGAGCCCTCAACCATCTGTTCAGTAAACCAGAGCCTTAACCATTGAGCCACCACTGTGATTAGCCAAATGAAAACATTTAGTAAATACTAGTCACAGAGGATCCTAGCTTACTTAGTTAGTTTTAATTAACTAGCAAGTATTTGCCAGCTTCCTGGCTTAAACCATGTATCGATGGTATTAGTCTCTTAGGGTAATGTTTATAATTAGATATTTTTCTGTCATTATAATACTCTTTCAACTTGTAAGCTATAAATTACTAACCAAGTATATAATATAGATGAGCAGATTTCTAACAGGATGTTGCATTACAAAGAGAGATATGATCAAGTTATTGTATCTTGACCCAATTATAGAACAGTGAAATAATATTCTAGCATATAGGAAAATCAAAATATTATACCTGCAGCTGTCTTTGTAACGGTTTCATTTAATTAGACTGCAGGGTCAAGTTCTCTTTATTGACTTAATCCTTTTCTGCGTCTAATGGGCTTCAAGAGAAGACAGTAAGGAGATAATGTGATATGACCTTTAGAAATTAGATACTTCCTCAGTGCATCCTTGTTTGATTGGCAGAAACTATTAAATTTGATGTTGTGGGTGACTGTAAGCATGAAGCTGTTGGTACAACATTTGTTGGGAATGTTGAGTCAAATATCTGCCAGTGTATCATGGGCATATGTGTCTTGATATTGTCTTGATTTGGCTTGTTTTTAGATGATTGATGAAACATTTTCATGATAAGAACTAGCCAGCTTGATGTAACAGTATTACACGTTTTCTCTCTCAGTGTCCAGTGTTCTAACGTATGCTGTGTACTGATGTATTCTGCATTAGCAATAGTGGCAGGTAAGAGAGAAAGGTCATGTTTGATTGGGAGCCAGGTCTCTGTGAAAGGGCAGCACAATGCAAACTTTTTCCTCAGACATCAGAGCACCATACACTCTTTGCTCCAGGCCATATCCTGCCCAAGTGCTTCAGAAATGTTTAGAAAGACATAAATTCCAGATTTTATTATTATGCATTATGAAGGATGAATACATGGAAACTCATGCCAGTATATGCAAAGCAAAAAAAAAAAGGCAAGCAAGAAAATATTAGTAGAGGGATATGCAACATCTATCTTTTTTTTTTACTTTTATATACTTGTTATTTCCTTACTTATAAATACAACCAGGGTGGAGTAATAAATCACAGAATTCGATGACCTTTCTATATCACCTTTAAACAGAGCTGGTAATAACAGCATAAGCAAGCTTCAAGTTAAATATTTGTTTAGATAAAAGTCAATAACTACTTTAATATTGCTTCTGGTTTTTATCACTGCCCTTGCAGCAATTTGCTTTGGATGTTATGACAGGCCTATCTAATTTCATTTCATAGACATACATTAGATGTCTATTACCATTTTTATGTTGCATATTCCCTTTAAAAAAAAGCACACTTACTTTTCAAATAATTATAAGCCAGCACTGTATTGTTTGGCACACACATGTATGAAAAGTTGGGCATCCAGGTTAAAAGCTTGTGGAGTCTATTTAAGTTATGTATATAACAAAAAATATCGCTTAATAATTGCAATCATATATTATCTACCAGACAACCTTCAGCTAGATGTGAAAGCGTATCCTGCACCATTTTTAATTAGAAGAAAATTAAGAAATGTGAGTGGTTAAACAGTCCTACATTTTAGAGATTAAATTATTTAGCTTTTTTAGTGCCATCCTTATAGTGTGTGGTTATTTGTTCTGGGTTGTTTCGCTTTTGTTGTTATATAAGTTTAAACTTCAGCAATTCTTTGTGACTTTGTTGAACAGTTTCATACATTACCCGCAATGCCATTTAACTTCCCACTGATAGTGGAGTCCATGGGATTTAATCCGTACTTCATCTCTGCCTGAAGAGAGTGATGCAACAGTACTTTAATCCTTTGGTCTGTCCATTTCTTTCACTTCCGCTTCTGTACACTTTGCTTTAAAAGATAAGCTTCAAAACTTCAAAACAACTATTTTTTAATGCCAATACTGTTGTAAATGCCGTTGTTTTTGTCATCTCGTAGATTGCTAACTAGCAACTCTGCCCAACTCAGCAGTTTTCTATAGAGGCATTGCAACTTTAAGTCCATCTTTTAATGTGACATTAAATATTGTTGAAAAGAAGTGAGAAAAATGAGAACAGAAGCTCTTGTGCTTTTAGGAGCTACTAGCAAAACCGGAGTGTTATCCTGGCTTATAATACTTACTGAGTTTTGTGGGGTGGTGGATCTTAACAGTCTGAAGGCTTGCACAGGTCCATCGCATGGCAGACACATATTCACAGCTAGAAGCAATTTTGTATGTCCAATTTACCTCACTTTGAACTGTGGGAGGACACCTATGCAGATAAAAGAGAACATGCAAACTCCACACAGAAAGAACCCTGGCTGCCTGGTTGCTGTTAACACCGGAATGATAAATGCTAAATGTTACCAAACAACACATTAGCACCAAAATCAGTAACATATCACAAATATTTAAATAAAATATTGAATAATAAATGTTCATATCAGTATTATTTTAAGTGTAGAAACATACATGTGCACTGCTGTGTTTATATCTTTTTCTGTGATATAATGAGGGTTGACCCTAAGCTTCACAGTGGCTCTTTGGTGTCAGGGTGCACTCTGCACACATTATATTCAACAGAGGGTGATTTAAGCACAGCCTAGAAGGCATAATGGTCCTGCTACAGCCTCTGGCACAACCTCAAACAAAACAGGGGTTAACCCTGCCATTCCAGAAGACATTCCACACAGAGGCCATGACCTAAACAATATTCACATTCACATGGCCAGTTTCATTTATTGCATAACAATTGAATTTTCCATTCAGCCTTTATATAAGGATGGGGCAGATGAAATGATACAGAGCAACTTTCTCTGACCATATCCACTTTTAGGTAATAGTTTCATTTAAGAACAGGCCATTGGTCTGATTCACTTATTTCTCTTTTCTTCTGATACAGCTTTCAGACAAGAAGGATGCTTGCAACAGGGTCAAACTCCCATTGAGATTGCAGTCAGTTGATTTTGAATTCTCTCATTTAGCCCAAGACTGTATTGCTTCTATAATGGATTTAGTAATTGTTTTTCCTATAATGATGTCAGTACTAATTTGATTATATTAGAGATGATAGAGCCCCAAAGGTCAATTACTTACAATTACAATTACTAAAATATTCTAAAGCCTCAAGATTATATGAACAACCTGTTGAATGACACAGGCAAATACAGCAGCAGTGAACATACATACACGGTGTTTAATCAGGTATGTACTATTGCCGATGCATTATCTAACAGGCTTAAGGCTTTATGCACAACAAACTGTATTCTGTATTGTGTAAAACATTACTTCTGGTTTGGATCCCCTGCACAAGCTACCCTGGGTATGGCACTGTTTTATTCAAGATGCCTTCATGAGCTGCCAAAGATGAGCATAACAGATGTCTATTGCATATGTAGGCTGCAGTGTTGGGCAAGCTACTTGTAAAATGTAGTGAGCTAAGCTACTCAACTTACTCAACAATAAATTAAGCTTCACTACACAAAAGCTACCACCCACACAAATATAGCAAGCTAAGTTACACAAATATGGCAAAAGTAGCTTAACTACTCAGAAGCTACTTTATGTTGTACAAACCTAATGTCAGATCAGTGCAAAATGACAGGTACAGAGTCAGATACACTTATTAAAACATATATTGAAGAAGAGCCCATGGTCTATGAGTTGTGTCAAAATCATACTATAGATCAAACATCTGCTTTTCTCAGACATGTCTTGAAAATTGTAGTTTTTATGGACGCTACATCGGTACTGGATCAAAAAAAATGTAACTACTGAAAAGTTATTTGATTTAGAAATTAGCAAAGCTACTGCCAAGCTACAGGAAAATGTAGTTAAACTAATAGCTTTGCTACATGTAGCGGCACTACTGCCCATCACTGGTATGCTGACACATAAAACTCTCACCACCAAAAGGGGCTTAAGCTATATGCTTCCTCATACATATGCAACTACCAGGGAATGTATGTGCCAAGGTTAGCCAATGCTAGTAGTCACAAGTTGTGTCTGTTACCAGTAAGCTAATGGTAATGTTAACTAGCTTCTTCTTCTTTTTGTGCCACTGCAGCTTGTTGGTTATATGATAGTTTCCCATTTCCTTACGCAGTCCCTTGCAAGATCCTGTGAGCTACACTAATTAGGTAGTAGGAGGCAAACAAGGCAGTGCAGCATTGTATGATCTTCTTCACACTCACAGGTTATTTGGCCAGTTTCATAGCCCCATCTGGCCATGGCAGCTTTTGATTGCCCTGTTCTTGTTCTCAGGTGGCTGAGCATTTTCCACTGGACTCACAGTGATTCTGAGCTCGGAGGAAAGGCTTCAGTAGGAATCAATAGGAGGAGAGTTTTCCATAAGCCTTTTTGTCCATAGTTGGTGTCTGGTTTCTTCACGTGATGCTAATAGGGGCTGGACATGCAGGTTGTTTATGTTGGTGGGCTTCAAGCAACCAGTGATTAAGCAGCAGGTGTTATTCAATGTTGAGTCTAGTTTCTTAGCATGGGATGATCTCTCCCGAACAGAACATGCATACTCCACAGAGGAGCAGCATAGAGTCAAAATAGTAGATCTTAGCATGCGAGCTGTGGCTCCCCATTTGGAGTTGGTCAGCTTCCGAAGGATGTTATTTCGGAAGTTAACTTTCAGGTTGGTCATTTTGATGTGTTCCTTTTAGGAGAGAGTGTGGTTCAATGTTACACCCAACTAGACAGGGTTGGTGCAGTGCTTAAGAGGTGTTCCAGACCATGTTATGTTAATGTTTGCTTCCCGGTTCCTGGGATGTACAAACTGATTTGGGGCTTCACAGGGTTTGTGTGTTGAAGGTTGCACTCATTATAGAGGTGTAGCTCATCCAGGGCTCAAGTGAGATTCTCTTCTACAGCTTCAAACTTACTCTCTTGTGTACACAGAGGTTGTCAGCGTAGATGAACCGCTCAGTGTTCTGGTCCATTGGCTGGTCATTGCTGTAAATGTTATATAGCAGTGGGGCCAGTACACTAGCTTGCAGCAAGCGATTCATTTGTTGTCACCAGTGACTTTGCTTATTGTTATGAACAACATAGAAGCACCTATCTTTAAGGTGGGCTCTGATGTGGTCTGTGAGCACCAGGTCTTTTGTAATCAAAAGTTAGTGGTTCACAGTGTCAAACGTGGCAGACAGATTAACAAAGACGGCCCCTGTCATGAGTCCTTTCTGGAAACTGTCTTCACTGTGCTGTGTGAGGTTTAAATGTTGACTTGTTGTGGATTTGCCTGCTTGGAATTCAGCTTGTTTTGGGATGATGGCTGATTCAACAGCTGCGGCAAGCCTGTTGAGGATCAGGCCTCAAACAGCTTGTACGGGTGGCAGAGAAATTGGGGGAGAAGCTCTTTGCTTGTACTGGATCTTTATCTGAGAGCAATGATTCTGGTTTTCCTCCAAATCTTTGGGATGTTTCTTGTCAACATACAGTTGTTCATCAGTTCAAGGACCGGCTTTCATATCAGTGATCCAAAATGCTCCTCTGTGAAAATGTTGTCCAGGTCGATGGCTTTGCCGGTCTTAAGGGCTTTGATGCTCTGATATTTAGCTCTTCAGGGGAGAATGGCTCAGTCAGTCTGATTCTCTTTGGGATTACTGTAGTCTTTCTTATTTTGATCTTGGCTATTTGTTGATGGATTTCCCATTAAGCAGCAGCTGATGGGCAACTTGGTTGGCTGTGTGTTGTGGTTGATGGGTCATTGCTGATTTTTCTGATGAGGTGCCATGCCTTTTTGCTGTTTTGTTTTTTTTTGGCCATATCAGTTGCCTCCTGCAGAGTTTGCCATTTCTGCTGATGTTGTAGCCTACTTTTCATCATACACTATTGATTGTTTGGCATCATGGATCAGGTTGAGCTAGTTGGTTTCGGCCCATGTTCTGCCCATGGTTAGGACTTAGTTTCCCTCATGATGGTATTTCTGGCATCAGGAAAGGTATGTGGTGGTGGTTTGTAGATGGAGGTGGTGGTAATTCCTCTTAACTCAGCGGTTAGCACCTTAATGTTGTTTTCATTGCTCTTTAATGTTGATTCAATAATTGTCCCATATTTCTTGTGTGGTCTTTCTGTGAGGATAGCCATGCCTTCCACTCTGGGATGGGGCTATTTAGGTCCCTGGTGTGTTTCTTGAAGGCAGAGAATATCACACTGATGTTCTCGGCAGAGATTGGCAACACGTTCTTCTTTAGTTGGAGACAGTCCTTCAACATTCAGAGATATGATAGTCAGGGCTGGCCCTGGGGGAGGGTATTGGCCTCACTTCCTAGTCTGGGCTGATGGGTTACTGTCATTTTTTAACTAGCTAACTTAACTAGCTAATCTTAGATGACAGAAATTTGGATCTGAACTTTGCGAGATTGCGCATTGAGGTACACAGCAGAAACTACTGTTCGGATTATCCTGCTTCTGGTACTTTATTGGCATTAACAAAGACATTTTCTTTTTCTCACTAACATTCAAATATTAACATCTAATTAAATGGCAACAATAAAAGGCACTCACTGATTAGGTTCCAGTCTATAGATAATGAAGTCCCTGTTGTCAGTTTGTACTGCTCTTGGACAAGCTGAGGTAATGTTCTTGTTTTTTTTCTTTGATCATGTGATGTTTGACATAAAGTCCATACACTTCTGCCATATGTTTCATTTAGCAAATGTATTATTATTTGTAAAATAACTCCAAAATCTGCTTTAAAAAGCAGGAGTCAGGATCAAAAGTATCAATGCTTCAGTATTGATCTGACAACCTCTACTGCAAAGCAAGAGAAGAGACTGCAATGTCAGTCAGCAGCTATATATACACATTAATATTAAAAATACAAAACTACTGACAGGTAAACTAAGCAATACCTACCAAAAGTGGTAGGCTCGTATGAGTGGTAGGCTACCATAAGTGGGTAAAGTCTAGCCCATCTGATCTGATCCCACAAAAGATCCTCAAAAGGATCTGTTGCTAAAATCTTGGTGCCACCGATACTACAGAACACTTCAGAGGCAGGTGGTTTTAATATTGGGGCTGATTGTGTATCTATCTCTTTTTTTATTGAATTGTTCTATTTCTTTGCTAAACCTATCTGAGTCTCCTTTTGACGTTTGCCAGTTGCTTCTCCTTGTAAATGATTAAGACACAGTAGATAACTGCATCAGCTCTGGTGGCCTGCGAGGTACCTGGAGGCCACTCGTCAGGCAGAATGCATCTTGGGATGCAATTTTAATGGAGAGAACTTCTTTAACCATGAGAGCTGAGCTGCCAAGATTGTGTTTATCCTCCCGTGTCCACTCAGGAGCCTGCTGCTGATTGCTGGTGAAGGAGGATGAGGGAGGGAGGATGAGGGCTTCAGTAAAATTATTGGGCTTTTAGTACCAAGCAGAAGTCTTTGAAAGAGTCTTGTATAGTTTTATATGTGGATAATATGTGCATGTAAAAAAGGGTTTGCAAAATATTTCCATTAGGATAAGTATCTCCAGAATTATTATTTAACATGTGCTGTTGCACTTCTGAAATTTATAGAGTAGTAGAGTGACCTCTGGTAGAAACATATAAATTTTGACAGAAGGTGTGGATTAATAAGGACATTAACAAGGCAAAGAATTAAATACTGAAGGAGCAAATGAAGGAGGTGCCATATCCAGCATGGTGAGGGAGGAACAGAGGGGCAGATATAGGAAAAAAGTAGAAAAGACAAACGGGTTATAGACATTTTTGTGGCATATCATTAGTTGTGTACTGTGCAGCTCTGTCTCTGCATCATGGTAAATTATATTCAGTGGGTGTATAATTTCAATCACATCGTAATAAAAACAGAAAGACGTCATGTCATCCAAGGGAATGAGCCCAGCTGTGCACATTTCAACATTACTCTGATGAGAGGCAGCACAATATTTCTGGTAAAATCACATTTTGAGAATCCTCTGTTTCTCCGTATGCACTCAATTCTGTTGTAACTCACACACACACACACACACACACACACACACACACATCCATGTGTAATAAATTGGCAGGATCATTAAGAATAAATTGAAGTTAGATGATGGTGTAACAGCAGCACTTTGCGTTCAGAGGGCTCTCAAATTTCACTTTAGCATGGACAGATAGTAGATGGAGACAAAGTGAGGGGCGGATTTTCTCCTACTAGAACCATTTTCAGTGGCAGATAATTACAGTCATTTATCAACTATGATGACTATTTTCTAATACTACCATGTTCTTGAAAAGTATCTTTTTTTGCATGCCAAAAATGTTCAGTGTTTTAATTTTTAAGACAGCATCTGTGTGTTTATTTTATTTTTTTTAAGTTGATCTTACTTGCTTGTCAATCCAAGTTAAATGGAGATAAATCATTACTTCTGGTGTGAACTTCCCCACAAATGCGCATATGACTGCTTTCTAATATTTCTTTAAACACTGATTTTGAACACAGTACTTCTACTCTCTTGATGTGACTCAGCATTCACACACACATAATTCCACACACAAAACACACATAAGGAAAATAGATAACAGCAATTTCTCCTCTCTGAATAAAGAGAGAGAGATAAGTCACAGCCATGAGATGGTTCTTTTTGCACTCAATCACAGGGAACAATGCTTTTTGTCCTGATTCTTCAGATGCCTGTGAGGCACACACATTTATATCGACTAATGGCATGTGCACTGGTACTTACCTACACACACTTATGCTCATACTCATTCTCTTAAGTGAAAATTTTTAGGTCTGTTCTGTGGAAACTAAATTGGAGCAATGCCAGACACTGTAATGATCATAATAACCATGCTCATGCTCATGTGCACATGGCCATCTAGATGATTTACACAAAATTTCTATCTCAGGAGCTCGATAAACACATTATTATACACACACTCAATCGCTGCCTGAGAACCCAGTGAAAGGCATCTACATATAAATGGAGTTTAGATTCTGAATGACTTGGCATGTGCGCATGACATTCATTTCTCTGTAAGGAATAAGATAACATGTTTTTTTTTTCTCTTTTGAAATGATAGCGAATGTTTATATGTTGAATCAATGATGAAAAACATTTATTTGAAATCACCAGGAATCAACAGTGACGCTTATTTGCAACTGCTTGGTGTGATGTTAAGCAATCCCATTTTACTTGTATCATTGCTGGAAAGGCAGATGTAAAAGAGAGAGAGAGACAGAATAATTTGATTATTAATGAGCTGGATAAATTTAAATGAGAACAACATGACACAGGAGATCTTTTAGTTATGAAGACACAGACATATATGAAGCTCATGCATCATCTGGTATGCATTTTATTTCAGCATTTATCGCTACATATTCTCTAATTAAAGCACTTAACCTTGCTACAGAAGTCTGTGGCAAAACTCCAGATGACTTGTGGGTTTGACCTGAATCACAATAAAGCTCAAACATCTGTGTATCATATGCCAATCAGCAAAACAATTAAGATCCCATCACCCATCTGCATAAGGACTGAAACCACATGTCTACACAGTTTTTTCTTTGGTTTTACTGTCTGATTCTGGCATGTGTGGTGGTGTGCCAAAGGGTTGATGTTTACAGTCAGGTCCATAATGCATTTAAAATGAAGCCATGAGGATGTCATTTAACTGTAGACTGTCAGCTTTTATTCAGAGGGTTTAACAAAAATGTTGCATAAACCATTTAGGAATTACAAACTCTCTTTTAAATAGTTCCTTAATTTTCACAGGCTGAAAAGTAATTGGATATTACTCAGTTTACTATCCATGTGTGACCAGTTTTCTCATTATTTCATGACAAATTAAAGAGATAAGATATCTGCAATTGATTCCATATGTCAAATTTGCATTTGGTAGCTGCTCACAGGAACTTTTAATACGCTGTCTGAAAAGGTGATGCAGGTGAAGGAGAATTTCTTTTCAGGCTGAAAAAACAAACCTATCAGACATTTAGTAGAAACATTATAAATGGCCAAATCAACAATTTGCTACATTCTTCAAATGAAGGAATGCACTGGTGAACTCAAATGCCTGGTTTGACCACAAAGTTTACACACATTTATGTCATTAAAACTTTTTAAATTATCCCCTCTGAAGAATCCATGTCAGCAAACGATTTTAGGAAGTTGTTTAGTATATCTATTTTATACCTGACACAAATAATTCTTTCAATAAATTTTTACAGGCATATTATTTCACCTATAATGGGCTATATCAAAATTATTGTGAGCCAGAATTTACTTACACCAAGTTAACTATCTTGGAAAATTCCAGAAAGCAATATCATTGCTTTAGAGGCTTCTGATAGGCTTCTGATTTGAGTTACCTGGAGGTGTACCTGTGGCAGTATTTTAAGGCCTGCCTTCAAGTTTAGTTGCATCATTGCTTGCAACATTATAGGAAAATCTAAAGAAATCAGCCAAGACCTCCACACATGGGCATTCTTGTGAATTTCCAAATGCCTCAAGATATCATGTTCAAATAATAATATGAAACTTTAAACACCATTGGACCATGCAACCATCATACCGTGAATGAAGGAGGCAGTTCTGGAGTTAAACATCGACATGACCTGAAAGACTGCTCAGCATGAAGAAGCCATTGCTCTTACCTTTGGTCGAATGAAACTAAAATAGACCTGTTTTTTCTTTGGAAAAATGATTTTTCTATGGAAAAATTTAAAAGGGGGGATGGGGTGCTACAAACCAAAGAATACCATCCCAGAGATGAAACATGGGGGTGGCAGCATCATGTATTCAGGGTGCTTTGCTGCAGAGGGGATTGGGACATTTTACAAAATAGATGGAATTATGAGAATGGAAAATTTTGTGGATATATTTAAGCAACATTTCAAGACATCGGCCAGAAAGATTGCTTAGGCACAAATGGATCTTCCAAATGAACAATGACTAATGGAATAACAAAGAATAATGGGCCAAAATTCCATGCTACCAAATACTAACCACATGGATGCAAACATTTGAGCCATTGTGAATGTGATGAAAAAAAGAAAAGCTGAAACAAATAATTGTCTCTAGTACTATTCTGACACTACACTTTCTTAAAAAATATTGTAATGGTCTTGACTGACCTAAGAGAAGATATGTGTACTAGGTGTACTAGGAATTGAGAAAAACCGAGTTTAAACAAATGTGGCTATGCAGTGTGTAAACATATGACTTAAAGTGTATATATTGTATTTTAAAAAACTACAGGTCACACTAACTGTAGCATATTTCCTTTTTCCCTGGATCGTCCAGACATGCTAGTATTTTAAATTCCCCAGTGTGAAAAAAGAAAAATCAGGGTGAAAGATTTCATTCCAATTCTTCTGAAAGACTCTCATGTGCCTCTCTACAATTATAACGTAATAATAATCTATGCATGGAAAAACAACATTACTGCCAGTTTTTCTAGTGGGAAACAAGTTATCGCTTTAATTATCAGAAGAGACATCGTTGTCTGTCTCATAGCCAGAACTAAAAGTCACTCATGGTATTTAAACATGAGCCTCATCATCATCATCTCTTCACTCAACTGATCATTGTTTGTGCCTACACTGGTGTGAAAATAACTGCTAATTATTTCATTCAGTTTTGTTTTACTGACTAAACCTCTTGTTGTTAATGTCTTTTATTAGTTCATTTAAGCATTTTTAACTTGTTTTGTTTTAGCAAGTTTTGTTTTCTTGGTATTTGTAATGGAACAGTAGCTCATGTCCATATTTCCATGGAATGTAACTGTTCAAAAAAACTTCAAGCTCTGAGGACATCAGACTCGGCCATAAAAACAAACAAAGAAACAGACAAAAAAAAAACCCCAAAAAAACCAAACAAAAAACCTTTGTTGAACACCCTGGAATTAATGCCTAAGTCTAATGATGTACAATGAAAAGGAATATTAACCATAGTCAATCATATTTTTTTTTTTTTGAGCTCCCATTCCCTGAGGCACTGAGGTGGACTGAATATCCCCTGGCTGTCTAAAAAGCTGAGTCTGTCTTCAAAGTAGGTCTTAAGACTTACCTCTGCACTAAACACTTCAGCCAGCGCTAAAACTATCCTGGTGGGGAAAAAGCCATGCTCTCAAACAGCATTTTAGCCTAACGGCATTTTAGATCTGGTCTAATTGTACAAAAGTGAGGACTGTGTTCACCGGAAACTAAAATACTGTAAGAGTCTAAATCCAGTCTATCTGGATAAAGGAACTTTACAAATGCTATATAATTTATAAATATATTGGAAATGGCACTGTTGTTATGGGCAAAAGATCTTAAGATATGGACCACTTGGAAAGTGAAACAAGGTATTCCTTAATGTAAAGCTCTAGGGTTAAAAAAACATAATGTGAAAAAAAGCTAAAAGCTATTATTAGTATTAACATTGTTATTGGTGGACTGAGTTAAACAACTCATGACATCTGACCCAGCACATAATAAAAGTTTTAGTAATTAAAGTTTTAAAATAAGTATACAAAAAAACACCTTTCTTATTACTGGAATATGTTACAGTATGAATGTGCTGGTAATTCAATTAGTACAGTAATTCATACATGTAAAAATAAAGGTTATTACTAATATTACATTTTGCTCTCTCGCTATTACTTTAATAACATCATTAAAATGACCCATATTACACATAAAGTGGTCCAACAAATTCAGCAGAAGAAAATGTATTACCCATGTTACTGGATTGTAATATGAATTTGTAGTAGCACTTTTGGACTGCAATCCTTGAATGTCCATAAGTTGACTCAACAGCATAAGATTTCATGACATTATTTTAAGGTATTATCACATTATTCCAAGATAGTATGCCACTAATCAACTTACTATGACGTAATTAATATAATAGTTATTAATTAAAAAGCCATTCGGTCATTATTCAAATTTAATTAGTCATTATTTTCACACAAATGTATAATTTTTACAGATATTTAGTAGTTTCAAAATTTATATTCTTGTCAAATATTTTATTAGTGTTTTAAATTAAAATATAACATTTTACCTGAGTTCTATAGTATAGCATACCTTCACCAAGCCCAGGCTAATGATGAATCAGCTTGGTTACTTTAATCAACTGAGTATTTTATGTAAGAATGAGCCCTCAGCAGAAGCAAGGTTTGATGTTTTTGTATGATGCATCTTTCAAACTATGCACACTGCAAACACTGATTCACTTTGTGCCATTCCGTAGCAGGTGTGCTGTTTACAGAAATCTCTGAGTGTGGTGCTCAATTTGACAGAAGAACTTCATCCATCTTTAATGAAGGCCTAAGGGGAGACGAGGAGGCTGCTTCTGTGCAGCTATAGGAGCCAAAGTGCACCAGGCTGTCTTTGATTGGCAGTGATTCATCTGTTAGCTGCTTAAGTGTATTGATCTTAAGGGAGTTCACAGCTCGCTGTGTAGAGTTGTGCTGTGCTCTGGAAGGCTTTTGTTAAGTAGAAGGAGGTAGGGAGGTGTCTGTCTCTACCTCTCGCAAAGAGAAGGAGGGTACCAGGCTCTGCATTCACCTAAACACAGATGTGTTCTTTAGCACTTAACTAGGCCTACAACCACACTCTTAAGAATAAATAAATAAATCTGTTTTATTTATTTTATTCTATTTTATTTATTTAATATTTATTTATTTGTCTTTTCTTATCTTCTTCATCTTCACTGCTTATGTCCCAGACAGACAGACAGACCTTAATTCCTAATGACATTATATGGAATAGGAAAATAAAAAATAATGGATGTTAAAACCAGATGAGACACCATTTTATAATGGCACAGTATTTTAAAATGACTTTTTTAATGTAATTTTCATTTTTGAACATGCAATCTATACCTTCCTTAATATACTGCAATTCTAAAAAAAAAGAAATATAACAAAAAAATTTGCAACCAACAGCAATTAACGCTCTACATGAAAAAGTGAAAGCAGGTGTTTTGAGCTGATGTGATGCAGGACAGCAGGGCTGAGGTACTCTCTGCACTCTGCAATGTCTGCCTGTAAACTGCATAAATAGATGGTTAGGTAAAACAAGTAAAGAGTTTTGTGTGCTGTATAACTGATCAATACAAGATTCATATTTAATCAATATGATGTACAATGCAATAGGCACCTACAGCTCTACACATCTATATGAGGTCTTTTCTAAATCAATATACTGAATAACTTCCACTTACAATAACAGCACTTCACTCTTTATATGTATTATAAGTATCTCTGAATGAAAATAAAAGACATGTTTCTCAATCTCTACTTTTGTTATTTAGCAGCAAAATCAGACCTAGAGACACTCGTGTATCCCAATTAGCCTTCCATGTGACCTAGAGACACAGTGTAACCAATTAGCCTTCCATGTGTGTTTTTCGGGAGGTGGAGGAAACAGGAGCACCCAATGAAAGCCCACACGGACACAGGAAGAACACATAAAACTCCAAACAGTTGGAGACCGGTGAGAGGCTCGAACCCACAACCCCAGATAAGATAACCACTGACTGACTGACCGATTTTATACCATTGTTAATATCGGCACATTATCAACTAGTAGTCAGTAGTAGACAACTAAAATAGTAGACTAGTAGAGACCTTCTATTTTTTTTACTTTTTGTAGTGTGAAACCAAAAGATACAAGGTTACAAACACACAGGCCAATACAGCAACTTTCCACTCCTGGTGTTGCAACTACAACTTTCATTTGTACTCATGAGGTGAAGCCCTATGGCTGGGTTCTGGGTTCTGTCTAAAAAAAGCTGACAGTTTCAATAAGAACTGAAGCATGGTTAAGAGACAGATTGCGAAGATATAGTTGGGAACTTTGCTTTACAGACATCAATACCTCTCTTATCCCAGGAAACACTCTCAGACCCAATATTGACAATACTATCTCTTCTTTTGAGATAAGAGGCTAGAGTACTTTACTGTTCTTTCCCAGTCTTTCCCCATCTTTTTGTTTTAACCTGCAACTCTGCAGTCTTGTTTGACAAGCTAAAAAAGTTCTGCAATTTTGTGCAGACATACTTGCACATGACGGTAGGAGATACAATTTCACAAACTTTAGAGGATATAGAAAATATTATATAATATTTATTTCTTCTATCTGGTTTCGAAGGAGGTTTTGAGTGTGCCTGTTTCCATCTCTCCTCCTATCTCCTTTATCTTATTTATGTGATCAATATCAGCCATTAGAATATCAGCCGAGCACTTAGTCACATTGTTTATACTCACACACACACACACACACACACACACTTGCCTCAGACTCAGCCCTTTTTAGCTGTTCCATAAACACAGAGATGTGGAATGCTAGATTTATAGACCAGTGATCATAATTACCATCCTCTCACATGCATGCACACAGCAATTCATTGTAATACATTCATGTCCTTACCCCATAATTGTGATTGCATCTCTGTAGGCAGTGGAGGGTACCATTTACTGACATAGAAAACATTGCAGCAGATATGTGTGTTGTTGGGCCAGTTAATATTTTAATGTCTAACATTAGCTAAAAAAAATCCAATATTTATTATACTAATT
Organism: Duopalatinus emarginatus; assembly: GCA_028565595.1. Lineage (NCBI taxonomy): Eukaryota > Metazoa > Chordata > Actinopteri > Siluriformes > Pimelodidae > Duopalatinus > Duopalatinus emarginatus. The sequence continues at coordinate 7,486,256 of JAOVVF010000008.1, read as the reverse complement.
ATTGTTATGCTAGAGGAATAAGCATGCACTAAGAGGTATGTGGACACACGTGCCGGTACTTTAACGAGGGTAGCGACCAAGTCTCAAACATAATCCAAAATCGTAGTCAAGAACAAACACAATGTCAGTCGATTGGCTAACAGGATATCAGAGGCTGAGGAGTATGAATAGACTGAAAACGAGCCATGCTAACTACACACAGGTAAAACAAATTAACACAAACAATGGAAACATAACATGGGTATACATATAAAACTTAGGGGACTGTAAGTGGCTGTAAACAAAGAGAAACTTGTAAATAACTCATGAAAGAATAAAGTTAAACTGTTAAAACCAAGCACACCATTGTTTTTCTTGTGAAATTCTCAATAAGTTTGATGTGTTACATGACCCTCTACCCATTGGAAAAAATAAAATTGGATCCAAAATGGCCGACTTCAAAATGGCCGCCATGATCAACATCCATCTTGAAAAGTTTTCCCCCTCCCATATACTAATGTGCCACAAACAGGAAGTCGATATCACCAACCATTCCCATTTTATTTCGGTGTATCCATATAAATGGCCCACCCTGTATATCTGTGTGTGTGTGTGTGTGTGTGTGTGTGTGTGTGTTTGTGTTGACTAACTAACATGAAGTAATGCATTAGTTAACATGAACAAGATATGAAGTAATACATGAACAATAATTAACTAATGTTAAGTAAATATTTAATAAAAGCATTAGTTAGTGTCGATTTCTTATTAAATGTTGACTAACTAACATTAAGTTATGCATTTAATAACAAGAACAGTAACTCAGGTACTTTATTAATAATAGTTAACTAATGTTAACTAAACATGCAACATATTTTATATTTCTTTCACTGTTTTCTTTTTTTAGTTTCTATGCTGATAGATCCTGGATTTATTGAGAGCTACCAGAAATTACCAAGTTACTTATTACTATGTATGTATGTAAAACAGTACAGGGTCATATATTCTTGTATATTTAAAAACCTACATTAATAAGCTACGTTCTGATATATATGCTAGATATGTTTTTGTGCATAATAAAAGTAATTATACATATATTGTTTTCAAATCAGTCAGGACTGGCATGGGGCAGCATGCTTAAATCGTTTACTTATCTGCCAATTCCTTTTTTACTTTTAATTAGTTTTTGTGATTGATTTATTGAATATGTGTAAGTGTGATTATTAAACATCTATAAGGTCGTGTTCAGTGAATTGAACTCCTATATGAAACACACCCATACCAAATTTACTTGTCTTTAACTACTGTACAACAAGCTATGTTGTACATGCTAATTATCCAAACCTTATTCATGGCATCAAATGTAGAGTGCTTCACCTGTCACATGTGTAAATTCTAGAGAGTTTGAGCAATTCCCAGGAGATCAAAAGTTTCTAAAATACTCCAGAAATACTTGAAACCATGCCAGATTTCAAGTCACAGAGATCTCATTTCCCCCATTTTGATGTTAATTGTGAGCATTAACAAAAAATCTCTCTGGATAACTGTGTAAATGAGCACATATGTTTTCCAAATGCTGGCAAGAGACCTTGCTATTTGTGCAGGGACAATGAGTCTGGGCTATGGTGTCGAGTAAAAAACCTCCACATTCACCTAGATTTCAGCAAAGTGTACACACAAACACCTTAAACAATCTGGTAAAATGTCTTATTGCCTGATGAGAACAGTGAAGAACCTTTCATGCATAATACTAAAAGATAAATTTGGTGCAAAAGAAGACTTATCTTATTACCAAAAGAACACTACACTACTACTACTACTGTCTTTTTGTCACACAGCCTGTGGGTCTTTGTTAGACAACTTTCACCTTTCAGCACAATAACCACCAAAAGCATAAACAAAAGTTGTTTACTCCAAAAGAAGCATTGTGGAATGGCCCAGACCTGTGGTATAGTCTATGTGATAAGTGATACCCATTAAGGAAGCTGCAGGACTTCCATATACCGACTTGAAATATACAGAGATACATAACAATATAGTTTTGTGACAAAAAACGTCATAAACTTCACAAATCCTTTTTCTGTGTTACAAAATAATAGCTACAGCATAAAAGCAAACATTATGAAAGATAAAAACAAGAATACTAACATCTACACATGAACAGCACAGATGCATATAAATGTCCTAGTAGGCCTTTTTGAATAAGATTTTAGTTTTTTTTTTTTAAGACTCCACACTCTGTGGTGCCCTCAGGGAGTCTGGGAGGGCATTCCACAGATGTGGGACAACAACTTGAAAAGCCAGGTCTCCCATAGTAGAGAGTTTGGTCCGGGGCTGTGGAAGGCAGTGGGTCTTGATAGAACAGAGATATTTTGAGGTATTGTGCGGAGTAAGGAGCTCTTTGAGGTAGAGCGGGGTGTTTCCATGGAGACATTGGTGAGAGAGAAGCCAGAGTATGTATTGGATTCTGTAGTTGATGGGTAGCCAGTGTAGACTTTGTAGAACGGGTGTGATGTGATCATATTTGTGCCTCCATGTCAGAATTCTGGCAGCCGAGTTCTGGATCTGCTGAAGCTTCTGCAGGTTCCTGCCAGGGATCCTGGCGAGGAGGGCGTTGCAATAGTCTAGCCTGGAGGAGACAAAGGCATGGACCAGTATTTCAGCGTCCGGTTAGGAGAGAGAGGGGCAGAGTTTTGCTATGTTTTTCAGATGAAGGAAGGAGACTTTTGAGAGGTGGTAAATGTGATTGTCAAATGATAAATGTGGGTCATGTTTGACACCTAGATTTGTGACAGAGGACGAGAGGGGAATGCTATGGCCAAAGACAAAGATATTACTGATGAGAGATGTCTGGGTCTGATGTAGGGTTCTGATTGTGTCGGCTTCCCATATAGGAGGGGTTTTGAGATCGGCTATGCCATGACTGAGACCTTGCATCACCTATCATCAAACATGGCAATTTCCCCCAGTTTAACAGTAGCTTTGCAGCATTGCAGGTTTGCATTTGCTTACATTGTTAACATGCAGAATCACTGTTCTATAGTATTGTAGGATATACTACCAAAGTAGATATGAAAATTTAAGTAAACTACACTATTTGACTCTACAAATGACAAATAGAAACTACAGAAAAGGAGCCTGATGCTAATATTACATATTTACTGCTATGTCTAATGTAAATGAAGTTAGCTAGTTTTTTGCCAAATAGTTTTACTAAAGGCCTATTTAACCTTACTAGTAAGTAAACTAGCTAAGCTAGAAATTCTGTTTCCTTCAGAAACAACATTTTAATTTTAGTAAATCTGTTAAATCTCATTTATATATCATTGGCTGTTAAAGCCTTCTGCTTCTTATAATACATTGTTGATACCAATTGTTCATACACAGTTTTCTCAATTATGCATGTAATGTATGTGTTAATGAGTGTAGTGGTGGTTATGGGGTGTCTCTTTGAGCCAGGTGTTTATCAGGCTGGGAGGGATTTACAGCTGTATACCCACTATAATAAACTAGACTACACCACTGGCTCAGTCAGAGGCCAGATCGAAATCCTATTGAAAGATATTGAATAAGGGCTATTGAGGGCATGATGAAGTTCCCTCACAATTTGATTGATCTGAAGCACTTTTGCAAGGAAGAGTGCAAATTGCCAAATGTCACAATGTGAAAAGTTCTTTGACTACACAAAAAGTCTATGTATCAATTAAGAGGTTTGCACACATATGCAACCATGCTATTGTAAGCTTCTAACAACTAGTTTCTAAAATGTTTCTATTTGTTTTTATGTTGGTTGCTATATCACATTAATAGAGGAAAATATTGATATTTTATAATGATAGTATATTTCAGCTAGATTTTTCAGACAATTAACTACAAACAGTTATAGGCAGACAGTAATGAATTGCATGTACTTTGTTATAGAACATCAACGACAAAAACTGACAAGGATTGTGTGTTTTAAGTGCATACATGTATTTATTTTCCTATCTTTCTTTTCTTATTTTTAACATACTTGTAGGTCTCTACACTGGGTGATACATTTTGGGATTGTCATTAATCACTGATTCACACTAAAGGCTAACATCGGACACATTTCTGAATCAAGGGCAGCAGACACGCATTAGTTTTAACCAGCATTTCAGCCCTGTGAGATGCAAACCCACGCATGCTTTACATGCTGGCTTGAATACTACATAATACTGGTGTAATGTGAAAATGTTGTAATTGTAGGTACTATGGGTCATTTCAATTGGTTTTTTGTTTTAATTTTACATTTGGTGAATATAACTACGCACCAGGCTGAGATTTAGACACATTCTCTAAAGCATTTATTTACAACATTTGTAAAGGTCAGTGCTCTTCAACCCACTTATCTGGCTGCCAAAACTGCATGATTTGAGAAAACAGATTATTTCTGATTTGAAACCATTTTAAACAACGCACCACCAGTCTCTTGCCTGCCTATTTTATATAAATGTGCATCTGCTTCCCAGCATGCGACATGGTCATGACATGATGCTGAATTTCAATCATTGAGATGTTACTGTGGTAAACAGTTCAAAATGAACAAATTCTAATATGTTCTTTCACCAATCAGCACACCATTATGCAAATGTAAAAATAAGTAAAGATGAAATAACAGGGCAGATGAGCACTGAAATGTATTCACTGCTTAGATACAGACATTTTTCTCATTACTTAGGGAATTGATTGAGGTGATTTTCACAAATTTACGGATCAGTTTAAAGAGACTATTTCGAAACAAAATATGATTTATATAAATTATAATTACCATACATATACAAAATATTCTGTAGTATCTTTCTAAGATGCTTCTTTAAAAATTCTACACCATGCTTTAAGATCTGATGGTCAATGATGCTATTGTATCATGAATAAATGGCATTGCCTGCCTATTTGTTTACTTGTATTGATTTTCATTTTCTTTGCAATTTTAAAGTCCTATATTGTTAGGTCAAAGCTCTCCAAATCTATATGTATTACAACAGCTGTGAACTTTTTACAAACTTAAAAAGTTATAAGAGTAGTGCTTGCTCCGAATGTGCAAGCATTCATTTTTACAACCCATGCTGTGCTCAGTTATGTAGACGTTAACTTGATTAAATACGGTTTTCCGCAATGCTTTCATCTTCTCCCATATCTTTAACTTTCATTAATCTTTATTATGCACACTTTTTCAGATGTATAAATAGATCCTCATTCATACTGATGAACATTATTTGCTGATTATTCATGATCTTTAACCCAATTAAAAAAGCATGAACATTATTTCTAGGCACTTCATTTTGATGTGATTCAAAATTAATTACTCTAATCTAAAATATGGTGCCTTCATTTTGCTTTGCCTGTTCTAGTAAAAAAAAAGACAAATAACCTCAGCAGGTGTTTATTATGATTATGGCAGCATTTTAGGCAATGTGAGAAAAAAATAGATACTTGTAATTAAGTTTTAAGCTATATTTGCCATGCCAATGAAGTAGCTCTGGAACAGAATGAGAGATAATTAGAGAGAAAGAAGAGAAAGTTCAGAGTTCTTGCGATCAGCTATGCTGTTATGCCTGTGAAGTAGATGGTGATATGAGTGAAGTGATTCTGGCATGTGTGGATCTGGCAGCAAGACCAGCCGATGTTCTTATCGCCACTCAAATTTGCTACAGTATGATCAGCCTGCCAAACTATCTAGTTGTTCAGTTTTGTTTATGAAAATATGCATGCCTTACATCCTCATGTCACCCTTCAAGTGGCAGGAAATGCACAAAAGGTAATCACACATAAAACACAAATGTGTGTGTGTTACTACAAAAGAAGGATAACAGAACAAACTTTAATATTAAGCCAAAACCTTTATTATATCTAATTACTGTTTATTTGCCTTTCTCTAACTCTCCCTTTGGGCTGATGGTACTGTGTTATATATATATATATATATAAAATTTTACATGAGAAATAAACTACAATTAAAAATAGGAATGATAGGAAACTGTGATCAGAGTCAGCATGATACAATGGAGTAAGTGAAGGTATAAGGTATCACTCAAGCTTCTCAGCATTAGCCCAGAGCCTTTAACCACTGAGTCATCAATAAATGAATCAAGGAGTTAGGTATAAATGCAAAGTTAAACTCCAGAAAGATTAATAAAGCAAATGACTTGGACAAGACAATTCACTCTAATTCTGAAAAATCTAATTATTAGGAGACCTTGTGTGTAAATGTGCAAAAATTGGGGCAATTCTGAATTTATGTCTGTCATTCATGTACATGCTTCAGATAAATGGTACAGTATGTGGTACTTGGCAATTTAGCAGCAGCAGACTTTACTAACATGGGAGGGAAAGCGTTAAAATTGTTAATCGTCATGGCCTGTGTTATGGGACATGGCAAATTTGAGTATGTGCATGCACTGAACTTCATTTTCCATCAGACTCATACTATAGCCAGATGATCGTGTGCTACTTCCTCTTTGACCAGTGTCCCTATTTAAGTCATGATATTTCTTTGTCTAGTTACTAAGTCTCTGTTTCATGTTGTGGCCTTCATATTATTAATCTGCATGTTTTATGATTCATATTTTGTTTGCCTGTACCGCAATAAATATTTTGCACTTTCATCTGTCTCCACCACTACCTGACAATATGGACACTCCCGAGAATCTGACTTTCTTTTAAAGCTTTAAGTCTTCACTGCTTTAAAATGTGTTCAGAACATTTTCATGAAGAGAACTCTCTGTTTTAAAGTGTCACCAGAAAATTAAATCTATTTATCTGGACATAAGATTTAGTGGGAGAAACATTATCCAAGTGATATTTCCTCCTTTTCTGTCACCTGATTGTGTATATCTCCAAATGCAGCTAATTTGCATAATGACTGAAGCCAATTGCATAAAAATGTAATCAGTGATCAGTTTCATATGCAAATTACCATGACCATAAACTACAGTGGTCATGTGTGCTGTTATGTATATGATTGTGGAATAGCTTCAATCACTGCATTGTAATATGGTGAATGTGTACTGTTACATGCCTTTCTCAGCTCAGACATCCTACTTGATTAAGAAGTGGCGGTTTCCTCAGTGTACAATTCCAGGCAACCATCTCAGGACTTTCCAGCTGATTATATTGCTTTGTGCTGGGGGACATGATCCTTGATGTGGACCAGTCTCTAGTATAGTTTGTTTTAGGATTTGGAAGCAACTGAGATGCTGTGTTTGGAAAATTTCAATTGGTCTTCTTCTCCCACAGCATGTGCTAAAGTTGTTTAGTCCTTTTATATCCTACTATAATAATAAACCGATCTCTTCTTTATTTTAATGAGCACTTTGTTTTGTAGTTTTAAATTTTAAAAAGACCTGCAAAAAAGTTCCAGTTATCAATAACAATGTAGAAGCTCGTAACAGTTTCCCCCTCATGTTCTCTTGCAGTTAATAGGACAAGAAAAAATGCAAAGTGTTACCAAGAAACCTCAGAGTGCAAAGCCTTCCATTCTTAGACTTTGCTGTGCCGGGAAAAGGAATAAAATTAATATAAATCTGTGATAAATTACTGCTGGCACAACTGTCAGAGCTATGCTGCTAGAGAAAATTAATCAACCCCTTCCAACCAGTCAGAATTCAACAGTACTGCACATTAACCTATTATAAAATATATAGGACAGAAAATATGCCATACAACAAAAAGAATTAAATGTTTTCAGAAACACAACACCATACCAAAACCTTCTCTCACTCTTCCATCTTCATTCCTGCTTTTGTGAACAAGTGTGAGTGTGATTCTGGATATTCAGGGCGAAAAACTGTCATAAATCATTCCACTCCCTGTTCCTCCGCTTTGCTTTATCTGTCTTCCTACACCAGACATGCCAGCTGTGGGCATTGCTGTGATCTTTACATTATGTCAGACACTGTGATTTCATTGGCAAGCTCCTTTGCATTAACTAAACCCTCAGTGGCCAGATATGTCAGCATAATCTTTCTAAACTGAATCCAATCAGAGACTGATTGTGCCAGCCAGAAAAAAATCCTCTAATCCATATCTTATGCACATCCAAAAAACATATGTGCGAACAACCATATCTTCTTTCCTTTTTTTATGTACTGCCAACACTGATAAAAACAAAAAACATGTTGTGTGTGAGAAAAAAATGGAATGGGGCATGAGGTGAGTTAATACACTAACACAAGAACATCTTACTTGCAACACCCACTCATTTCTTTAGAACTAATCGAGAACTAATCTAGAATCTAATCTTCTGATTGGTGGCACATGTAAAATGGTTGATTGATATATTCTGATGTTAATTTTTAGGCCCTAATACAAGCTCCCCTCATGACACATGACAGATGAACTTAAATATTTAGCAGTTCATTAATCAGACATGGCAAAAAAAGCCCCACTCCCCTCCCCTTGAGTCTCTGCTGTACCTGGCAGAACCATAAATAAGAAAGCACTTGATCATTTCAGTGTCTCAGAAGGGGCCTGAATCTGGGCGGACAGGTCTGTACTGCTGCCTCTTCCGGCTCATAAATAAACTAGTGGCATGCTGTGCTAGCGTCTGGATTGCACCATATCTGCCAACATTGACAAGTACACACCTGTGGATTGAGTTATATCACGCAACACTACGACTGAGCCTGATCAGCTTTGTGAAAGTGATATTGAAGCTTTTCAAGATTGGCTTAGTGGGTGGATTATGTTTGAATATTAGTCTTTTTAATGACACATGGACTTTATCAATTGCATGAATTGTCTAAAAAAAGCTGCGAGATGATTAAGATTAGGAATGATTTAAATTAGGGATTAAATAGATAACATACTGAGGTGTTACAAACTTGAATTAGTAGAAGAGTGTAACACAGGAAGAGCCTGTTTGAAATGTAATCTTCTATAGTAATAAATCACTCAGAGTGTTTCTGATGCTTATAGACTGCAAAATATGGTGGACCATCCACATAATTTAAGTCTAATGACACACTGATGTAAAAGATCTGTAAGAACAACATATGTATGGTAAAGCTTTCTAAAAGAATAAAATAAAAAAAATTAACATGTAGTATGGGACAAAACTATGTGAACATACATTTTAATCATTGGATTCATGTGTTTAATTCAGTCCCTCCGCAAAAGGAGTATAAAATAAAGCACCTAGTCATGCAGTCTGTCTTTACGAACATTTGTGAAATAAAAAGAACGGGTCATTCTGAAAAGTGCACTGAATTCAAGTGTGGTACTATAATAGGATGTTGCATCAAGTCAGTTCATTACATTTCTTTCTCCTAGATGTTCTACGATCAGCGGTGATTTTTATTATTGAAAAGTGAAAGTTTTTAGGAACCACGGCAACTGAGCCATAAAATGACAGACCATGTAAAGTTACACAGCACGGCTACTGAGTACTGAGGCATGTAATGTGTAAAAGTCGCCAAAATTCTTCTGCCTTAATAAGTGCAAAGTTTCAAACCTCCTCTGGCATTAGCATCAGCACAAAAACGTCATTCAATGGATTTTCCATTTACCAAGCACAATACCAAGCATCAGGTGAAGGGGTGTAAAGCATGCTGCCTCTGGACTCTCACTGGAGCAGTAGAAAAGTGTTCTGTGGACTGACAAATCACACTTCTCTATTTGGCAGTCTGCTGTATGTGGCTTGGTTTGGTAAATGTCAATAGAATGTCACCTACCTGACTGAATCCCTCTAAACCCACTCCAAAAAGTGTTATTCAAATTTTAGGGTGCAGGTGATTTAATTATTGCAGTAGTGCAAGTTGCTGTATCCTTAACCTAACACCCAGACAAAATTATTTAGGCATAAACATATCTGTTATTTCAGAATTAGCCCTCTGTCATGTCTACTGCAATTATATTAGTACCTTTTATTCATTTATGTAATGGAAACTCATTTGTCACAGTCTCATAATAGTGCATGATAAATTAGTTAGAGAAGTAAAAGAACATGCAGTTTTTTGAGAAGTAATTTACAAAAGAGATTGTAGCATGGCCATTCAAGAAGTGTAATTACAGCACAAATGTATGCGCATCATTAACAAGGTATTAATTAGGTAATAGACTTGATGATAATGCTGTTTCAGTGAAGAATGGTAGTGCTTCAAGGCTAAGCATCGCCTAATATACAAATGTCAAACACATAAATACAGCTTAAAAGTCAGTTGTGACATAGATGGTGGACAACAACATTGGTAGATGCACTTACGGTAATACGGTAAAAAATTACAAAAAAGGTGTGTTTTATTTTTTTTATGATATTTAGTCACCCCCACTGTGACAGTAGATTCATCCTCATCATCAAATTCAGAAATATCGTCCCTCACCAATCACTGGTGACTGTTCATCTGCAGTGTACTGCACTCCAGTATGCAAGGTTACTTGCTGGTGTGACTCTCTGAAATGGGAGGATTGAATTTCATGAGAATACTTACAGGAGTAGTTCTCACTGAAATGTCGTAGACATTCGTTGTTCCTCAGGTTTTCTCTCAGCTGTCTGTGTTGCCACTGAATATTAAAGATGTGCCGTCTAAATCTGAATAGCCTGTCATGGAATTCACTTGCAAGTGCATACTCTGTTGTCATCATATTTTTCTTCATAGTGATTTTTGACCTTTTCCCAGGCTCCTCTCCATCATTTACTTCCAGAGACCATCGTCCTTCAGAGACCGTTGGGTAATGGCTACCTCTGTATTTGCAGGAGATCTCAGCATTGTATGTGCTGAGTAGACACATTCTTTACACTCGCCATATGCACAGAATTTGGATTTGGGGCACACATAGTTGCCTCTGCCATCTCCGCTATGGTTTTCGTTTTTAACAGACCTGAGCTATATCGAAGAAACAAGAGTAAGTGATGTTCATTTTCTAAAAGTAACTTCTGGTGCAGAATCTTCATTCTGTCAGTTAGCAAGTGTTTCTGTTTTTTCTTCTTCTTTTGGGTTACAGTTTGCTTTTGTCCTGTTGTCATATGACTGACATCATCTGTTTAAAAGAAAGCCCTTATTTTCTGTTTGCATTCAGGTAATCTGTTGGTCTTCTTTCTTTCAAAGGTCACAAGCCCTCCATCTGGTCTTTGTCCTCGCTTCTTTGAAAAGCCCAGAGTCACCTGTGCAGTCCTCTGCAGCCTGTATTTCTTTATAATTTTTCCAGTTGCTGTTTTTGCAATAATTTGCCTGGGCCATTCCTTTTTCAGTGTTTTTGTATTTGTTTCTGATGTTCTCAATTATTGATTCTTGCAACAACAATCTTCTCCTAATAGTGTTGTTTACTGTTTGATGGTGCAGCAGTGTATTTACTCTTGAACATGGCGATTTTTCCCTCCTGTCAAGCATTGGTACCTTCTAGTACTTTTCAGTTTTTTTCACTTTTCCCCCTCCAATGACACGTTTAGTTGTTCAATCTCTTTCTGGAGCCTCCTTCTCCCTTGTGTGACATTCCTCCATCCAACAACATATTGCTGAACACACATGAAGCAAACTGTCACAATATACAAACACTCTAGCAGATAAATGGTTCTGTATACAACAATTCTTAGATAGAAAGCCATTAGTCACATTAAAGCATGCTTCTATTCTATTATATTCTATATTATATGTCTAATATGTCCATTATATATCTAAATCAATATGTTCTATATTTCATTCTTTTATTAGGCTTCACAATATTATTGTAATGAATATTATTTTTTTTAAACAGTTTCTTCTTTTAGAGCACACGTATTATTACAATCTCACATGCACACACACATATAGGTGTGTACACACACACACACACACACACACTGTAAGGGTAAAATCATCTGGAATAATTCAAATCTAAATTCTACCCAATCAACAAAGCATCCAACCGCCAACTTTCTTCTAACCCTGAGGGCCCTGGGGCATTTTCTGTATTTGGAGCAGATCATTGACTGAAATGCTGTCTTTGCTCTGGCATTTTCCCTCTGCTTTCTTTCTTTCTTTCTTTTCTCTCTTTCATTGAGGTCTGAACTTTTTTCTACCTTCTTCTCTGTCTTTTCTCCACCTCTTATTCTCTTTACTGAGGTATTTCTGCCTTTTTCAGGTTTGCATCATGACATGCCCTGTAGCACTTCTGTTTTTCTGCAGCAGACAATGGCATTTCCTGACAAATACATGCATCCAATTTTAACTAATCTTTTTTGAAAATATGTAACAAATAAATGTATATTAAATGATAAATACCAATAAATACCAATACTTGCTCAAAACACCCATTCATCTTACATCATCCCTATTACAATGTGTCCACCCTGTTACTGTGCAAAACAGGTACATTTTATGCTAAAGTTAGCATTACTGTTCATGTGATGAACAACAGGCAAGTTCATGGTGACCACAGATGAAGATAACATGTTTATTAACCATATTTTAGTAAATTTCAAAAACATATCAGTTTCCACTATAAATAAGCATAACAGAGTGGACATGTACCACATCCATGAACCTTTCTAAAACATTTAAAAAAGAAGATTGATTAAAGAATGATACTTACTCTGCTTCTTGTAGATCCAAAAATCTACTTCCTAAGAGTCATGTGACTAGAGGAAGAGTCAGGGGCACAACTTATTTTAAAGACTTTAAGTATTAAAAATTTACTAATAACAAAAAATAAAATTTGGTAAGGAATATTGTAAATAAGATTGTTGCTATACAAAAATAATGAAAAATGTAGAATTTGTTTGACTTTTAATACTTTGTTTGTAAATGAATTTGACCAAACATGACTGGGGACATGGCAGTGTAGACTACTTACGCTAAAATTAGAGTAATTATTTTAAATAAAATAATCCTGGGAACACATCATTGTATTCTATGGTAGAGGAGGGTTAATTATGCAAGACATGCTTTTACAAATAGGTATTAGTATTGATCATCCTGAGGTTGGGTGTCAATATGACAATATGACAATTTGAGAGCCCAGTTTTTCCATAACATCATTATTTCTAAAGATGAAACTGTTCTTCACATATCTGACACAGGAAATAGTAGAGAGTTTGAATCAGATATTTTCCATATCCCAACCTCTCATTAAAAAGATTATTAGAAAAGTCATGACATTTCTGCTACTGAAACATCCATACATTAACTAATCACTGCTGTTATGGGCAGTAACTTTTTTGCCAGTGTGACATCAAAAGGCCAGACTTATCTTCAGTGCACAGTTCCATTCTTTACTTGACCTAGGAAATATTCAGTTATAATGACATTCTTGAAAAAATTAAAGAAACAAAGAAAGCCAAGAAATGTCCTTTCTTCCAAGAAGCGAATTCTACCTCTCCTTCTATACTCTGATGATCTTGAAATAGCAGCCTCACGTTGAATAAACTAGATTTTTTTGACTGCTCAAAACTGCTCCTCAATGTAGTTTGATGCTGAGCACATGTGTCCAAAGAGATAGTGATATCATGTGACTGAGAAAGCTAGCTTCAGAGCTACTCAAGACCAAATGCAGTCTTATGAAGTTGGAGGTCAGGAATTAGGTCTGAGGACAAAAGGCAGGCTTGACTGTGATATGTATGCTGTGATGCATGGGGAGAATCCAGATTAGATTTTTAAGGACATTGTGTCCTTTTTATAAAATCAGTGGTTTCCCATCTTTGAATGGAATTGCGCCTGTAGAGGTGGCAATGTTTATTGGGGAGTTTTTTAACTAAATACTTAAATTTTGTCTTTCCATACCAACACACAGACAAGGTTGACAAACCCCAGCCTATCCCAAACACATTAGCTAGAAAAAAAAAATAGTGGCAATGGTTTATAAATGCTACATTGTTTAGATTGTAGCCAATGATCATTGGTGATAGATTTCCTGAGGGAGATAAATCATAAACCGTACTCATTTATTTGAAAGAAGTAGTTGAGTTGTGAAGGATGCTGTCCAGTATTTGCAGACAAAAATACAGGACTCGGCCCACGTGGATCACACACTGCATGTAGGGCACCAAGTAATCATAATAATGCCATATTTAAAATAGAAATATGAAAAGCATTTTAATAGACATAAGCAACACAAAAGTAACATATTTGCTCAAGATAATATAAATCTCCATGTTCAGCCCTCTCTGCAGTCTTCCCGTCATTTTTGGAAATGAAGAGATATCTGACAAATACAGAATTGGGGGGGGGGGGGCATCATAAAGCATTTGAGCTTAGAGCACCCAAATGGATAGTGCCAGCCCTGTACAGGACCATATGTAACCGAAGTGTTTTCTTTGTAGCCCCACTCTGCATTGTGAATGATTGACAGGACCACAACAGAATCTGCATCAAGTTAATTCTGCATGAGAGTTTCACAGAGAAAAGCAGAGAGCATGAAATGAGCGGCAATCGCCCCACGGATCTACCTCACACATCACCGTCCAAGAGAAAAGAGAGCAAGAAGAGGTCTGTAGCTTAAGAGAAAAGTGCAGTGTGCACATACATTCCAGAGCAATACTAATACACATTCTATCATGTGTAATACTCGCATTACATCAGATTTAGTACTTATACTTACAAATAAAAATAATAAAAAAGAAGAACACACTACATACCTGCGTGAGAGTTTCACAGAGAAAAGCAGAGAGCATGAAATCAGATGAAATCGCCCCACGGAACTACCTGCAGATTAAAACCAATATGCTTTACCTCTACATGCTCTAGCTACAGTATACATGCATTTAAAAACAACAAACGAGATCTACTGAAACATTGCAGGCACTCTTAATCCTGCTACACATAGACAAATGGTTTCTACATTTCACACACTGCCTTAAACACCACTTCATTAAATATTACCCTGATCTTCTACATTGTTTTGGGACAATTCTTGTCTACCTGTGGACAATGAGATTTGACAGCAAACATAACCTTTTCACGCATGTTCAGGACAAACAAAACTTTAGCAAGCAGGCATCAATACATGAGCATACGATCTCAGTGCCCCACATCTCAGTGCCCCATCATTCTTTAAACCTCACCAGCAGACATCTTGTCTCCTCTGTAATGTTTCAATGCGTCCTGATATCACAAAGGCATACATTGCACACACACACACACACACACACACACACACACCCACCAAACAAAAACAACAGCAACATGATTTACAACACATCAAGGGTCAACATTGATGGAACTGTTTATGATGTAGGAATGTTTGTGTCAAGGAGAACTGTCTCAGTTTTGTAAAACTAACAGATTCTTCTTGTTAACAACCATTTTTTTCTGAGCCAAGAACACAAATCATACCACACTGAGCACCTGCAATCCTATAATCTTTCATCATGGAACTTGCCACAAATCAATGACACATGACCTCTTTCTCTGTATACATCGCATAAGATAGACTGCTCATAAAAGCAAACAAAACCAAAACGACCCATATTACTGCACTTACAAGAAAAAAAACAAAAACACGGAAAGTGATGACACATACATACTCCCACATGTACATTTCCAAATAAAAAAGGAAATGAAATTGACAAGATTCCAAAAGCACAACATCCTGGAAAATATGGCTGAAACAATGCAAATCAAAGCAAAGTATAGCTAAAACTCTAATTACTGTCTCATCAAGCTTGGAAGTGACAGTGGATGGTATGGATGAAAGATCAGTTTAAAGTTCCAGATGTGTACAAAGCTGGCCAGGCCTGAGTATGCAGAAGTGTCTGTCAATATAGGCCAGAGAAGCATAAACAACCGTGAGTGCCCTCAACATTAAAAGCCTGACATTCTTAAGTAAGCTTCCTTCCTAACTTTCCAAGAGAAAAGAACAAGGCCAGTCTTGAACAGATGAGACTAAAAATCATACAAAAAGTTGAAAAGACTGAGATAAACTAATAATTCATAGTAAGACTAATGCAGAAAACCTTTGCTCTTCAAGATGTTGCTATAGGAGTTCTACCAGTGAGGGTTATTTGAAGTGCTGACCTGCTCTACAAATGGAGTCAAAGTTAATCACAGTACTCCTCTTAGTCTGCTTATCCTCAAACATTTGTTACAAAATCCCACCCAGTCCCAGTCCCCCTATATGGTTCAATGTTTGATACTGTTTATATCAGTATACACAGTTACTGTGCTACAATCACTATAGCAAATGTATACTTTGTCAGGTAGATATTTAAGCTTTTAACCCTAACCCATTCATAAGCTATATTACATTTTTATTGCAAAGTGAGCTTAGTTACTTACTTTAGAACAGTAGTGGGGGCCACAACACTGTGTTGTGATACTCTCTTCTCTCTCTCAGGTCCAAGTTGGGTTAATGTAACTCTTCTCTCTTCCCTTTCAGTAACAACCTTTCAGTAACTACTATACTCCAACCTGGCTAAACCACAACTATCACTATCAGCATAAGCTATTCTGCCGCTACAGCAACATGCTTTACTCCTACAACTGGAGAGATTTATTACCATTAAAAAGAAGATACACTAAGTCACAAACACTGGTGAAGTTTGTCTCTCGTGTTACACCAGAAAAAGCACCAGAAATTGCTTTTAGCAACCTCTAAAAACATAGTTATAACCAGCAGTCAAAAATAACTAGCCTGTATTAATTCATATAATTATTGCTTGTTTACATAGAAATTTAAGGGAGGGACAGATGAGGAGAGGGGGAAAATACAAGAAGAGGGAAGTGTATGGAGAAGGAGAAGAGAGGGCAGAGGAAAGAGAATGTGTACAACAATGGTCTGATAAGATGTGTTTGAGTGTGGAGCTGAATCACTGTATTGACTGCTGTAAAATCCCCTTGGTTGTTTTGTTTACCTTTAATTTCCCTTTCATTCTTTGTGTGATTGTGTTACAGTTACAGTTACAGTCTTTACAAGATAATGCATAATTGCACACAAAGGATAAGTTATATACTTGCTGTATAAAAATACATAAAAATACACTTTTTGTCCCTTTGTGATCTTCCTGTTTGTGTAAGTATTAGTCGGAACTCCTATTTATACATTAAATTGGTACAAAATCTGATACAATGATGGCTTCATAATGGTATTTGTTTTTGTTTTTTGATTTTTTGCTAGCATTCTGTGAAATCCCTGATACGTCTACAAACGTCTCTGACAGGTGAACACTATGTGTGCCTTCTTTCTGATAAGTTACACCTGTTCTTGTCCTGAGTCTTCCAACAGGACAACACATTGCCACACATGTCTATAGATGTAGGGATGCCAAATTATGGTTAGAGGGACACTGATCTGAGTTTGGGGTTTTGCCATTCAAACATAAGTCACCAGATCTCAATGTTATAATGCCATACAATGCGCTGTGAAACACCTTGGAAATTCTACACCTTGGAATACCAGAATTGTTGACTGATGATCATTGCCTACAAAATATTTTCACAAGCTTGTGGAGTCCATGTCCTATGAGGGACCTACCAAGTATTAGACATAAAGTGAACAAATTTGAATGTATGTTACATTGTTTAAATAGTTACAATATAGGTTGGTATTTTAATAAAATGTTAAGATGCCCTATGTGTAATAAAGAGTTATTGGTGGCTGTAATCATTTTTTTGGTTATGGTGAACTGATCCAAACTAAGAAATCAAGGACAAACCCATTGCCCTTGTTCCTTAAGGTGTGTTTGAAGTTCCACTGCCTTTAGCTTCTACTGAACCTGACTGAAATATGAATGTCACATGAGAAAAGGGTAATTTACGATATAAAGCCAATATAGATAGGAGAAATGATTACAGCCACCATTAACTCTCAATATACATATTGCCATGTAAGTATTGCATCAAGGCATTCTTAAAAAAGTCTACTGAAGTGTGAAAGGGGCAATGATGCAATGCAGTTTATGACTTGCAACCTAGCTTGTGGAGCCCCTTTCATAATTGGATTATTTGTATATAGCTGAAAGAGGAGTGATAAATCACTGACACTGGTACAGACACCTTTAGCCGCAAGAGCATCTTTGTTGTAGTTGAGGTGGATATTATTTTGAGTGTTCTTCCCAGGTTGCCTGATACATTCATATTGTTGCTTGGCCTGATCTATGCATTTAATTTTCACTGTCCACAGAAACTCATTCACACCTTTACTGTTCTCCCGAAAATACTGATATCCCTGAATGATGGTAACCCACTAAAACAATCCCTACTGAATTAGAAAAAAATATATTTATTGAAAGACTGAAAAGTTTAAATGCACATGTACAGGAATGGCACATATATTTACATACATCAAGCAACAGCACACCTTAGATCACAACAGTGCCCTGGGAGATTGTTTGCAAGTGGCAGATGTTTAAAAATGCAGGTGACAGCAAATGATTGCTACATATGCTTTTTTGTTGTTTGGAATAAACAATTATTTGATTGTTTTATCTGTGGGTGACAAAAGAACACAGAGGGTAGCACTGTTGCCTCACAACAACAAGGATCTGGGATTGATTCCAGGCCGGAAGTTGGAGGTTGCATGTTCTCCCTGTCTGTCTGTGTGGATTTCCTTCTTGAGCTCTGGTTTACTACCAAAGTCTAAAGATATGTAATTTCCCCATAGGTGTGTGTGTGTGTGTTGTTTACCCTATAATGAACTTGCAACATCTCTGGGGTGTTTCTCTACCTTTTGCTCAGTGAGCATCAGTATAGACTCCATCACCCTCCAGTAGGATGAGTGGCTTAGGGGAGTGTTTAATCTGTTGTTAAATATGATATATAATAATTTGAATATTATTGTGATTTCCTGAGTCCTGAAACTTAAGTCATCTGTTCATTTTTAAAACCTTGGAAGCAAAGACTGTTTAACATAGAACTTCTAAAATGAGGAATTTATTCCATTCATCTGTTTCTCCTGGTTCTGGATCATGGGGGCAGCAGCCCAAGAAAAGAGGACCAGACCTTCCTCTTCCAGAGGATGCTGAGGTGCTTCCAGACCAGCCGAGAGATTTCATGTCTCCAGTGAGTCCTGGGTCTACCCTGGGGTCTCTACCGGTTAAACATTCCCAGAACACCTCACTAGGGAGACATCCAGGAGAGTCTTACCTTTTGGCTCAGCTTTCTCCTCACCACAATGGACTGGGACAGAGCTACAGGCTGGGGGAACAGTAACCCTATTTTCAAAGCATGGGAAGCCAAGTCCTGCTCTCGGTATTCATAAAGATATTTTTTGGATCAGCAGTGGGATAAGCAGTGGGTGGCTGCATGTGACTCGGAGGAAGCATGTGATAGCCCTTGCCCTGGCAGGTTGGTGGCAGTTGTATGATTGAGGGGAGATGTCTGATGTATGGGAATTGTACAGGTCTAAATTAGGGAGGAAATCAGGCGAAAAACCAAAAAAAAATGACTGATTAATGTTCTGCCAACCAGCATGTCCAACCTGATGTTGGGGAAAGATTTCATTTTAATGTTTGATGCAGTAGAGGTTTCCAGCTTTTCCAGCTTTTTAATGCCATAAAAAGTTATTGATTGATTGTTATATACAGTGGCTTGCAAAAAGAATTCATACCCCTTGAACTTTTCCATATTTTGTCACATTACAACCACAAACATAAATATAGTTCATTGGAATTTAATGTGAAAGACCAACACAAAGTGGTATACAATTGTGAAGTGGAAAGAAAATTATACATGATTTAAA
>JAOVVF010000008.1:7387793-7400981 GCA_028565595.1 Duopalatinus emarginatus | reverse complement strand
TGTGTGTGTGTGTGTGTGTGTGTGTGTGTGTAACAATGATTCTCATACCATTGAAAAGTTATTATACTCATTTGGTGTTTGGTGGACTGGATGATTGAAGTTTGAAGAAACAAGACATATTGGCAATTAAACAATTTATTCATTTAACAAACAGTTGGATCGTAGGGTCAAAGTGTGGAAAATTTCCTTACTTTTTTTAGTGATAAAGGTTTTATGCACTAAAATTGGACACGAAAAAAAGATTATTATAAAATAAACAGAAAGGTACTAATAAATAAGAAAAGGTACAGTTTTATATAACTATATACTTATATATAGTAACGTTGTTATACATGGCAACCACATAAATTAGGCTGCAAGTTTCCTTCATACTGTGTTATACCCAGTCTCTCTTTCCCTCTTCCTCTTATTCTGCACCTTAACTTTATTTCAGCCTAGTAATTGTGGCACAATGTGATAACTGAAGTGTAAAATATCCCTGTATCTATGCACGTAAATGTAATAGATCCTAAACCCTGCAATCAGATGGTGAGAGACTGAGGTATTGACTTTAAGTTAAGATTCACTCTCACAGATTTGGATCCACGCTGTTACTTAAATACATGTATAAACAGAGCTGTAGGGTTACTTACTCATTTACAACAAAAATATATATCATTCACATCTATTCTATATTTCAGATTATGTTATACAATAGAATATGACTAGTTTCACCAATAGAATCCAAGAAGTAACTTGCTTGTACATGACTTGCACAGCTGATAATGGACATTTATCTGAAATACCCTGTTTCACTGGAATCTTTGTGTGTTACAATAAAATGCTACACTACATCTGCTAGTTTTATATGTAACCTAACAGTGATGGAAATATCTCTCCTGAAGAGCTTTGAAGATTGGACTGCTCTGAGTGGTGAAATTCTGTCAAACTGAATGCATTTGTACAGCTACAGTATATATAGACTGTTTTGTATTCAGTTGTATTGTATAATATCTGTATAATGGTTATGATAGTATGTAGTGTCAGGTGTTAAAAAAAGGTTGGCAAAAATCACAAAAGCTATGAACTGAAATTCATAATATTTCCCAACTAAATGCAACATTCCTACATAATGCACCAGTTAGCTGGTGTGTTGTGTTTTTGTGTTTAGCTGAAAGCAGGATTGTGAGCCCCAGACATCGGCTTTGGAGGTGGACGTTTCCCCTTCAGGAGCGTCAGAGAGAAGATGAAGAAGCACATGCTCATTACAGCCAGGATGATGATGCCAGATATGAGAGCACTCGTTACTGAGTTCATTTTGAGTGGACCACTGTTTATTGGAGCTGAAACACACACACAAAAAAAAACACTTTCTGCCTATATTCATTATTAACTTCTACTCCGCTCACTTTATACCAGGCTCTTCAAATTTCTCATTTACACCGAGCATGAGTAAGGCTCAGTTGATCTTTCATCACTGCTGTAAAAAGTAAGTACTTAGTTAAAAGTAAAGAGGGATTTTGAAATAAGAGCTTACCCAGCTGAGAGTTGTTAGTTGGAGTTTCATCTTAAGGAGGGAATGAAAGGATTATATGATGTGAGGGAAAAAATAGCCATGATTATTTCAGCAAAACCAATATTATTGCCATTCTTTCTATATGAATGTTATATCATATAATAATAATGTTATACAATTACATGTGTCTGATGAGAAATATGACATTAAATGTGGATACACAGACACAATTCGTATAGAAAGATGTAGTAAGGACTTCTTACCACTCCTAGTGATGATGGGTCCTGCAGTTATAACAGCATTCCCAGATATTGCATGAGACTCTGCATTGTCAGGTGCATCCCGCTTCTTACGCATACCACAAATCTGTTTCAAAGCAAGATGTTAATTATTCTCTTATGCACTCTTTCAGCTGACATTATGTAGTACTTCCTTTTGTTTAAACTGATTAAAACTACTACGGTCATTAGGTAATTAGGCGATTAGTGCATATTGTGCCAAACTAAAAAGCAGTACCGGCACAAGCATAGGGCAGTCATCTGAGCGGCACAGCTTGGTCACACAGTGCAGGAAGACAGTGGACATCTTCTGATTCTTGTGCTTGACAAAGCGAAACACTTCAAAGGAGAAACGACCCATCTGACTCTTTCCATTTTCAAACACAGTTGTCTGAGGGTCCTTGTCACACCTTACCCAGCAGACATGAAACAGAGTATGAGATATTCAGCTTCAGCTTTCATAGACACATTATCATATTCGCAAAACCACAAGTACAAATACTGACAAGCAGTCCTACTTTTCATGAGACAGTACAGGACATGTAATTACCCAGCAAAAAGATCGTATCGGAGCTTGTCATTAGGATTCCCAGATGGAGTGGTGTAACAGTAATCCATCAGCACATTCCACCTGTACAAGAGAAGTAAGCATGGGATACATTCATTAACTCACAAAACCCCATCTTACAGAAGTGGACATGGGCTTACACGTTACACATGTGATATACAGCGGGCAAACACATCATTATTGACCCATGGACCTGTTATTTTCCGTGCCAGAGACAGATGGAGGTTGAAAAAATGAAGGTAGGAAGCAAGGTGAAGTCCAAAGAAATGCTAGAAAAGATTAGGAAAAAGGAAAGACATTAAATACTTTAGGAAAAACAAAGGAGAGTGTGAGATGCTATCTTATTGATGGAAAGATAGAGAACGAGAAAGAGAGAGAAGAAAGCTATCCAAAGTAAAATAGAACGGGGGAAAACAATAGATAAAAGGGAGGGGGGACCTCCCTCCCTCCGGAGTAATACCTGGAATTGTGTGTTGAAAACTATGCCAATAGGATTCATTTTGTTGAGAATATCTAAAATTGTCATTTATTCTGTATTTTTATAAAGTATATTTAATTAACCTTCTGTCTAAGTTTGTGGCTTTGACGGCAGCAAACACACGTGTTTTCAGAGTGAGGCCTGCCATTGGGATGGCTAGATGCTGAACATACGTGGAGTCCTACAGAGAAAAAAGAAAAAAAAAGTTGCTGCACACATTTCTGACTTTTTACAAAGCACCAAATAAATTGCTCTCTTGAGGCTCCCACTTTTATTTAATTCATTATTCAGAACCCTAGTGACTTCGTCTATTGTTTATTGTCTACAACTTTTAATAAAGCATATTGAGAAACAGATATTCTACACCAGGAGTCAGCACTCTCCACAAAGGGCCGGCATAGCAGCGGGGTTTTTTTCTGCACAAGCCGAAGCTACACCTGATTCCACTTCTTTTATCTACTGAGCTTTATCTTTAAACAACTGTTAGGTGTGGCTCCTGTTTGGCTGGAACGAAAACCTGCAGCCACACGGACCCTTTTTAAATAGAGTTAGTCATCTTTACTGTGAAGAAACAGTACACAGCTCAACACATTTTCTAAAAAACAAACAAACAAACAAACAAAGAACAAAATACTATTTCCTCCCAGATAAACCACAGCATGAGGCAGAGTGGATGGAGCTACTTACATTGTACAGCAGTAGGTTCAGTGTGCTTACAAATGTACCATTGCTGTCCTTTACTGAAATCGCTGCAGCAGACCTTTTAGAAAAAAAAAATTGCCAGACTTATAATAGCTATAATGGGGAACATCCGAAATAGAAATTGTTATACTACTGGTACTCCTGATAACTATTTTCTTTGGCTCCTATCTGAGGCTTCTGCTTCATTTCACACAATCTTCTCTCTGCATGTGTACCTGTTTACTGTTTGTCCTGCCAAAATATTAACTTACATAATCGGAGGCATCTCAAAAAACACACAAAAGACTTGAAACCAGGCCCAAAAACATTAAGGCATAGGGAATGCATTTTCTCCCCAAACTGAATAAGCAGTCATTGCATGACAAACAAGGTCACTGTGGTGTGCACATATTTATGATTTGCAGTATCTACAATATGCTTTTATATCATCACCTGGGTACAACCATTAGCCACTCTCTAATATTATATATATTATTATAATATTATACTTTCTGTTTGTTTACCTGTCTTTGTGGGAATCTATTAGATTTCACTTAATTGCTATACACAAGACTATGGTAGTCATTGATTTTTTTTCCCCTAATGCTAATGACACCAGCTAATTTGCTTTTTTTTACCTGCAACCTTGTTCCAAAAGTAGGCTAATTTGGCTGTGACCTCAAGGAGGGCCTTCAGGCAGAAACATCCGAAGAAATAAATAACTAAATAATGAGGAGAGCGGGTAGATGGGGAGTGTTTGCAGTCTTTAGAATTGCCTCTCCACGTAATTATCTAGGATTTGCTAATGTTCATTTGTTCCTCGTCAGGCTGTGATCAAGGCATGATGATGTCTAGCTGAAATGCTGCACACAGTTAACTATTAGACATATTGACTTTTTTTAAGCTGGATGCTTAAGAAAACTGATCATTTCATCCTTTTTTTGTAAATGTACTGGCACCCATATGATGGCTTTTTTAGGACATTATATGCCACAATGCTGTATCAGAGTGTATAACAAAGACTGTAAGTTAGGTTAGTAAAGAAAAGCACTTACGACGCCAGCTGTGTGTTATTCACCAGGTACTCCAGTGGATAGCTGCAGCTGAACTTATAGAGCAGTCCAGGCAGATAGCTGATGACAGTAGGAGGATCTGGCGTGTCGATGTACCCTGATATATTACCGATCTGCACCAGTGAAAGGTTTCCATATGCATTCGGCCCCTGAGCTGCAGACACCTGCAAGGACACACAGACACACACTCACACATATACACACACATTAACAGCTTGCCATGCTAGCTGATGATGTGTTCCTAATAACATCATCTTCTTACCTCCTCAGTGGAGCATTTGCACCACACAGAACTAATCTCTGAATCAGATTCAGAGAATCCAAGCAATACATCCAAGCATATTTATGCCTATATTGTAACATATATAACATAACTAAATAACACACATATTCTAACACATGTTTTATGGTTTTCAGTTTAAAGGTTGATGCTTTCTGTGTTTCAGAAATGGCAGTAAGAATAAATTCTGATAAGCATTATTATAGCCTGCTGTTTACACCATAAATAGCTCTATCAAGCTTATCTACAACCCTCAAATGCATTAGCAATATTGAGAAGCATGTTCAGATCATGTTCAACACTCATATACTCATGACTTAGCATATCATGACTGGGAAGCCTGCGCAAGGTAAATCAGTCAATAAATCAGTATTCAAAGGTTATCTAACCTAGCAGATTTAGTCAGATTTGCTGCTGTTGCAATAACCAGTGTCCTACCACTAGCAAGTTGCCACAGGCCTCCAATGTGCTAAGGCTGATGCTGAACAACACCACTGTAGGGAAGGTGTTGTTGTTAATGAACCCTCGGCAATGCGCATCGCCATGGCGCCCGTTCAAAGCCAGGTCAGTGTCAGTGTAGCCGGAGAAAAGCACTGGGCAGAAGTTAATCTTCAAAGTGATGGTTTGTACTCCACAGTACACGCTGATGTCCCGCTCAGCTACAAAAAAAAAAAAAAAAGAAAAACAGACATTCAGTTCAAATGAAATTTATTAGTGGCTCAGTGGACTTAATTGAGGTAGATGCGATACATGCTTTTTTATTATAATATACTTTATGAAAAATGTAACAGGCTGGTGAGTTCATATTATTTTCTTTGACATACTCACCAGGAAAACGGCTATGAAAGTTGGCATCACAGTTGTATCCATTGAACTGTGCTTTAACTATTAATAATTTATATAACAGCAAAAGAATCAAATATATACGTTCCATGGCAGCACCTGAGGAAAACAATTTGTTAGCAATTCTTTTTAACTTGAAAACAGAAGACAAGAGCAGCAAAAGAATACTTTTTTTTTACTTCCAAAATTATTTCGTTATCTTATATTTGTATGAAATTGCCTTTCTGATTTTTTTTTTTAGAAAATAAAAAACATGCCATGAATTATTATGGTCTTCCTTCAGACAACATTAATAATGCCCATGAAATAAGTGAAACAGATAATTTTTACAATATCATAAAATATGCAGTGTATCAAAAGTCTTTTTGTCTCCTTGTTGCAATGTTTAGTATTCTGTTAATTAAATATATATCTTGTCTAAAAATATCAACCAGTTTGGTTTAAACCTTCATGGTGGTGCAAGTCCCCCTGCACTCACCCAATTCCCTGGCAGCCGAGGAGTCAGCGGTACTCCATGTGCTCCCACCTGCTTCATGAGATTGACTGACCTCACATCGACCAGCATCGCTGCAAAACAAGCTCACACATAGCTTTTACCTTCTCAAAAAAAAAAAGATTAAACATAACAGATACTTTATTCGAACACATCCACAAAAACGGCTGTCCAGGGAAACATGGGAAAGTCCATCAAAAAGTGAATGTGTTATACAAATCCTTTCACAGACTCAGAAACATGAGCGGGTTTTGAAGTTTCCCACTCATATCCTTTCTGCTTGATCTTTCTCTGTCGGGGTTCGCAAACGGACCCTAGCATTGCATGAGGTCTGCGCGGGGGGAATTATCTTTTCATCGATTGAGTGGCCTGCTGACTGAGATGGCCTTTTTGTGTGCCAGCATGAGCCAACCCAAGTCCAGGATCGTCTGGCCACTTTGGAGGCTTTGTTTCAGTCTGCTTCAGTCAGCACTCCCCCAGCCACCTCACATGATGGCTGCCGAGGTCATTATCCCACCTGTTTGTCCATTCCCTGCTACTCTTCCTGCCCTGTTCACCTTCTCCCAGTTCTGCACATTAGCTGAAGGCTTCATGCCAAATAGACATATGTTCCCAACTCTATTTTAAAGGCCATTGAAAAACTAGACCAGATAGAAGACAGACTCATAGTCTCACATCATTCCTATTTTTATACAGCATATTCTCATGTACTGCATGACCCACTTTTAAGACAAGGCTGCACTTGTTTCTGGCATATTTTCCTCCTCTGTGTCTAATATTTCAGTAGATAATTGCTTAGCAGATTCACCCCTGTGTATATGACCACAAAGAAAACATTACTGTTCAATAGTTAATGCATTATGCGTGATGATCCTTTCAGAGAACTGACGCCTTCCCAAAAAGTTCATTAAGGAAATTAAGCAAAGAGAAGGCGAGTCGGTAAATAAATAAAAATAATTAATTAATTAAAGAAAACATAATCACATTTTACCTGGAAATCATGTGATCCTATGCTCAGTGATGCTAGCTCTTGGGCTGAGCTCAAGCTGTAATGTCTGATTTCATCAATTGTAACAATGTGTGAAATATATAGATATCCAAAAGTTCACTGCATGTTACAGGTACTGGCCTCCTCAAATCCTTAATCCATCACCATTTTAGCTTAGTCACAGAGGACAGATTAGGCTCTATTTCTCTCTGTTTGGGCTTAGCTGGTCCTTTCTAGCAGATAACCATCTCCATTATGCAGCTCCAGCAAATGTTATATTCAATTTTTTTCGCACTTTTGTCACATCTAACATTAGGGTACATGTTTCATGCTATATGCCTGATGTGCTTTTTATCAGTACAAAGCAATCATATTTAACCATACTATACTAAACAGACTCTATTCTGGGGGTCTCCTCTATTGCCCACCACAAAATATCTTAAGCAGAATTCACAACAAATTGATTTTCTTTTCTGTTGTTATACTGAAATCAATTTATAGATATAAACCACATAAAAGATACGTATGTATTCTTTCAGGAGATTCACCTACATCTACACCTACAAATAAAAAAATGGTGTTTGATAAATGATTTTTGTCTCTAATGGTAGAAGAGCAAAGTTTATTATTAATAAATAAACTAAATTATTAATAATGGCACTATATCAAATATTAATGTGAATTTTTTCATTTTACAGATTAATTTACATTTACAGAAAATTTAGCAGACGCTGTTATGCAGAGCAACTTGCATACTGTATATTTCTGGAGTTTGGTGCCAGGATTTGACCTAGAAGAAAGTTGGAACTGGAACTAAAGCTGGAAAAATTTTATTAGGACAATTTTAATGGAACTCTTACTGATGGCTATTTTTCCATTCGTCAACTGTCCAGGTTTGATGTAATTGTGCACACTGTAGCCTTAGATTCTTGTTCTTGGAAGGTGTACTGTGGTATCTGTCACCAAGATTTGCCAAGTGTGGCCACCATTGACGATGTACTTGGTCTGTAAATAAGTTTAGTTAGGTGGTCAATACAACATCCACACAAATGCCATTCCCCAGCAGAACATAGCACAGAGCTTTGGACTGTTATGGGCAGCTTCCTTTCTTGCAGTAGTGCATCTTGCTGCCATTTCTTTCCCAGGTAGGTGATGCACATACAACTGGCTATCCACATGAATCCACAAGAAAATTTGATTCATCGGACCAGGTCACAATCTTCCATTATTCCATGGTCCAGTTCACTGATTGTTATTCCTTTGACCACTTTTGTTAGGCACTAACCAATGCATACCAGGAAAACCTCTGCTGTTTTGTAGCGATACACTGACCCTGCCTTCTAGCCATCACAAAGTTGTCATTGTCAAAGTCATACCCACCACTTGTCCATGTGCTTCCAACACATCAATTTCAAGAACTGAAGAATCCTTCACATTTGCCATCGTAATGAGATAATTAATGGTATTCACTTCACCAGTTATAATGTTATGGCTGATCGGTCTATATGAAGATAAGCAGGCATGTTACCAGGCAGATGTGTACTGCAATGGTGAACAACAAAGACATGAAATATTTACTTCACATCATATAGTAATCAAAACAGTGTTTAGTGTTATTCTAGCAATATTTTGAAATATTATTTCTTACTCAAACACAGCAATGTTGGCAGCATCTCAACTGCTTGGCAGCAAGCATAATGCCTGCATTTTAGATAATGGAGACCTACCATTAATGATATAAGAAATATATCAGCAAATGGCAAGTAGGCGTTTCTAGGGTCTAGGTGTATGAGACCAATAACACAGGCATTAAAACTCATAATATTTACAAGCTCCATAATAAAACCCACATCCATAGAATCAAATGTAGGAGGATGTGAACTAGGCAGCATTAGAGGAGAGAGAGTTCTTCTGAGAAAAACATTGAATCTAATAATGCTGTGCTCTCAATTCTGCTCACAAAATAACTAAAAAACCATTTACATTTACAACA
This sequence comes from Duopalatinus emarginatus, assembly GCA_028565595.1. Taxonomy (NCBI): domain Eukaryota; kingdom Metazoa; phylum Chordata; class Actinopteri; order Siluriformes; family Pimelodidae; genus Duopalatinus; species Duopalatinus emarginatus. The sequence goes on along the minus strand of JAOVVF010000008.1, from coordinate 7,391,811 downwards.
TTGCACTGTTCAAGTAAAGTGACAAAAAGATGATATGAATGGATTATTACTTGTTCTCAGGCTCAAACTTTAAAGTCAATACTCAGTCTGAAACATCTGGTTGTTGAGAGCTTATTTATCCCCAGAAATGCTGAACAACTTTAATCCAGATATTGCATGTAAGAAAATGCCATTATATTGGATTTGGGGGGAAATAATTAGCACAAGTCAAAAATGCTTAAGAAATGTAACTTTTAGATTGATGATAAATGGGTGTTTTTGTTTTGCTCTTTTTTTTTATTTTTTTTTATTTTTATTTTTTTTGAGCCACCACAGTATTGGCACATTAATGGCATAATACGACCGAAACATGTTCTCCTTAACCACAGATGCCAAAAGACATATACCAAACAATAAGTTAGTGGTTGCGGTAGTAAGAGGTTTTAAGAAAATGTTATCACGGTGAACCTTTACATAAATCATGTGTGCTGTTTTTCCAGTCCTTACTTGGTACGTAAAATAAGCCAGTGGCCACTAATGAGACCATTAACCTTGTGCTATTTATTGATGCAAGTTTACAGTCTCCATGGAAAGACAAATGGGTTGTATAAAGACTAGTGGTGCAAGTGACTGATTTCTAAAGATGTTATTTGTAATGAGGCAACATTGTCCTGTTACCAGGGAAGGCGTGATGTTGCATTTCTCTTTCTATCACATGAACTGTACTTCAGGCTATTTCCATTGTTTTGTTGTATGTAATTATGCTGTCATTTGTGGTTAGGAGGAGGGCATGGGGACGGCAGGCCAGGAAAGGCTTCTACCATCTTCTTTTATATTTGTGTAGTAATTTACCAGTTATAAAAAGCATTAAGTGTAATAAAGTTAAAATAGTGGAAATAGGATGTTGAGCTTTAGTAACATATTAATCATGGAAAACAGGGCTCTAGAGTTACCACAGACATCTTTAATCATTTCACAACAGAAACAGGATCTTAGCTTAACAGTATAATCCATTGTAGTGTTGTGCATAGAATTGTGCATGAACAATATGACTTTTTTTATAAGGTCTGTAACTTTTTGGTTTACAAAGACAGAAGTCTTTTGTGGTCAATGTGAATTATTTTGAAAAGATCACATCATGCTGCTCAATGGGGCAATCTGATCCAAAGGGCGAGATTATATTTCTATACTATGTAGCACATTTAATGTAGAAGTAAAACACAATACAATTATGATAAAATACAGGAGATTCTAAGTAGCAATGTACTCAGGGGCCCCCATCCATTATAATCGTATTATTTATATGCAGTAATTAACATAATTAATACTTTATCTTGGATGAGGGAAAACAGTAATAAATATTATACAGAAATAACTATAACTGGTTAAAAGAAAAATAACTATTACTTATAACGTTTGGTTTGGAAATTGGCTTCTTATAAAATAATTACTTTTTATAAAATAATCACCCTCACTATCTAACTCGCTTTTACTATTCGTGGGTCAAGGGAGGTGCTGAAGCTTATCCAAGTTAATTGGCTAAAAAGCAGGGAAACCCCTCTGGACATGTCACCAGTCCGTGTCAGGGGAGACACAAAGACAGACACATTTGTAATACAACTTAAGGGCTATTTAGTATCTCCCATTTTGTCTGCATGTCTTTGGACTGTGGGAGGAAACCAGAGCTCCTGGAGGAAACCATGTAGACATAGAGAAAACACATAAAAAAACACATAAACTTCACATAGGAAAGACCCAGCAAGGAATCAAACCTAGGCCCTTCTTGCTGTGGGGCAACAGCACTGCTCCAATGTGCCATCCTAAAAATGATTCATAAAATTTAATTGCTTTTTAAAGTATCTGCATCATTTTCCATTAGTTCTAATGCTGAAGACACCAATATTCCATTATATAGAACCTGAAAATTACCATGTACCATTGGTTTACCATTACTCTAGCAAAATGACAATTAATTATTTGTTACTCGTGTTTTTAGGTAATTCTCCACTTTTTTTGTGATTTTTTTTCCCAGGCCAGACAGACAGGAACCACTTCTTTGTGATCTCCTAACACTACATTGCATTCTACATTTCACTAGTTATCTAATTTAGTTAATTAAACTGCAGTTTCTATTCTTTTACATCACAAAGAGGCCCCAGTGACTATCTGTTACTAAAATATTATGGTCAAATGCAAATCTATTTTAAAAAAGCCATGCATAGGCAAAAATTGCTTAAAGAAACGTATGTAGCAGCTTTAATTTTTATTTTCATCTGTTGTGCGTTTGTTTTGGGTTTGGTTTTTTTTTGGGTTGTTTTTCTTGTACTCCAGTATTTCCAGTATTATGCAAAAATCCTAGGTACCCCATATATATAGAAAAGAAAACATGTACTCTTATAGTAACAAAAAGCATTTTACATTTCCAAACATAATACTAGGGACAGTTCATAGTACAGTCCCTGAATGAAACATGCCAAGTGGAGGATAAAATGGAAAGGCAAAAACAACTACATGTTCTTTCTCTTTCTTTTTTTATGTGAATAATTTTGGCCAGCGGCTAAATACTGATGTAGACTTTGTTCATTATGACGTACCAAGCTGTGCTGAGTATAAAAACAAGAATATTTTACTGAGGGTATGTTCAATACATTAAGATTAAATATAGAATGTATTTTAAAAATGGGCGAGTGATGAAAGTCATAAAGACTGATAGAGGGGGGAGATGTTTAAGTGCTACATCTCTGATAGTAGCCAGGATATTTTCCCCATGTCAGAACAAGTATATGAGGACTTCTACATGAATTCTACATGCAGTTTAGGTTTACTACACTGGCAGATGTGAATTACAGTATCACAACTCATACATCTTGTTAATCCTAAATTTCATAAGATAAGGTTTATGTGCTTCTGTCATTGCAGTGTTGAAAAGTCATAGACTGTGCTCTGCTATTTCTGTTTCTATTTTTCATTTCTTTATATTTCCCAAAGGTATAAAGAAATCTAAAAATTCAATATGGAAAGTGATCCATGGAAGTTATTATGGGTTGTTACAATAGCATGCCAAGAAACTACAATAGGGGTGAATAGGGTACAGTAATAACAACAGTGTTGAATTTTCATTGATTCTCATATTAGTATAATCCCAGGCAACAATAACTCAGTCTCTCACTTTTTGTCAGCCAGGTTGCTATCACATATCCAAGATAAAATCAGTCTCAGTATACACCTTCCAGTAAAAACATGTCTAATTTGAGAAGTTTGTTTGGTTACTATGGCTAAAAACAGAACAGGTCGGGCAAATGGGGACAGAGAAAATTATAATGATGCCTGTTTCTCCAGGCAGGGTTACTGGATGCTTATGCTCCAAAATTTCTTTTCTTCTTCCACCCAGCTCTTCTAGAAACATATATAACGTATGCTGGTGATATTAAATTATAGGGGACCAATTACTTATTAAGCAGAGGGGGTGAGGGGAGTGACTGAGTGAGTGAGAGAGAGAGAGAAAGAGAGAGAGAGAGAGAGAGAGAGAGAGTCTTAGCACATTTTATTGTGAGTAAAACAGCAGGTTTGTATATTTAATGATACAGTATTTACATGTGTTATATGTAAGAATAAACAGTTTAAAACACTATTTGCCTAAGAACCAAACTAGGTGGCTTTTAGAAAAGAGAATGTTTTTGTAATTGTCAACAGTGCCAAACCTCCAAATGTAATAGTTTAATGATATTAGGAAATAAAAAGTATGGCACACACACACTAGACCAAGTCAAACTTATGTTTCAGCATGATATGATTTAACCAAAAATCCATGTTGAATTTGTTTCCATGTTTGTTAGCTTAATCTAAGCTAAGCAACAAAGTATTCATATAATGTATTGCTTTACATACTGCTTTATGTATTTAAACATCATTAGCAATGTTGCTATGATTAATGAGGCTCAAAGACAACATAAGTGAGCCTTTGAGTATGAATAATGTTTGCTGAATGACATAGTTGTTCTGAGGAGAGGGCTATTGTCTGTGTGCGAGAGAAAGTTCT
>JAOVVF010000008.1:7356997-7382497 GCA_028565595.1 Duopalatinus emarginatus | reverse complement strand
GTTAAACCTAATATAGGATATTAATAAAAAGGATTCTTGGGGTTTGTTTCGTTTTCTGGGCCTGCAGCTTTTGATGCCCTTGTCGGGAACAGCGCTCCTATTTCGTTATTTTCATGTAGTTTTTAAATGAAATAAAGGTAGTCTTATATTCTGTTCTCATTCTCTGTGTTTACTTATTTGGAATTACCTTTAGGCTATAGGCTATAATCCCGCAGTGTTTGTTTTAGTCACCCATTCCCGCCCGCAGATAAGTATAAACCGCGAGATTTGCATCGGGGGACAATCAGAATTCACGTCAATGGCATGCAGAAAACCCGGAGTGGACTTTCATTGGTATGTGTTTTCTCCTATCGATGAATTGTAATGAATTCTTTCGTGAAGCGGGTTTCCAAACAAAGAATTATGAAATGCGAAAGGGACACATCGCTCTCAGATTGAATGGTGGCGACGCCTATGCAAACAATCATCATCAACCAAGGCTACCCTATTAGACTAAGCCTACTTCATCGTTTAGTTGAACATTAATTTAACATGGCCTTAGGTTAATTTTGAGGGGGGGGGGAGAGATAATATTATATTATTTTGATATTACATTACACATTGTGTGTGATATATGATAGATAAATAAATGTATGTCTAAAATACACTGTTCTTCAGTATCGTCTCTTGGAGCCTACACAGAGCTCTGTTTCGTATCGTATCAGTGTAGCACTGAGTGTATCGTCTCTCTCCTGGTATAGAGAATCGGGATTATGTTTCAGAGCCGAGAACGACCACAAGATGGCGGGTCTCACTCAGCCATTGACGTGTTCCGTAAAATAGGGCTAAATAGGGAATGCGGCATCTAGGTATTTATATCTATGGTTACATCGACTATACAAGCCTCGGGATGATCCAGTGAGAAGAGGAAACAGGCCCGCCATTTTCCTCTAGTCCTTTTAAAAGCCAACGAGGGGAGGCGAGTCGGAGAGGAGAGGAAAAGGGGGAAGTTATAAAGAGAGGGAGAGAAAGGGAGAGGGACAGGGTACATGAGCAGGGGGCTGTAGAGTGGGGTAGAGTGGAGTAGAGTGGAGTAGAGTGGAGTAGACTAGAGTAGAGTAGACTAGAGTAGAGTAGACTAGACTAGACTAGACTAGACTAGAGTAGAGTAGAGTAGAGTAGAGTAGAGTAGAGTGGAGTAGGCTAGAGTAGAGAGGAAAGGAAAGGAAAGGAGGCTTTTGCAATAGAAGAGGAAACCATTGGTATGTAGTTACGTTCATATCTGTGTCTCATTGACTTGTGAACTACACACACACACACACACACACACACTGAGCGTGCGGTTAAAGCTGTAATAAACGGCTAGTGAGAGAGCTTTAGCCGGTTACTAGCTATAACGCTACAGTTTTTCCCCTGTCCTGTCTTTCCTCGTGTGATTTGTTAGTGACCTGGACGGAAAAGACTCAACACATCGAGGGACAAGATCATCAGTCTGTGTGGGTTTTTTTTTAGGGTGCTATATTTCTTTTTTTTTGTACATAACTGCTAAAATGTCTGGCCAAAGCATAACGGACAGGATAACCGCAGCGCAGCACAGTGTCACCGGCTCGGCAGTGTCCAAAACTGTGTGCAAAGCGACCACACATGAAGTCATGGGACCCAAAAAGAAACACTTGGACTGTAAGTATTCATCTCAAACAGCACACAGGCTTATTGTGTGTGTGTGTGTGTGTGTGTGTGTGTGTGTGTGTGTCAGGACCGAGGCCTAATACTCTTTTAGCTTACAGTAATGTCGAACTAGCTAACTAGCTGTTGTCTCTGTCTAACTTTCCCCAGGTCTGTCTCCAAGCTGGTCTGTGGTTACTGTTAGCTAACACGATTAGCTCACACTCCTGTAGTCCTCTAACTACATGGAGGTCTACACACTTCTCTCTAAGATCTGATCTAACTAACATCTAACAGAGCCATTAGGAATGATAGGACAGATGACAGAGAGGTTTACTGGTCCATCATCATGGACTTGTGGCAGAAAGACTCTTCTCAGAGATGAAGACAGCATGTAAACTTATTTTATTAGGTTTTCCCAATGGTTATGGTTTGCAATCATCATAAATCTGTTTGACATCTACATAGCCGTAAGGATTAAATGATATCAGTTCATATCTTCTCTTGAAGGATCTTGCTGACTGACCGTATGTCTAGTACGGCAGCTCGGTGGTCACCAACTAATTTTGATGGTGTCTGCTCTCTCAGTGCTGCTGTGCTGGCATTATGTAGTGTGCACGGTTGAGCAACGCAATTTTCTCCTCGTCTGAGCATTCTCTGATATTTTCATGTAATATTTTTGGTGATTCTGGATCCTTGAATCCAGTTTTGACATATTGTGTTTGGGTTGGAGTGCGAGGGGAAAATAAATGTAAGCACGATAATAATGCTTCCTTGTGAGAGTACTTGGCATTGTAACATTCTTATAGGAAAGTGTATCTCAATGAGAACACACTTAATTTTGGTTGCTTAGACTCTCGGCCGAAGATGACTGTGGCATCTTTGGGATTCTTACCAGATGATCAGTGAATATTTTAAAAGCTTGGAGAGTACAACATAAACCACTTCTGGTGTATAACATATTACAGCATGCACATTAATAAGCCCCGCAGCCAGTATATGCAGCTGGAAATACGGTCATGGATCAGGTACGGTCAACACCTTCTGACTCATCGGCGGTGAGAATTCGACTGCTGTAATATAAATATTCTGTATATAATAATAACCTGTATGTTTTGAACCCCCAACATTTTTTGGCAGGTTGTATCATGTCAGGGATGATGGAGGTCTAATTGAATGTATAGCAGAATACACAATCTTGCATCTATGCTTGCTGAGTGTCCCTAGCTTTTAGTAGTCTGATATTGTAAGGCACATAAATGGAGCACTCAACATCTGTGCTAAAATTGTGTTTCAGCTGCCAGGAATAAACGCCTACGCCTATTTGAATACTATCTGATGTCCGGAAATCTGTATACACCTTTCTGTTCTCTTTAAAGCTTTGACATTAGCATTGTCCTCTGTCCCTTGCAGGCATTTCTTATATGCTGGCTTTAGAGAGGCTCTCACATATGTTGTACAAGAGACATTGAGGATATGTAGGTTGCACTTAGTCCCTGCTGCTTGCAAGATTTGTGCTTGCAAACAGATATTTTGTAGATGCTTGTTGATCTTAAGTCACCCTGGAATGGTTGAGTTGCTAGGGTAAGTGAACTATTTGCCTACTGTGCTTGCACACAGAGGAATGTGACTGCTGCACTTAACCCATCCGTGCAGGTTAGCACACACACACTAGTGAACACTAGGGGGCTGTGAACACACTTGCACGGAGTGGGGGACAGGCACAAATCATGGCTCCCGGGGAGCAGTTGGGGGTTAAGTCCCAAGCTCAAGGGCACTTCAGTTGTGCCTTGTCCATTATGGGGATCGACCCTTAGTAAATTTTAAAAATTACTTGCCAGTGAAATGAGATCATTTTATTCAGTTGGCCTGTCAGTGGGTTTGTGGTTTTAATTTTATAGCTGAATTGGTTAGAGAGCTGTGAATTGTTTTTCTATCATGTGGTTCAGACGGTAGTGCCTGGAGCTCTGTGCATCTCTCTTTCATACACGCAAATTAACGTGTGTCAGTATTGTTTGATGCTAAGTAGCTGCTACAGTAGTGCAATACCTTACAGTTTGTTTCTAGGGGATGGGGAAATGTTCTATATATTACTTGTTTATGGGGAAATTGAGGAGATGAATATGGGTTGTCAAAAACACTGAACTATATATATTAGTGTACTATAGGTTCTAAAAATGTTGTATCTCAAAGGCGCTATTAATGAAACCTGGAACTTTCAGTTAAGCACAGTTTAGAGTTTTTTCTATTAGGTAAACCTTTAATTACCTGAAGAGTTAAATTGAGACTTGAAAGTTGTTGGTGATGTGATCTTTAATGGTTGGGCAGAGATTAGTTGTAGACTTTGCCCCACAGCAAGATATGTATGGTGATTTGACTAGCATCCATGGCTATAATGTGCTTCTTTAGCTGATAAAGTAAGTGGACTCCATACCAGACGCCCCTGTAGGTCTGAACAAGCCTTTCCTATCTCAGTTTAAGTTCTACTGCCAGCATGAACTCTATGACCCCCGGACACAGAAGAGCAAACTTGATTTGTTTCTTAGATCTTATTTTTTTAGACAATTTTTCAATGTTGCAAATTACAAAGGACCGAAGGATAAACTCTTGTTTTTATTATCTTTCTTGAATATCTTCATTGTTGTTTTAGTTTGTTTTGTTTTGACTGTAGACAATGCTTCCTGTTTAAAAAGGAGATGTGAAAAATCAGATTCAGTGCACTTGAATCCCATGTACAAACTTTCCTAGCTGTGCCTGATCCACATAACTCCAGCATATGTCTGCAATACTATAACACCCGTTGTGGATATGAAAGTAAGTGCCACTAGACAAACCGACATTGGTTACTTGAACTTTGCAATGCCAGTCAGGAAAAATCAAATTTAAGAAATAAATCAGATTTACTGCTGTAGGTTTGAACATGGCCAAAGAGTCCTGGTCATGATGGAGGGTTCTGAACAGCCATACAATTCTGTGAGTGACTGGTGGTGTTGCAGGAAGGTGACGAGGCACATAGGTATTTCTCCTTGTTCTGTGCTGTAGTTTCCTTTGGGACAGAAATAGCAATGCGTCTCGCCCCTTCCCTGGTTGATTTGTATGTTAGATATGGCTGTGTCTGCCTCCCCTGGCCCTTTAGATTTGGGTTGGGTTTCCGGGGTAGAGAGAACATTCCTCTCAACTTTTCCTTATTCTGCAAATGACTGCACAAAAATGCCCAGCAGTTTTTTTTTTGTTGTTTTTGACTTGAAATTCACATTATCGTTTGCCATTACCACGCGATATTACACTCTAACCCTTTATTTAACATAACCTTTGTTACTACAGTCACTGAGTTTTGTTTTACATGCGAAGTTAATAAACTAACCAAATCAGCTGAGCCAGACGTGACTTCGGAACTGATCAGCCGATTTTCCCCTCAAAGATGACCTCACTCAGGGTTTGTACTGTAGGTGTACTATACCTTCAGTGCTTCTCCATAAAACTGCCCTCATAAGGACTGCCTTTTTTTTTTTTTTTTTTTTTTTTTGGACTTATCTTTGATGCAATTAAATCATGCTGTTTACTTTTGCAATTCGGAAAGTGCACCTACCAATCCTTCCCCAAAGGTCAATAACACCGCTGTGCCTGGAGAGTGTACACGGATGCTGACGTTTTAGGAGAGTATAAAGTTCACATGAGCGTCAGTGTGGGCTGAAACACCAGGCACGGAGTGTATGACTTTATCCCAGTTTGCTGCAACACCCTCGTGCAATTCTTTGTCCGTTGTTCTGCCCTCTGTTCAGACAGGTGGTGTCTCTCTTTAGGAATGTATGGAATTTTGACATGGGCCTCACCTGAACAATGACATGAATGTAAATATTTGCTGAATATTATTGTGATGGTATTTTATTCAAAGGCCTTTTTGGTTCATCAAAGGACAGGCAGTCAGTATTCTCTAGGCTTGGTGGTTATTAAAATGTGTGCTTTCATATTTGTATCAAAATTACCTTGGGATATTATTCATATTTATTTGAAATCTGAGTAGCTCTACTACATGTATCGTGCAAGACTAAATTAGTTCCATTTGTAAGAGCACCCAATGCCACTATCACAACGATACAGAAATATGCACATGATGGTTTATCAAGTTTATCGCGTTGAATAAGCTTTATCTAACACTTTAATATTGACCTGACAAACATTGCTCTTATAATAGCAGCAAAAGATAAAATCATATTAAAGTACAAATAAGGAGTATAAATAAAAGCATGGCTGGGTTGTGTACTTTTTATTGTATACATGTAATAACATACTGTAATAGTAAATCACAGTCAGGGGTGCGGACATGTGTGGACATGCATCATAGACCTGCTCAGTTACGTCAAACATAACCAAACTCCCAACCTCAGGCACAAAAAAAGTTCAACTGCATGGTGGAAGAGTAAATGTAATGTAATGGTCTATCCCAGAAGAAGGTAAATGTCTGATCAGAGGCAGTGTAAAACAGGAAAAAGCAATAGGTGTTTTTTTTTTATTTTGACCAGATGCTATCCTATTAGTCAGCCTATTTTTCCTTGTTGTGGAATTTGTACCGTCAAGCCATTATTAGTTGAAGAACTCATGATGTCTGCCTTATATTTATTTTAGCATAATTTTTACTTTTTTTGTTGTAGGATAGTTTTAGATTTTTAATTTTGACTCTGTGTCTACTTCTACATTTTTTAGCTACCATGCTAACCAGTCAGTTGGGATTTGGATACATTATTCCACGGGCTAAGCATTTAATATTATGCTTGTATGAAGGCATCGATCTGCGTGTAAAATTCCTCACAAATTCCTTAAAACCGAAGCGAGAGAGATATGCAGAATGGTATGAAAATGTGTTGCGAGATAAATCTATTAAGTTCACTACAGGAGTATATGAAGCCTTTCAGTGAGCGTGATGTCAGGTGAAGACACTAAGTAGCACTTTTTTTTATGCTGCTTCCGAGACACGTGCCCAACACGTCATTAGTCATTGTGTTACATACTCAGTTGGGGGTATAATGAGCACCAGTGAGGTGGATTATTTACTCAGTCATACTTTTTTCCCTGAAGGGAGCTAGGAAAGGAATTAAAAATATGACAGGCTATTCATGCATTGCTATTTAAAGTACGAATAAAGTACACAGAAGGACAAATGACAAAACTGTAAATTTGATGTTTTGTTTAGTTTGACTGAACAAGTTGCAACTTTTTATTTTACTGTTTTAAGGAGACATGGTGCGAAGCCAGTTGTGCATTAAAACACTAAAAAGAATACAGCTCACTAGCTGACTTTAGGTGAGGGTGTAGGCCTGATTCTTTGGCCCAGTATTATGATCATGAGCACTATTACACTGATGTTCCAAATGAGTTGTCAAAGTGTTGATCACGTATTACAGGTGGTGATGCGTAAGCAGGCTGTAATAAAGTCTCAGTTCTGATGTATGATGAACGCTGCTTAGCATTTGCATGCACTGATTGTAAGTTTTCAAGTTACAATAATGCCAACTTACATCTTCACAATATTAAAATTATACCGATGATCGGTTGCATTACATGAGCTTAATGCTATTTAATCATGGGATTTCTGGTAGCTGTCAGCCATCTGGTATTTTTGGCCGAATGAGAATATTGTGCATGTTGACTGTGTGTTGTAAAATTACACTTCTGGGGCATGCCTAGACTGAAACGTGGCTACGTCTGATGGGAAGTCTTGGTGCAGTCCTGCTGGCTGTTTTCCTGTGGATTAGACTGTATAGTCAGCTCATTCTGCCTGATGTTGGGTAATTCTGCATGTTACAGTTATAATCTTTTCACACATCCTCCTTGATATTAACAAGAAGGCTGGTGTTTTAAGCTTGCTTTGTGCAGTGCTGTGAGTCACAGCTGTTCTGAACCACAGATTTGAATAATTCAAACCAGGGGAGAAGGAGTCTTCCGGCATGGCTGTATGTTTATTCTTTTACATGTTTGTACTGGTCCTAGTAATTTGCTAATAAAACAATATATCTGCAGTTGAAACACCTCAACCTCTCACTGAGATCTTGTTGACAAGTTTTATATATCGGCAGCTCTCAAGTCTTTTTGTAGACAGGGTTTAATAGTAAAATAAATTCCACTGACTCCTTTATTACAGCCTTATTTAATGAGTGAATGAATGAATTTTATAGTGGTGCAGAGGGTAGTGCTGTTATAGCGAAAAGTGCCTGTGTTAGTTTTCCTGGCTAGGAGGCCAGGGTACTTTCTGGATTAATTCCTTCCTGTGTCTGAGACTTCCAGTTTCCTTCCATAGTCCAAAGCCATGCAGTCAGGCAAACTGGGGATACTAAATTGCCTATAGGGGTGTATGTGTGTGTGTTTGTGTTGAGTGCTGGGATAGACTCGAGCACCCCCTGTGACCCAGTAGTAGGATAAGCAACGTAAATAATGTGTGACTAAGAACTTTCTTTACAGTTTATAGGCAGTTGTTTACAAAAGACCTAAACAAGTACGTCTAGCACCAACATGCGTGCCAAGATAAAACTCACTGAGATGACATTTTTTTTATTTCCTGATCCTGACGTTTGATTTGAACATCACCTGATCAAGCTTCTGGCGTTTATCTGTGTGATTTGTACACAAGTCGCTGCTGCCGTATTAGCTGATTCCGTCATTGCATATGCTGGTGTACTGAGGTTCCTGATAAAGCGGCCGGCGAGTGTATGTGGTTCATCTATTGTCGGCTTTTCTCCATTTCTGTATCATTCAAACACGATTGGTTTGGAGAATTGGTATGGTTTAGCTCACAAATACACACTGGTGGTAGATTTAGCCACCTGTAGAGCAGTGTAGTCCCACTTTGTGTGTTTCTCCATGCTCGATTGCTTGCACTGCATCTTGTGATCATACTACATTGTGATTCTCAGTGGGTTTGAGCTCCCCGATGGTGCCGTGTTACACGGCACAGCTGTTCGCAAGATTTGTGTCTTGCCTTCTAGACACGGAGTGATCCCTAGACAACTGTGCCGATCACACAAACTTGAAAACCTTTAGAGAGAAAAGGTTATGCTGTCCTACTTAACTGCCTCTGCCCAGAGATAACGCTAAGAAATAGGCCATAAATTTGAAGCTATCGGCTCATTAGGAGTTGCTTCATATGTGAGATCTGCTTAGAGAACGGAGGCATGGCACTCATTATGATTTGAGTACAGACATCCAACTGGAAATGACTTGAACTGTGAAGAACAGGCATTTTTTAAACAGACACTTAGTGATCATCTCCCTCCTGTTTTCTTTATTCCTACAGCATGCTGATAAGGATACAAGGAGTGAATACTCCTTCCTATCACTTCTGCTATGTAGTAGGGAACAGAGAAATGGGAGTCTGGGATGAACCCAGTGAGCTTGACAAAAAGACAAAAAAAAAAAACTGCTTCCTGCATTCTTTTATGTTGTCAGCTATTCTAATGTAAACACCCAAAAGGAAGTCATTGCGTAAATCTGGGGAAAAATGTTGGGACATGATTAAACGTGAGATAGTAGTGATTATAGGATGCAATGCCATTAAGATCAGTGTAAAGCAGGAAAAATCTGCCGTCGCCGTTTAAAATACAAGCCGAGCCATACAGAGTATTTTTAATGCAGGAAACGCAGAGAATGCCAAAGAAATGCCTTAATAAGGAAATGTCCACATGGCATGGTTGTAGGCTGTACTGTATTCTGGTGTACCATTGATGTGGATGTTAACACTGGGATTTCTCAATTGCACGATAGAATAATAGAGCCAGCATAATTTAGGCTTTTACAGCTGCTACTGTGATGCTGTCCAGATCAACAGTCACTGTTTTGTGTCACTGAGGGAAAATTTGAGGTACTTTCTCAAGGGTGGTCTGACAATTTTTATCATCACACATCTGGAGGGATGTCTGTGAATTTACAAGCGGTTGTTGCCTCTTGTGCGGAGTAATGCTACACATCATACTCGCTTGTTTGTGGAAAGTCACAAAATGAATGCTTTAGAAAAGTCTCCCACATTTTGCCTCCATGGTGTCTTAGATTAGATTGGCCTATTAAATTGAACAGAAAACGAAATCAACGAAATGAGTGTGAGTAAGTGTGCAGTGGAAATATTTTGTACGTTTGAGTGTATTCTGGAATCACTCTTATCACCCTGTCTGAGATACATTTACTTTCAACCAACCAGCTTTGTTTATAGATGACACATTGCCAGATAAATGCTGAGTACATTTATTGTGTTCAACTTTTCCCAGGGGAAAGAGGTGATGAGTGGTGTTGTGTTGAAGGGACAGAGTGGACGTGAACCTGGTTTGCTGCTTCATCCAGAGACAAACACTGATGTTTTTTTAACATGTACTATATTATTTTTTTTAACTGGCAGATAAATGTAACAAATAAAAAAAGGTGCTCATCTTCACTATTCAATTCTAAAGTCTGCTGATATATGGAATCAGAAAGGCTTTAAAATTAGATTTAAAACTTTATTTATAAGCCTCAAATTGTGCTGTCTGTAAATATTTCCCATTAGATAACGTACACCTCAGCAAAACTGCCAGCATCCTCGATCTCACTCGATACAGTTATATTTGAATACACAATTAATCATGCTCTTTCCCCTATTGTGCCAAGTACCCACGTTTAATGGACTGCTAAAGTCCTTTAAATGGTGCGAAAGATGAAAAGCTTTCTGGTCATACTTCTGATGAAGTGTAAGGATGATGTTAGTTTTCAACGCTGGGCCCTTCTCATTTTGTGGTGGTAATAAAGTTCACTGTGTTTAAAATAATGTTGTGCTGAATGTGCTTTAATGTTTATTGAGTTTCCAGGAGCAAATTAAAAGACTGTAGCAACATAGCCTGCTGTGTATTACAGCAGCATGTTCACACACTAAATTGTCTGAGCACTGCTTGTTTTTTTTTTTCCTGTAATGTTTGAGTACTACAAAACGCATAGGCTGCGTCCGAAATCGCATACTTCCATACTGAACAGTATGCGAGTCTGTCTGTGTAGTAAGTGTAATGTTACTGCTGCTAATAAGGTTAGTCGTATTTTATTTATAAAAAAAAATGTAAATTTTGAGGTAAAAAAAATCACACTGTGAGGTAAAAAAAATACATTTCAAGGTAAAGATCAATAAAATGTGAATGATCGGTCATGTCAATGGTGAATAATTGTAATAATTATTAAAGAAAATAATTTCCCGATAGTTCATCTCCAATCAATTGCTTGACGCCGTCTCTGTGCAGAGTAGGAATTCATGACCAAACTGGTGCATGCCGCAAAAAGATAAAAAGTAGGCTACCCTAAATGTTGGCGGCTGTGATGTGAAGTCATGCGTCACATGACACTGGTAAGATGGCGGACCTAGCGCATCTGAGGTTGTGCAAATTGGAAGCACATACTGTTTTAACTGTAAAACAGTACACACTGCTTCGAATTCAGTATGTACTGCTTGAGTATGCTATTTTGGACGCAGCCATAGCTTGGATTGACAAATGCTTATTTTAATCAGTAATTCTTTGTGTACCATTGGGAGTCCAGTCGAGGCCTAGCTGAGCAGTAGGCACTTGTTTGTATTCACTGTTTCTTTGGAAATTTCCAATTTCAGTCTGCATCCTTACTCAAGTATGCACTCCTCCCTTTTTGCCCTTTTTTGGTAGTATGAATAGCTTTTTACCCCTATTTTCTCATTACAAGCTTGAACGTTTATAGCTTTTCCACCTTACATCATTGAGCCAGGCAGTTGCATATTACCCATCACTGAGCCAGAGGTTTGTTCACAAGAATAGTACGTGGATGGGAAAATTATGACTTTTTGTCTAGGCTGTATTTTAACAAACATATCCACCACTCTCTGCCTGACTAGTCTCTTGCTGTTGACCAATAAACATTCTGTTGGCTGAGGCTGGTTGAGGCAGATAAAGTCTTCCTTGTTATCCTCATTTACCCTCCATGATCTCACTTAGCTCAAGGGATGCATGGGAGTGTTCCCATTCCAATACTTTCACTTTTCTTAGTGAAAAAAAAGAAGGCTACTTCTCAGATTTTGAGGACGGAGACAATGCAGAAATGCATTGCTGATGCCTGGCACAGACTGTCTCTCCACATCTGCCTAGTACTAAATCTACACATGGACGTCTCACTTTGGGTTGCAACACTCTGTACACTTAACGCTACTTTTTGACACTACAGCCCCTAATTAAATTCTTTTTGCATGTGAGGGATGATCCTTTTCTATGTCAAGTCCCAAGAACTGAGTACAAATAATACGTTTTAGATTTGCTGGAAAATATTACTGAGAGTTAATATCTCATGTCTCTATATATATGCGCTCAGGGTTGGATATGCTGACAGTAGTCTGCTTTATTTTCAGTGATGTGCTTGCATTAGTTGGCTTTACCCAGACTAGCTGTCTTTTTTTTCCCCCTTCTTCCTTCTTTTCCCCTTCTTCCTTCATTTGTTTGTTTAGGGGGAGAATGCCAAATAGATTTAGTCACTGTGGTTCTTTTTTACCTTGACATTTCATTTTTCCCTTTTTTTTTTTTTAGTTGCACTACCCTTTTAAACTTTTAGGGGAAATATGTGTTTTGGGCAAATAGCAAGACATTTTGATTGAGAAATGTTATTTCTGTGCACAAGTGGTGTAGAAATCATCCATCAAAAACTTTTCTAGCAATACTGAAATGCATTTGAAACCATAGAATATTGTAATGTGTATAGCTTGTTAGTCATGGACTTACCAGAAAACCTTGTCTGATGCTTGGCAGGTTCCCCACTGAGCATATACTCACTATCTGTAGGCAATGAACCCCATACTTCCTGCAGAACGCTCCACAATTCGGTTGTGTACTAAGGTGTAGGATTTCAGTGTTCCACAGCGCATTGCTTAGCATCCCACATGTGTCTGATAACCTCAAGGTCTGGTGACTTAGGTTGGACTAGGTTGAACTCGAGTGTTCACCTAACTGTGTGGTGACGCACTGTCCTGTTAGACCAGGCCAAACATTTCAGAATGAATACAGGACATGACCAGATGAAAGGAGACACATACAGTGTTCACGTCAGAGCATTTGCAGACATGTACCAGGGGTGCCACGGAATGTCAGCTTAACAAACCCCATACTATTATGGAGCCACCACCAATCTTTCTTCACAGGTTTTTCTGGCACTTCAGTGCATGTTATGGCCAAATGTTTGTGGACAAATGACCTTCACATCCTTATGTGGTAATTCTCCAGACTGTTGCCATAAAGTTGTAAGTACACATTTTTTAGAATGTCATTATATTCTGTAGCATTGACAGTTTCCTCGCTGGAAAGAGGAAAGGGCCCAAACCTGTTCCAGCATGACAGTGCCCCTGTGCATGAAACTCCATTAAGACATAGTTTGCCAAGGTTGGTTTGGGAGATCTCAGGTGTCCTTCACAGAACTCTGTCATCATCTCCACTGAACACTACTGATATGAACTGGAATCTCACTACTGCATGTCTGACTGATTGAGGAAAAAAGAAATACAGCCATGCTTTATAATATATACACATATTGGCTATAATTTCTTACTGTCTTATATGGTAGCTAATAATAAGTTGCATACAGTGTGTCCTTTTCTCACCTGCTCTATATTGTTTCTGGAGGCATATAAACAGGTTTTTTTTTTGTTTTGTTTTTTTATTTTCTTGTTTTTATTTTTATAGACTAATTTCCGCTTTTATAGACTAGTACAGTTTCATATCATGAGCTATAGGAAGTGTTTTTTCCTTTGCCCTTAACAACCAGGCCTGCAACAGCACAGCCTTATGTGTCATTCCATTTTCTTATGGACTGTAAACAAATAGTAATGATAATTAAAAGCTCATGATATATTTTGACCCCCTTAATCAGGGACACAGCAGGAGCAGACTAGTAAACCATGTCTAATGAAGAGCACTGTGCTGTTCCACCCCAGTGCATGTAGTCAGATATACACTGCCAAAGAACAGTGAAATAGTCCAGATTTAGCAAATCTGACCATGACAGCTGAAGTGAATAATATTGATTACCCCTCACGGAATAAGATATATATTACGCAGCTAGTGAACTGTCAGTTCTTAAATCTCATGTGTTCAAAGCAGGAAAAATGGGCAAGTGTAATGGTCTGACTGACTCTGACAAGAGCCAGAGTGTGATGGTTAGACAACCAGTTCAGAGCATTTCCAAAACAACAGGTCTCGGGATGTTCCCGGTATGCAGTGGTTAGTACCTACTGAAAGTCGTCCAAGAAAGGACAACCAGTGACGGGGTCATTCAGTAGGGTTACTGATGTGCATAGGTGGTCAAGGCGCCTGTTCCGATCCCAGCTGTCTTGTGGGTGCCAGACACCACAGAACTCTGATGTTTTCTGGGGTCCATGTCTAGATGGGTCAGGGTTGGTTTTGGTGGCTGTTTAACAGGTAAACTCTATGGGGTTCTGCCTTTTCCATCAGGACAAGGTGCCCCCATACACGTTTAGAGACGCCAAATTTATGATTAGACGATCACTAATCTGAGTTTGGCCTTCAGTGTATATGAAAATGTCCAGTATCTATGAACCAGCAGATCGACTGATTAGACTTGAAATTTGTCCACCAGGACTAGATTAGACTTCTTGTTGGTGAAGACGTCTCCACCCAAAGACATGTTGAATTTATGCTAAAACACATTGAAGCTGTTCTTGTAGCTTGTGCCAGTCCAATACCTTACTCCTACTTTGGTCTTTCCTTTAATTTGTGTGTGTGTGTGTGTGCGCTCCAGACTAGTGTTGTAGACCAGCTATGCACTGATCTGAACTTCTGTAAAGTTAGAAATATTGATATTATAATCCTATATTGTGTCTGTGTGCTTTCACATCCTTTATATAGACACACAGCCGTCTTTTCAAATGTAGTCTAGCATCTTTTTTTTGTAATTGAAAGGAAAGAATGAAATAAAAGACAGTCTGTCTGCTGCATTAATGGACAGCTCGGATTCGCCAGGGCTGTGAAGTCGATCAATGTTATGTCTCTCTGCTTTGCCAAGTAAGGGGTGGGCTGGTCTCCTGACTCAGTAGCAGGCTTAGTCGTGTGATAATCACATGAGCTAGCACAGACTGTGTGACCACTTGATTTCAGGGATCTTCATTATGATCAGACATAATATCATGGCACATTAGATGACTCTGCTAGCATTTCCTGCAGGTTGGGTCAGCAAACAGGAACACTAGATACACCGCTTCATCATTTAGTCCCCTGGTTCTGTAGGAAGTTGTTTAGTAAGTACTTTTTTACAGGGAATGGCTCAGTCTGTGTGTCGTCACTCAATTTATTGATTAACTGCTCTCCTTGTAGCTGTATGTGCATATGTAATCTGTCTGTAATTTAGATTCTTGGTCCCTCCCTGTTTTGTTCTGTTGTAGAGGTCTGTGGATGTGTGCATGCTGTGCAAGAGGGTACTGTTGGCTCTCAAAGGCCTTTTGTTTTCATATAGTTACTGCTTTGTTCAGCCTGAAATAGTGAATGCAGCGTATGAAGGAAAAAGGTGCTCGGTGGCCCACCCTTATCCTCCCATACCAAATAAACACAAATGCACTGTTCAGTCGCTTTAAAGAAACCGAATGTTATCTCAAAGTCATCAGAACCTCCCTAAAATAGATGCTGTGTGGTGGGTAAACATTTTGCATGTAGTACAAATGAATGAAGAACTGGTGGACATTGACTAAACAGTCAGAACATGTAGGTAGAGTGGTGAGCTGAGGATGAGGTTTTCCAATGACAGCAATGTGCTGCATCATGTCACTTGTTCACTTATGACAATAATAGCTATGTTAATAATATAATAATCTGAATAAAAATGGCTCATGTAAACACCTCAGGCAGAATAGAATGGCAGGCCCAGGAAATTCTCATAAGGTGGCATGGGTGTGGAATAAACTTTTAATAATACATTTAATAAGAATATATTAGGTCGTTAAAATGATGTAAATGCTCAATCCAGTTGTTTCTCTGTGGTTGAAATAAATATATTCTTTCCACGCATGTATGCCCCATGTAGGGGTAATATTAGGTGATGTGTTTCCAGAAAGAAAATCCGACTGAAATTCCGACAGAAAATGGCAGCAGAGCATTCAAAGGAGTACAAACTTTCACTTTACGTAGACAAACATGGTGGTTTCTATATTAGATTGGTCTGTAGTGGGGGAACAGTCACCAAGTTTAGCGATCGTGATGAAGTGTAAAGGTCCTCTTTCATCGTCGTCCTGTTTAAAAAATGAAGGAGATTTTGAGCTGCTGAGGTTGCTTCTTAATTATAAAGAACAGTAGAAAAGCAAGCATTGTTCCCAGGACATGGTGTGGATCCATCTTGAAATAGTATCAACAGGTAAAATGTCAAAAAAGGTA
The DNA here is from genome assembly GCA_028565595.1 of Duopalatinus emarginatus. Classification (NCBI taxonomy): domain Eukaryota; kingdom Metazoa; phylum Chordata; class Actinopteri; order Siluriformes; family Pimelodidae; genus Duopalatinus; species Duopalatinus emarginatus. The sequence goes on along the minus strand of JAOVVF010000008.1, from coordinate 7,366,463 downwards.
TATTGTGAATATTGTCCATGTAACCACAGCCAATGACACAGTCCTGCTCAGTACACCATCTCTGACCAGCCATCACAAAGAAAGTGTGAAAATGTTAAGTAGTTTTGAAAAGCACACTGATATTGATGATGATAAAATTATTTGTATAAATCAGTAGTTATAACTAAAGGCATGCTGCTTTATGTCATTTTCTTACACTTTGTAATGCACTAATGAACAGTGCAGAATGGGTGCCCTCCAAGTATTGCACTCTTATTTTTAAAAAAAACTTTATAAAGTACATAGTGTATTAATGAGCTACAGTTATTCAGTAGGGGTCGTGGTGGATCTGTCACTCTTGCACCACGTCCACACCCTTCACCATGCAAGACAAATGGTTTTTAAAGCACAACATATCAATGTGTCATACAAGCTTGGCACAGAACATCTTTCTGAATGTGCAAACAGAAAAAACACATAGAAGGACAAAAAGGATGTAATGAAGATTTATCACATGAAAGTGTCACTTTCTTTTCTTATAATGGTTATAGCTTGTCATTAATTCCACAAATTTCAAAGACGTCATTGAACTCGCCACTGCTAGGAATTGTCACTACTTGCTTTCGTGCTCAATTCAGTTCAAAATGACTCATTGCAGTTTTTCCCACGGGTTACAAATCTCTCTCTCTCTCTCTCTCTCTCTCTCTCTCTCTCTCTCTCTTTCACTCGCTCTCTCTCTCTTTCTCTCTCCATCTTTCTTTCTCTCTCTCTCTCACTTCTTCCTCCCCATGACTGTATTCAGTAAGATTTGTCTAGCGCACCAACCACACAGAGTACAAGCAGAAATCATACAAGCCTCTAAACCATGATACTATCCAGGTGATATTACAGATTATATTACAAATGTCTCAGATTTCACTTATACAGAAGTACAACTGTTAATAGATACATAAATACAAAAACTGATAAAGAGGAGGGTGAGCTTTAAACACAGCTTGGTTATAAACATTCTTAATCTAAAGAGTTTTCATTGTGTTGCCATATATCACTGATGACAAAACATTCATACCTTTTTAAATGACGGTATCAAATATCTGTTGTTTATGGCATGACTACATAAAATGATTAAAAAGAAGATTATTCTTAGTGGTAATTCTCAGATTATTCTTAGTGGTGAAGGCTAAGTAGTCAGCAACTTATCAACACGGTGCAGTCGATAATCCATATGTCCATTACCACAGGCTAACACCCAAAGATCCTGCTCTGCTTGGTCTTTCTCTTAGTAGTGTTGCTGTTGCTCTGCAATCCCTATCCTCTCTCTTTCTCTCTCTAATAAGACAGATTAATAAATGAAATGTTTGGTTTGTTTTAAGGACAGTAATGTATTTAGGTGCTTATTAGTACACCTGAGCAATCCTCATATGATCGGGAAGCAGTGCGCTTAAACTTGTACAGTAAGCACATCTGTGTTTTGACCTTGTTAAGACATCTGTATCTCTCTCTCTCTGTTTCTCAGATCTGATTCAGTGCACAAATGAGATGAATGTGAACATCCCTCACCTGGCGGACACGCTGTTTGAACGAACCACCAACACCAGCTGGGTGGTCGTTTTTAAGTCCCTCATCACCACACATCATCTCATGGTCTATGGCAATGAGGTCAGTTAAATACACATACACCCTTAATACTCCAGGATATTATCAGTAGGACATTTTAAGCATATACATTTAAAATGAATTTTTACTTCACAGCTTTTAGTTTCGTTCATGAGTATATGCTGGTATGAATTTGCAAATGATTGAGGGCTCTTCAGGAGTAGTTTAGCTCAAAGCGTACTTCTTTCTCTGTTGGCATAATCTATTATGTCCTGCATTCTTGATCTTTTTTTTTTCCAACTTTGTTAATTGAATTTTCACCACATAAATGATTGTTATAAGAGAACAAGTTTCGAGTTTTACATTATTATTATTAACACAAAACACAAAATTCTTGATCTTTTTAATGCAGTTGTCATTTGTACAACTTGTATAACTTTTTTTTTAATGAACAGCTATTTTTTTTCACTGTTTTATACACAGAGATTTATTCAGTACCTGGCCTCCAGGAACACGTTATTCAACCTCAGTAATTTTCTGGACAAAAGTGCCTTACAAGGTAGGTGATTCCAAGCTCTGTCTTGTTTTGATGTAAATGATATTTTTGCTTGCTTGCCTCAATCTAAACATATTCAGAAAATACAAGTATAGCTCAGTTAAGGTTAATCAGCAAATACAGCCGTGTGAGATAAACCTGACTTTTAATCTTTTAATCGTCGATAGTTAGAAAGCGTTTTTTTTTTGTTTTATTTTTTTTACAAATTCAAGAAATGCGGCTTAAAAGACAGTTGTTAAAACCCGTCCACGCTGTTCAAAAACTGTCATAGGCGCCGCGCGTGTGACGTAGGTGGTGGACAACAACACTACCGGATGCAATTACGGTAATGCAAAATGACAAAAAGGGGTGTTTAAATTCATCACGATATCCAGTCACCCCCACTGTCACTGCAGATTCATCCTCTTCAGAAATATCATCAGAATCTGAAGATCCAGCACTGGGAAATTCCCTGTCCAAGTCAGTCATAATGGTGTTTTACAGTGGCATTGTTCGCTGTTGTCCACCAGTAATGTCACGGTAGCCTTAGGGATGTTCCATGGCGAGCTCGGGTTTGTCTCTTGATTTAATCAAAATCGTCAATTTTAAAGCAAATTACACTGCTATTACCATTTTTAATTCATGTCTATATAGTTCAGTATCTAAAACTTTGTAAAATCACCAGGGGTGTCCTTTAGGTGCTGCTTAGCCTTTAAAACACTTGTGCCCATATAAAGGATGTGAATATTCCAAGTAATACAATTATTAAATTATTACAAGTAATAAATTAAATCTACCATGTGCAGTGGTGTGATTGGTCACTATTCTCACTCTCCCCTGCTCTCACTGTATCTTTCTTCCTACTTTGATTCCCTTATGTGGCATGTGGAGCAGCATGACTGAATTTGAGCTTAAATAAAGCACTCATGGATTTATTTATTCAAGGCTTTTCCCATGTTAGTGGGATGGCTGGCAGTCAGCGCTTATTCAGGGTGAAGACTCCAGAGCAGTTCTTGTTCCATGTTGTATAAATCTCTTGTATAAATGTAGAAGTCATTAAAATGCCTGATAGACTGTCAAAATCAGTTCTGGTAGAAGACTAATAGCCTGAAAATTGATCTGTATATCTGTGTCCCTTCTACCCATGCTTCTACTAAGAATTGTAAGTCATGAGTTCAGAGGGATCACTTTTAAATATTGTCCTCTCTTTTTAGGCTATGATATGTCCACTTTTATCCGGCGGTATAGTCGATATCTTAACGAAAAAGCCGTGTCCTACAGGCAGGTTGCTTTTGACTTCACTAAAGTAAAGAGGGGGTAAGTTCATTTTCCCTTTACGCCCACATGTAAGCAATAGAATGTTAAATTGTGCTAATGTTTAAGGTATTGTTAATAACAATATAATTCAGGTGATATATGGTCACTACTGATGTGTCCTAATGGCATGAAATGTGTATTTATTCACTCTTAGGGCAGATGGTGTTATGAGAACCATGAACACAGAGAAGCTGCTGAAGACCCTCCCTATCGTCCAGAATCAGATGGACTCGCTTCTTGACTTCAATGTAAGTGGTTTTTTGTTGTTTTCTTTTCCTAAATCACACTTTGGTTTATTAAAGTTTAATCCAAATTGTATGTCCTTCACAGGTAAATGCAAACGAACTCACAAATGGAGTCATTAATGCTGCCTTCATGCTCTTGTTTAAAGACGCCATCCGGCTATTTGCTGCCTACAATGAAGGGATCATCAACTTGCTCGGTGAGCTGTTTTTACCCTAAAGGAACTTGCGCGTATAGTGCTGGCTTCTGCCCTGTTTGTTGACTTTGCCCTGTTTGCCTGCCTCGTTGTTTCCTGGTAAAGAAACCTTTGAGCCCTGCATTGACCTGCTCTGGTGCGTCGCAACCATTTCAGTCTAGCGATGCCCTTTGAGTCATCATATTACATTGGAGCCTGAGGCAAAGGCATGAGAAAGGCTCCACTTTATGGCAACCACCCATAATTACACCTCTCTTAATAGACATTCACATAATCACAGTTATAACCCTGGGTTGTTTAAATAATCTGTAGATACATTGGGTATTATTTTTGTATAAAGTGCATACAAGGGTTTTACTGCGTAAATGCTTTAAGAATCTTGAGAATTTGGTCAAAGTTATCAGCTTAACTTGACTTAAGACGTAATAGGGTGTTTGTGTTGGCTGGGTAAGCAGTCACAGAGGATTGTGGAGTGTTTGGCATAAATGAATGCGAATAAGATGGTAGTTTGTGGAGAAAGGCAGACGTGTGAGGCTTGCTTTGGATCATGGCCTAACGGCAAATGTCACAAAATACCTGGCTTGTGAGAACAGCTCTGAAGTAGAGGGTATTTCTTCTTAAAAGTGTATTGCAGCTGTGTGGTTTAACAAATCGTTTTCTGTACACAGAGAAGTACTTTGATATGAAGAAAGCCCAGTGTAAAGAAGGACTTGACATCTACAAGAAATTCCTCACCCGTATGACGAGAATCTCAGAGTTCCTCAAAGTTGCTGAGGTAAGTGTATAGTTTCTATATTTAGAGCTTTATGGTGTGCTTATGGTATATATGTGAGCTAGTTGATTATTGACCATTTTATTGACCCCTGCAACAGAGAGCTTTTACCCTTATTCCATCTCTGGCAAATTAAGAACCCGTAATATTTATTTGGTTGTACTGTATAAACAACTGACCAAACGCTTCTCTCCTCCGATCTCACCACACAGCAAGTGGGCATTGACAGAGGCGATATACCAGACTTGTCTCAGGTAAGATTCTCATTCTTCAACGCTATCAACTCTAAATGTGGTTGCACTGATCTATTAGTCCTGCCTGTGGTCTTGATTGCAGTACAGCTCTCTATCCTCCGCTAAATTACGCTGCCTAAACCAAACACACACCCCTGTTCTCCTCAACTTAGCCAAAATCTTTTTGTCTCTGCACAGCTAAATCATTCCTAGCCATCCACAGTACTATTCTAGTCGTCTTCAGATTCATCAAATGATTTACATCAAATTAAAATAAAAAGTGCCAGAATTGCGTTGTGGTAATAAGGCACAACCTACTTAAAAGGATGCAGGCTACCTTACCCCAGCATGGCTTCGGCTCAACCCAGTGTGTGCCATGCCGTCTGCATGTTGCTGATGGCAAAATGCCTCACTGTGCTCTCTCTCTCTCTCTCTCTCTCTCTCTCTCTCTCTCTCTCTCTCTCTCTCTCTCTTTCTTTCTCTCTCTCTCCTTTTTACCAGCTCTAAACACATGTAGTTGTAAAGGTGTTTTTATTCATGTAGAAATAGAGTATATTTACCACAGCTAATCTGCCAGATTTTTTTTTCCCCCTAAAACCTTTCTATTTTGAAAATGTTACAATTCTAAATAATTTCCAGTTCAAGTACACACAGGTGCTGGTGTAGTCTCTACACCAACCAAAGGAATGAATGATCCCAGTGAACATGAGTAGAGTTGAGTCGGGTGACTGATTTAGCTTCACTCAAAAGCCATACACTAGCAGACTTAAGCTTATATGGTTAAAACCCATTTCATAGTTCGTTTATACATTTTCAATGTCTACAACCTCAGTCGTATTTTTTTGGAATACACAAAAATACTGTCAAACTACCTACCACCTTTATATTCTGTATCTTTCCTTATCTTTCCGTTTTCAGTTTACAGTCTGTGTAAGTATCTGCACCTCCCTCTATTTACCTCTATGATTGATTCTATCTTGATCCCTGTGTGGTGATTAAGTATTCTGCATGCTCAACATGGTGTGTATATGAGAGAGAGAGTGACAGTATGTACATGTTAGAGAGAGAGCATCATTAAAATCATTAATCTTCCTCTTTCCAGGCACCCAGCAGTCTCCTGGATGCACTGGAGCAGCACTTGGCATCACTAGAGGGAAAAAAGGTGAAGGACTCGACGGCAGCCAGCAGGTACAGTGACCTACATGAGTAACTTTGCTTTTCAGTTCCCTGCAAGGCTGTTGTGCCCAGGTACCAAATTTAGCATGTGTGTGTAAGAGATTCTGGATTGACGTGTGTAGTGTCAGGGTGGTCAGGATCACGTTGAGCCTGGTCCAGAGCCAAGTGTTATTGAACTGTTGAATGAGTTCAGATGTAGAAAGCAGATGTCCCCTGGTGTGTATTGAAGCCACTGATAGCCCTCAGTGGTTTTGCATGCTGACACAGTAGTTTGTTCAGTACTGAACTAGGTCACTGCAAATATGGATAGATGTCTGACCTTTTCCTCTGCCAATGACGTCCTCGGGAGCGGAATCTGATGAATTGCATTTTGTGCAGCAGAATAAACGGTCTAGCTTTGCTATTACTGACATTTAAGAGGAAAGCTTGGGTCAGAGGTCACTGTTGTGAGGGAAGCCATTAAAACCTTATCAGTGTGTGTGCTATGGCCCAAATAAGACCATTTCCATTAATACAGCGTCTGATTCTGACATGTTTACTAAGATGTTTTCTGACTCTGCCATCCCTTTTTTCTTTTTCGTTTTTTTTTTTTTTTTAAATAGGGCCAGCACACTGTCCAATGCTGTGTCCTCTCTGGCAAATACGGGCATATCTTTTACCAAAGTGGACGAGAGGGAAAAACAGGCAGCCCTGGAGGAGGAACAAGCCCGTTTAAGAGCACTAAAGGTGTGCAATGACACTTCTTCTAATAGCCATTAACAAGAGCACACAAGAACTTCGTTATATTCACATAAATAATACAAGTGCTCTCACACACCTAGTGGTAAACTGTTGAAATATACACAGCGTTTGTTTATTCATTCAGGCACAGGAATAGTTTTACTGAGAGTGGAACTTCGTGTTAGGAAACTTTAACCAGACTTTTGGCATAATAAAACACATTTGTCTTTGGTTTGTTGTGGGTGTGTTTTTGAACTGGTACCAGAATACCCATGTGAAAGTGACTTTATTCTCCAAGCAGGAGCAGCGTCTGAAAGAACTCTCCAAAAAGCCTTCCACATCCTCAACCACAGCTGCCTCGCCAGTATCCACAGCATCTGGCAGCATCAGCACTGCTCCAGCAATCGACCTGTTCTCCACACCCAGCTCTACAAACGGGTGAGTAAAGTGATGGGAATGGTTCAGTTCCTCCACAGGCTCTGCTCAGGAACTCTACATGCTGCCCTACCCAAATCAGGGTTGTTATTATTTTCAGCCTGCACACGTAAAGCTTCTTTGGAAACTATAAGATGGATAGCTCGGTAAAATATCAATGTTTGAGCAAGCGTAAGGAGATGTACACTAGTAAAGCATGACTGGCGAGCTACTCAGTACGAGAAGGGCCTTATTTTAAGCTGTGTGTACGCACAGATATAGCATGGCTTTACCGGTGAGCAATGACATGCTCACTAAATCCAACTAAGTCTGACCTGTATGTAGCATCCTACTATCTAATCCTCTATTAATGTCAGTGTCTTCATTTCCACTCGCTTCTGCCCACAGCTCATTGAGCAACGTTCACTGCAACATGCTAATGAAGGCACTTGGGCAGTAATTATACTATTAAGATTGTTGTGCTGCTAGGCTAAATAAAACTGAGAAAAGGCTTCTTGACACTCTTTTAACTTTAAAAACCATTGTGGTTATGATATTTTTTTTCCTTTCTCAGCTTTCATCCAGCAGATAAGCATGTGACTGTGCACCGTTGTTCGGTCTGAAGTCAAGGATCTCAAATCAACCTGCAATGTTTGCGTTTGTGTTAGAGATACTTGACCTTCCCAGTTGTTCATTTTGTTTATTTATTTATTTATTTTTTTACTCTAGTGCTCCGAAGGTGCCAAATGATCTGCTAGATCTCCAGCCAGCATTCCAGCCATCTCTGTCTCTTCCCACGTCTCTGCCTGTAGCTAACACATGGGGAGGTGAGTGCCTGCCATATGAGCATCTCTCACACCAGAAACATTTCATTATCACCTGTGCATGGATTAGTCCATATCCAGGCAAGCATAAAAAATGACATCATATTGCATACAAAAAGATTGCCAGTGTGCGTGCGTGTGTGTATTTTCCTCTGCTAATGACGTCCTCGGAAGCGGAATCTGATGAATTGCATTTTGTGCAGCAGAATAAACGCTCCAGCTTTGCTATTACTGACATTTTAGAGAAAAGCTTGGGTCAAGCTTGGCCCAAATAAGACCATTTCCATTAAGTTTACTAGGATGTTTTCTCACTCTGCCATCCCTTGCGTGCGTGTGTGCGTGTGTGCGCGTGTGTGTTAGCAAACCTTTTGCATGAAATAATATGTAACTTTTTATACTTGCTTGGATATGACTGTTTGGGCTGTCTATGAATTATAATATCTAATATGCAAAGTGCATTAGATATTATGATTCTTAAATAGCCCAAACTGTAGACCAGGGCACAGAAATGCAGAAAGATGCAGAGGTACTTTTCTGCAAAGTCATTTATATACTGTGAATATATTGAACAGATTCCATGCAGCAGGTCATATTTTATTTCTTTCTCTGCCCCAAAATGAATGTGTTTAATTATGACACCTGCAGTTATAATGCCTGCCCTGTCAGGAATTCGGGGTTGGACGTTCACATTTAATAGTCGACCAGTTGAAGTTGATTTGCAAAAAAGAAATGTTCCAGGACGTTGCTATTTTTAGACTGTTAGTGTTATTTGTACAGGGAAGTACACGTCAAACCAGAGAGTACTAAAGAGATTTCCAAGTTTTGTGCTTTGTTAGGCTACAGTGTTAATGATTAAAGTACTGTGCAGTAAATGTGAATAAGTAATGTACATCAGATTACACAGGGTGGACCAAGTCATAAAATGCACTTGTGTGGACCAACTGGTCGTTGAAATTAGTGATTTTGACAATAAGAGCATAGAATCTCCTTCATTATGAATAGATGGAGAATGTCCAAAGCAGTGTCTGCAGTGGTTTCTGCCAGATTCAACTCTTGTCACAATAGTATCCAAAAACAAATCTGGATCTGATTCTTTGAGCCGGGATGCACCACTGATCTGACTCTAAACTAGCTAAGTGGCATTGAATAGGTATGTGACAATTGGCTTCAGAAGCTCTCTTTCGCACAGCAGTACAAGATTTTATTTTCATTTTATTTCACTAAGAGGAAAAAAATCTTTCAGGAGTGGATGGGAATTACCCAGCAGCAAACTTATTTGTTAAACTAGTCAAAAGCTCATCAAAGTGCCAAAATGTATTACTGTAGAATAACAGTAAAGGTTTTATTTTGTTATATTGGTATTACTTCAGTGTCTGCCATTATTAATTGTTTGTAGCTGTCTTGTGTGTGTGTGTGTGTGTGTGTGTGTGTGTGTTAATGAAGTAGTGTGTGTGTGTGTGT
>JAOVVF010000008.1:7328561-7339357 GCA_028565595.1 Duopalatinus emarginatus | reverse complement strand
TACATGTTAATGGATAATGTCAGGCAGAATTCACTACTGAACTACACATGTGACACACACACACACACACACACACATATATATATATATATACACGTGCTGTAGTGTGCATGCAGGTGGATTAAATAAAGATGGAGGGTATATTGACTTGATTAGGATGTTGTTAAGATGCCTGCTGATGTCTCGTGACATGTGACATCCGGGGGAAAAGAAAGAGCGCGCTATGATTAGTCGCCTTTGGCCCGGGTCACGTGACGCCTGTCTTCTTCCTCAGTGGAGCTGCATTTCTGTTCATAAACCAGTCGTTTAGTGACACCGCGTCGTATGCAGTCTCTATACACAACATAAAAACATCAGTTTCACAAAGCTAGTGGTCTGGTAAACACAGCTGGCTCGACAGAACCCTGCGTTTTTCACATATGTTACTGAAGGACCTGTCAAATAGACTGATAAAGATAACTTCACCAAGTGTATCTTGGTTTGGTAGAACCAATTTGTAGCCATTTGGCCCAGTTAGTAAGACCACTGTGACCATTTCTCAACTGTAGCTCATCCATCCAGCAGTGTCACAGGACCACACTTCAGACTAGATGACAGTATGAGTTGCCTGTGTCAGCTCAGCCGAGGCAGTGCTGGTGTGAGTGTATCAGACATGGCAGTGTTCCTCAGATAGGTAAACACCTCGGTCCGGGTGCCGAGTTGAGAAACTGCCACACTGTGTATAGAGAAAGATGAGTGTAGTCTTTAACTGTACAACGACAGGGTAGGAAAGGTGAATAAATTGGCTGGAATTGTGTACAGTGTCTTAAAACACCCTAACAAATCTGCTTCGTATATATTTAGCAGCTCAGGACTCGACTCGACTCGACTTTTATTTGTTTTAAAATAAAAGCTGAATCTTCTTAAAACAGCATCTGAAATTTTCATTATTTTAGGTGTCTTAAAAGGGTCAGTTGACAGGGTTTTTTCCCTTTTACCAGCCATTGGCAGATTTCATGGCAGATTCATTTAAAGCTACAGTGGGCTTGTCCACAATACCTCCACAACATCTACCATCACAATATCTGTAATTGTGTTCATGGTTGTTAGAGGACATACATGAAAAAAATGTTTCTGCGTGGACTAAATGTAAATAAAATTCACCAGAAAGCCATTTTACATAAAGAGAAAGCACATACACAGTCAAGTCCCTCAGTGTGTTTAATTTTAAAAAAGTCTGGTAAGCCAGTGGTCTTATGATAGTGTCCATTGATGTGTGGAGTAAAATGCATATGGGAATCAGTAGCTGTATACCTGCAAAGTGTAAGTTAGGTGTTCTAATAAAGTGGCCAGTAAGTCTGTGTGTCTTTAGAAAGATTCAAGGCACTTGTACAGAAAAAATATTAACTTATTCCCAAACGATACTAATAGACATGTGGCAGTAAAAGTTAGAAAAGAGGAACTAAGTGCAAGGGTGGGGTCAACCCTATTGATTTAGACAAGCATGTGTTTAAAATACATTTATTGGCTGATGTGATAAAGGTCTGTGTGTTCCTAAACCGAATCCCAATCTGTTATAAATAAATAAATACAAGTTTGAGCTCTGTATTACTTAATAAACGTGACTGCCGCTTTAACTATATAGATATTTGATATATTCCTGTAGTCAACACTATATGTTTTTTAAGCTTGTTGGCATTAAATATATCAAATACAACTGTTGTTGTTGAGACATCCTGCATACTTCAAAGTTCTTAGAGGCTTATTATGCTTCAAATATATTAGGAGTTTTAATAACACAGTCTATTCTTAAGAGTTGCTTCTGAACTAGATAGATAGGAAGTATATTTAACCTTAGCATAATTTTTGCAATATACTAATGAATATAATCAGGAAAAGATTCATACTTCTTACAACCTTCTTTGAAAAGACAATACATGCATAATTCATTCATTATTAGTGACATTTGTTGTGACCTTTAGTGACCTTTTTCCAATTTTGTCTTTTCAGAGTTGTACTATGACAGAGGGAACCATCATGAGTTTGTATCTCTGGTAAAGGACCTGGCTCGGCCAGGTGAGATGAGCCAATCTCAGACATTTGACTTTGAATTCACACATGTGGAGAAACCGTATGAGTCTTACACGGGCCAGAACGTCAAACTCCGGTATGCATCACAAACACTATTTACAGAATGTTTCACCAGATCCAAAAAGTAATAGTAATGTTGAAGCATTTCATTCGCATAGAGTTTATGTAATGATGTTTTCAATTAAACAGTTAATTACTGTAATGATATTATACTTAATTTGTTTTTTTCATTTTGAAGCTATTTTCTACGAGCAACCATCAGCAGAAGGCTAAATGACATCAGCAAAGAGATGGACATTGTTGTGCACACGCTTAGCACATATCCAGAGCTGAACTCCTCTATTAAGATGGAAGTTGGGATTGAGGACTGCCTCCACATTGAGTTTGAGTACAACAAATCCAAGTACGTTTCTAAATTTGTGGTATAAGGGGTCAGAAAAGTGTGGGCTATATAGTATATGGGAAAACAACCTCTCTGTAATTATCGGTGCAAATAATTTTGCTTGCTAAAGCTTTGGCTGAAATAGTCCTACTTCACTACAAAGTTCACCACTCCAACACATCAGTTGAAACATAAGTCTGTTGACGGTTTTATTTTGACCACTACTGGTGTTGCTCTATACAAGAGACACAATGACAGCAATTGTTTTGGCCATGGACACTGCACAAAACAATCTCATCTAGATAATTTTTTTTTTTTTTTTTAAAAAACAGCAACTTTAGAAGGTACATTCTAAATGCACAACAAAAGTCAACAACACATTGGTCTCCATTATCAAAAGTTCCCACAACATATCTACATTGCATGAGTACTCACCCTTTTTCCCACATTTTATAAAACTGAATAAAGCTAAAATATACTGAACTGATGGCATATTCTATGAATCTGTGTAAAATAGTCTATAATAATACAAAAGTGCATGTGGGAGTGAATTAATACAGTTTACGTAATTATTTATAAACAGTTGTACACATGATTGCATAGGGATTCACCCTCACTACTGTGAAATCCCTAAAGTACGTAGTCTCTGTAAAAGATTACAGAGTTAATGGCCCTGAGTTTATTGCTCTCATTGTCCCCTAGTGGACTTTAGCTCTCATTGTCCCCTAGTGGACTTTAGGTCTTTGTTAAATATGTAAATTTAATGATAGCCTACAAGACAATTTTAATTTAGCACACAGTTTCCTAATTCATCTAATACTGGGTCAGGTTAGACCAGTTATAATACTTAATATAATGTTTAACTCTTCTGGAATGATATAAGCTTATACACTCAGGTGTTTGCTTTACAGTTGCCAATATGTCAATAACAGTCAATACAGTTGAATTCCATAAATTCAGCAATGATCGCAATAGCAGTGATATGTTAGCAATGTTGGCAGCTCTGAGTATTGATATCTAGGTATTAAATAGACAGGTGTGATGCTTACATTTAAAAAAAAATTCAGCTCATGACATTTTCTGACTAATTATTCACACACCTCCTTGTTTTTCAGGTACCATCTGAAGGATGTAATAGTTGGAAAAATCTATTTCCTTTTGGTGCGAATTAAAATCAAGCATATGGAGATCGACATAATTAAGAGAGAGACAACAGGAACTGGGCCCAATGTTTATCATGAAAATGACACCATTGCAAAGTATGAAATCATGGATGGAGCTCCTGTCAGAGGTACAATGCATGGACAAAACTGAACTTTTCTCAGATACGGAAATATTTGTTGCCACTATTGCAGTTCAGTTTAATGTAATGTTTTGCCCTTAAGTTCTTTGTATATTTTATTATTTTGTTAGCCTCATGGTTGAGTGATTACATGTGTTTACTGTGTGTTTACTTCCCAGACCGCCAAGTTTTAAGTTATATAAATGACTTGGATGAGAGTGAGATTATGGACAGTTAAAACCTTTCATAAAGTAATAGCAAATTAAAATAATATAGTAATAACAGTAATACAGTGCTGTAACAAGTAACATGAGAATAGTATGATGTGTTTATTGTCATCAGTGTATTTGCATTGTTTGAAATGTAATTCCTCAGGATTTTCAACAGAACAACATTTTCACCATAAAAGTATCTGACAGTCATCCTTCTGTCATTTTACATTCAGGTGAATCTATCCCGATCCGACTCTTCTTGGCTGGCTATGAAATGACTCCCACAATGAGGGACATAAACAAAAAGTTCTCTGTTCGCTATTACCTCAACCTGGTGCTCATCGACGAAGAGGAGAGACGTTACTTTAAACAACAGGTACATGCTGGTCAAGTTTGTGTGTCAATCTCACTTCAGCTTTTACAGAGTAATTTCTGTATGTAGGTGGCTTCTAGTATTGGGCTTGATATACAACTAAACTTTTCACTATATCACAAAATTGCAGTGTTTCTAAGTGCATTGATTTGCTCTGTCCCACCTTATCTTGCTTTCTCACTCAAAACCATTTATGAAGTGAGACTACAGTCTTTTTTATGAAAAAGTAATGTATTTATCTGTAAGCAGGTATATTAGAACAAGCATGGAATATAGAATCTTGTACAAGCAAGCAGAGAAGCAGTCAAGTGAGCACAAGACAGTGAGAAGTTATTTATTTTATTTTTTAAGAGAGGCCACTTAACTCTGCGTTACAAAGTTCAAAGTGCAAAGTTTCTCTGTTCTCATTGCCACTATTTTTACTCAGTTTTCTTGATTCTGTTTGTTTACTGGATGTGTAACAGTTTTTGTGCTCTCACATAAAAGACAGTAATCTCACACCAATATTTTCTCCATCAGAACATTTGTATATTGAAAAAATGCAATGTAAAGCAATGGCATTTATTTGTCACAAAGGGTTGGGATTGTTATGTACTAAAAGCATAGAATCTTGGATACTTTCTGCACTAAATATCCCTTCTGTCCTCTACATGGTGAAAGTGGCAAAAATACCACACACACATACACACTAGAATTGGGTTGCATGTTTTGTTGTGTCATTTAGGTGCAAAGACATTTGCCTTATAATGGCAGATTCATAAAAAAAAATCCCACATGATGCATTGGCCTTTCAACAAAAAATCAGAGTAAAAATAAATTACAAACTTGTACCATGTTTGCTGATGGTTTAATTGTTCTCTGACTGATGTAACACGTATGGATCTTGTCTTGGTTGTGCAGGAGATCACACTATGGAGGAAGGGAGACATAGTGAGGAAGAGTATGTCCCATCAAGCTGCCATTGCCTCACAGCGCTTTGAGGGCTCTGCTAGTGCAGAGAAGGCCATCGCCCAGGCCAAGGAGGAGGAGAATGAATAATCTGCAAAAGACGTCTCAGATCTAAGTGTAAAGTTGTAGGGTTGTGGCTGGCTGGCTGACTGACTGTGTGTGTGTGTGTGTGTGTGTGTGTGTGTGTGTGTGTGTGTGTGTGTGAGTGTGAGTGTGTTTCAACACACCTGTTTTGAATGTATACATATAGGGATGCAGCTATGGCATGATGGAGTCTTTTTCATTCCTAAACATGACATTCTGTGATCAAAAAGAGAAGCCTGAAAATAGCATTTTAAGAAGCGATATAAATTGGGAAAGCTTCGTTAAATGTTTGCTCACGGTTATAAGTGAGTCTTATTTGCCAACGTGTTAGCAATTCAACATCCATCCATCGTCTTTTGTTTTCTTCAGGATCCAGGTCGTGGGGGCAGCAGCCCAAGTAAAGAGGCCCAGACCTCCCTCTCCACAGTGACCTCTTCTAACTCTTCCGGGAGGATGCTGAGGCATTCTTAGGCTAGCCGAGAGATATAATCTCTTTAGCATGTCCTGGGTCTTCCCTTGTGTCCTCCCAGTTTGACATGCCTAGAACATATTACCAGGGAGGTGTCTGGAAAGCCTACTAATTAGATGCCCGAACCACCTTAACTGGCTCCTTTTGACCTGAAGGAGCATTGGCTCTACTCCTGGGTGACTGAACTCCTGATGACTGAGAGTCTAGACACCCTAACAGTTCCTGGCTATAGATTAGGGTAGAGACATAGACTTGTAAATCGAGAGCTTTGGCTTCGGTCTCTCCTCAGTTCCAGAGTGCATGTCACTGGAGATGCTGCACCGAACCGCCTGTCGACCTTCTGCTCCATCTGGCTTATGTCACCCAGAAAAGCCAGGCCTGGCGGAGGGGCTCCATTACTGGGCACAGCCTGAAGGAGTAACCGAGGTTTCCCTTCCTCATGGGCACACCAGCTCTGGGAGAGGCAGTAGTAGGCATCCAGTGCAGTGTGATTTGGGTAGTGGCTGGAGGTGGGGGCATTGGCGTTCCGATCCTCATTGGCGTTCCGTTCCTCGGCTGCTAAAAAAATTCAACATTGTTCACGATTTATTTGAATGTGATTCCATTTCATTCAATCCCACATTCTAGTCTTTGATTTTATGTGGTGTTTTAACAAATTCCTGTTCCTACGCTCATAAGATTTTTCTACAGTTTTTTATGTCAGTCAGTCGAGTACTTACCTGTTTTGTTGTGCTATTCAAAGTCCTGTCCAGAGCACTTTCAATTTGGAGTTTAATTTTTATGAATGACAGTTGACAGATGTCAGTTGTATAGCCTCTATAAGGGTTGTAATGTAGCCATGAACAGGACCAAACTGAATTTAACAGTGACTTTTTTTAATGCAGTTGCTGACATGTTGAGGCTGCACAGCAAGTTCAGTGTTGAAATTCACCTGAGACGCTCATGATGTTCTGAGGATGTTCTATTAGACACCATGATTAGAGCCGGTTTTGTAGACGTGCCTCATTGTCATTCATTTTGTGCTGTAAATTTGATGCCAGAGTTTATGAGGCTTTAATGAAATAATGTCTTGCTTTTTTTGTGCCTAATTTTTGATTATACTGATTTTCACTTCCTGCAGTACTGGAAATAAGATCCTCTTCGCTTAACACACTCATAACTGTTGACTAACTCTTAAAGAAATATTTGACTATAACAAGTATAACTTAACAAGCTGTTTAATACAAGTGTTAGTGTGCACAATAGACTAGCTTTTCCATTTGAAGACAGTTACGAAGTAGTTTGGACTCGTTTCCAGTGTAGAACTGTAACTGTTCAAATCTTAAGCCTTTATAATCATTCCTTAATATGACACTTTGCGAGCATTTTGAAACAGCAGGTATGTCCCATGTTTGACAGTCAAGGTGGCCTGGTATTTCCCTTCTTTTCTGGAAAAACAGATTTGTGTTGAATAGTAGATAATTTACAAGACTAATTGGCTGGGTGTGAGTGTGTGTGTTTAAATGTATGAATGCTGTTGCCTTAAAAGTAGTGACATTGCTGTATGAGTCATTGGTATAAATTCCCAGAGAGTTTTGTCTGTGAAAATTTCCCAGATGCCACCTGAAAGCGATGCTTACTTAAGGTTTTGTAAAAGCTATGATTTGGTATGCCAGCCATCTACCAGCTTAAGGAAATAGAAGAAAAAAAAATTAATTTGCTTGCAGTTTTAACTTCCTAATCTATCATTATAAGAAAAAAAAATAATAATAAACAGCATTTCACAGTTATATATTAAATTTATGTATGTGCAAAATTTATTTACAGATATAAAAGTATATATATGTTTTGGAAATGACGTCTTTAGAAATCGCTTACAACAAGCTTTTAAGGTACTTGCAGGACTAGCGCAAAGGGAATTTTAAAGATCTTATAAAGTGCAGTACACAAACTGCTGTCACTGCTTGTATTTTGTGTTCTGTGAATGAAAATGTGTTTTTACTCAGATTTCCCTGATTAAAGAGCCCTCTGAAATTTTCATGGTTTTCTTTTGTGAAATGTTTCTTTGACACTTGGAACACCATGTAACCTTTCAGTATGATGACTCACACCTTGATCTACTGCCACATGCACTTAAAACTCCACAACTACCTAAATAACCAACTTCTTCACCAGAGGAGACGATCTCAGCTCTAATCTTGGACACATAGAGAACCAGGGTGTGTGATATGATTTATCAGACAGTCATATAGGGTAAGTAGAGGTGTAGTGATATGGATATCATTTGATGCAAAGCACTTGACTTTTATATATATTTATATATATCTGTGTGTATCAAACAGTTAATTAAACAAACTGCACTATAAACTTTCATTATAAAGTACTCTTGTATTGTGTACTTATGTAATACTATGTAATATTTAAATATGTCACTCGAGCTACAAAGAGTTGCATGACTTCAGACACGCTTCCTTGAGT
This sequence comes from Duopalatinus emarginatus, assembly GCA_028565595.1. Taxonomy (NCBI): domain Eukaryota; kingdom Metazoa; phylum Chordata; class Actinopteri; order Siluriformes; family Pimelodidae; genus Duopalatinus; species Duopalatinus emarginatus. Next base: position 7,331,080 of record JAOVVF010000008.1, on the reverse strand, counting down.
ATCACATCAGCAGGATTGCCAGATTCATAAATCGTTCAGAAACGAGAGTGGATGATTTAAAAAAAAAAAAAAAAAAAAGGTTTTAACACTTCTTTTAAGTATCTCCAGTGATTGCATTAGTGTCAGGAATTTTGCTGAGCTTGGAAAGTTGATGTGTAATAAGCCATGATTGTTTTTAGAAGAAGCCTTTATTTCGTTACATATACATTACAGCACAATGAAATTCTCTCTCCACATATCACAGCTTATTCAAAAGTTGGGCGCAGTTAGGATACAGCGACTCAAATTCATGAAACAAATGTTGACTGACAAATTGCACTGGCCAAACAAATATTGAGAATTTCGTACAGTTAGGCCTTCTCTCTCTCTCTCTCTCTCTCTCTCTCTCTCTTTCTCTCTGTCTATCTGTCTGTATCCTCCTTTTATTTGCAATTCTTGAGTTTTGTCCAAGGTACCCATGGATCCTTAACCTGAAATCGCTAACGTTAAATTTAGTTTTACATATTCATGGTCTAAAAATTACATTTTAGGAGTGGATGTGTGCAATATGTGCAATATCAGAGTGCAAATATGAAAAACTGTGCAATTAAGCAATTAGACACTATTAAGCATAGTGCAATTATGACAGAATGATAAATAAATGAAATAAATAAGGATGTGTGGATAAAAAATAGTAATAATAGATTTAACTGAATACAGAATAAATATGTAGAATGGTTAAATATGATATAATATTTACAATGTCCAGGTTTAAAGACAAGTGGCTGGAGGATGAAAAATACTGTGACTGGCTGAAAACTCAAAGCAAAGGATTCTCATATGAAATCTGAAAAAAAACACAAGCGCTGTGATAGCACTCGTATAAGTAATATGCACTTTGAGTCGTTCACTGCTACTGCCAGATAGATAGATAGACGTTACACGGCGCAGCCTCGCGCACGCGCACTGCGCAGTCTAGCGCACGTCAGGGGTTGCCATGGTTTCCACGGCACGTTCTTTATGTCGTCACACGGAGCTTTCGAAAATTCAGGCGCTATGACCGTGCAGGCGGCCCCAGTCTGATAGATACGCTTTTAAGAGATGGACTACTTTCATCCAGATCAGTGCGAATCTAAAATGTCGTGTTCTTCAGCGACCAAGGTGAAATGTTCATTCAGCAGAATCACCTGTTTAGAGTCGTGGTTTCCTGTCGATTCTCTTATCTGGTCACCTACAGTACAATCACGGTGTTTATACACGGAGATTCACCCGAAACAGACCCCGGAGATTCTGTTGTAACTTCCAGTGTGACCATTCACCGACTTTATGATCATAGAGCAGTTTTTATCTTGGTCGAAGTTTTATATAGGGACACATTGCACCTTGTTTGGTTCAGATTGCTTCATCTTAACGGGAATTACAGCACAATATTCAGGGCCTCTTTTGAGTGAATCTCCCTGTAGAAACTAGTTAGTTATTTGGTTAGAAATGTGTCGAGTTGATTATCATTGTGGGGTTTTTATGTTCTAGTTCAGGTCATGAATGGACATCTAACTATCTAACATTGTTTTTAAAATAAACTTTAATATAAGTACATATAAAAAAAGAAAATGAAAAAAAAAAATTACCAAACATTGGAAGGAAAACAGCTTAAGATGTTGTAAAAGGTGTTTTTATAAGCATTAATCTTGTGTCTGTACAGATTAAGGAATCCTCTCCGGTACCTGTGCCGCTTCTAGAAAGGTAAGCTAAATTACAGACATGCAGCTCCAAAATGAGATCAAAGTCAATTAAAACCTGAGGCTTTATGGGTAATGATTGAATAGGTGATGAAATGATGTAGGCTCAGCTTTGTGTGACAGATAGATTTTGAATTCGACTGATAAACACCTCCATGCTGACCAAGAATTTTTTGAGAGTCAGGTTGAAGATTTTAAAAGTGATCTAGAATCTGATATTTACTGTGAAGACAAACAATATCTGTGAACAGTATCTGTTTATTCCTCAGCAAATCAGAAACTCCGAAAGAGACCCCGCGAGAGACTGTGTCTGAAACTATGGAAAGCAGAAAAACCCCTAATACATCTACGGAGAACCCGGGTCAAAGTGAACCTGTGGGAGGCTCACAGACTAGACCTGCATTTCCATCTAAGGAAGAAACAAAGCCTCACAGGTGAAAACATAATCAATTCAATAGGATGTTTTGAAATTAGATAAATGAAAAGGCTGTGTTACGTACCAATGAAAATCTGTGGAAATGAGCGTTAATGGGCATCAGGAGTCTGATGTGTGCAAGCAGCGTACACTCAGGGCAATGCCCGAACAACGTATTACAGGAAAAAGGAAATATGAGAAGTGAAGAATTCACTTTTATTTTATTTTGAAAGGATGTTTAAACTATTAAACAAGTAATTGAATTAAAAATGTAATTGATGACTGAAGTGATAATGCCCTATAATAACCTAAAACATATTGGACACTAATTTGCTGCAGGACAAACCGGATCACTGAGGATCTCATCCGCTCTCGTGCTGAGCACA
>JAOVVF010000008.1:7308317-7328461 GCA_028565595.1 Duopalatinus emarginatus | reverse complement strand
AGCACACAGAATTGTGGGAACTCCATCAGAGCTTTTCACACATGACACAGATACAGATGGAGGTGCTGCAGAGTAACAGACAATTGTTCTAGGAGATATCTTAATATATACACACACAGTAAATTATTAAATCTAACATATTTAATTTTAACAATGCAGATGTTTTTACTTCAGATATTTCAGGTAGTCAATAAATTCTATACTTAGGAAGCATTCATTATTATTATTTGTTAATTATTTATGTTATTCAGTAACTAATACAAAGTATTTGGTGCTATAGTGAAACTAATAAAGTGTATGTAGATACAAAAAAAGAAAGGATTTTTAATCTAATGTGATACAACAGCAGATACATTATTTGCAAATCAAACAAGGTAGTGAACAAATTTCTCAGTTTAAGGATTATTGTTAAGCAAGCATTCTTACCTTTTACATGAACAAATATCCTCTTAACTCCCAAACACCTTGTTGGTGGTGGAATGTGGTTGTCAACAGTACATGTGTAGAGGCCTGAATTATTTAGCTGAAGATTTAGGAGCTGAAATGATATTTCCTCTGTTTCTTGAATCCATATAAATGTGATGCTGTCATTACAGAATTGTTTAGTCCAGATTCCATTTAAATAGTAGTATTTACATTGTCTGTGCTCGGTTTTCAAAACTACTACAAGATACTGACTTCTGGTTTTGTTGTAATGACAGTTGATGGTGGTTGACAGTCCTTGAAGTATGTGATGGTCACTGATTGACTCTGTCTGACTGAATTCAGTGCAACCCAGTGTATTCATGGCTGAAACTATAAAACAGTTCAGAATAATTTAATTTTTACAAGGCATTTTAATTTCTCTCCACAATTTGAAACAATCAGATGTGTAAATTATACTATATTATCTTGATTACTGAGGCTCCGGCATGGCAGAAATCTTTTTTATTATACCAAAAAGCAACTCATATATTACCTGAAGACAAATGCAGAAGTATCCACAGAGGACAGATTAACCAGCTCCTTACTGATGCCTATACATGATGTAGAAATGACAGAAATGATAGGGTAAGCATGTTTTGCATAAAGGGTAATTTAAGTGATATATAAATGGCGAACAAGGAAGTTATTGCAAATTAAGCAAAAACTGGCTATTAACACAAAAAAGACAGTTAATTTGATATTTTATTATATATAATACACTAAATATACTGGACACTGATACTGTAACATTTTCCTCACCATTGCAGATGATAGAAGCTTCTATGGACACAGTCCTCGAGTGATTGTTCTGCGTCATATAGCCTAAAATAAAGCAGGCTTATAGGAGGCATGTGGCTACAGCTTCCTTTTGTGAAATGCAAGTCAGCAACACCTTGTTTTCAGCCAACAACTGTAACTGCAAGACAGACCCTTGAGAATGAATATATATATATATATATATATATATATATATACTTAAGATAAGAATGACAGATGGAAGATGTTCAGTGACGACCTTTATGTGCAAAAGGTGGACTACTTTATAAAAACACAGGAAGTGGAAGACAACAAAAATGTACTATACATGCTATCCCTATTTAATTCTATCATAGGGGAGAAAGGTCAATCATGTTTGCACAGAGTAGTGTTCTTCTTTTTATCATGATAAATCTCTGTAAATGTCCTAATGTGCTAGTTTAACAAATAACCAAAACCATAACCTTTTTTCTAATATTATATACTGGGAAATAATGTTTTCCTAATATTATATACAGGTCTCAACATTGTCCCTGGGAGATGAGCTAAGGCCAAGTACTGTGGTTACATTTAAGATAAAACAGTATATTATTGTGTATTTGCATGACACAATCAAATGCCAATGTTAGAATTGCAAAATTCATTCTGTTCATTCAGAATTTTGTATTATGGTCTATTTAAGAATCTTGTAATAAAAAACAATTAACATCAAGGTACAAAAAGTCTCAAAGTGGTTGTTAATTCGTTTTTAGGTCCAAAGGCTTTGGAGGGTAAAAAAAAAAACTAAAAGGTTTAAGCTGCAGCTGAAAACCATCTCACTTACTGTCCACTTCCTTTATGTGCTCTTACTGTTTTTCTGCTTCACACAACCTGCCATAAAGGCTGTGGTCTCTGAGGTAGGTCACAGTTTCCTTTAGGTGAAATTGACATTTAGCCATGACACACAAACACAAAAAAGCGAAGTACCAAATGTTTCAACAAAAATAAAAAGCCCACCACAGCAAAATAAACCAAGCAGATCCACTGTATGTATATGTGTGTCTATGTGTGTGTGTGTGAGTGTATGTGTGTATGGTTTAGTGTATGTATAACTCTACAATAAACTATTTCGAAATGTTTCCTGGAGATAATGTACAAAATATTAATGCATCAGATCATGACAATTCTAAAAGTAATTAAAGTCATTTAAATGACACTGAAATGTCTTAACTCATGCCATATTTAAGAGTCGCTAATGCCAATTAGTTACTACATAACAATACAAATACAGTATTGAGATATGATTTGCTATTATTTAGTATTTTCCTCAGTGTGTCATAGGGAGTGAGCCATGGCGCTGCTGCTGTTCATCTTACACTATGGGAGACAAGCTCAGGTAATGGAGAAGCTCCTACAGGAAACATCTTTCTACAACATTACGTTTATGTTGAAGTCGTATAATTTTTATATATATATTCAGTATATTTAGATATTTATATGTTATAAGTTTTGCAAATTACCTGCATAAAGCTGATGCAGGTTGCCAGATTTTTTTTTTTTTTTTAGTAAAACATTTAGTATAAGTTTTTTCATAATACAACCCAGACCACGGTGTGGTTGGGGGACGGCGACTTAAACCCTGTCAAAAAAAATTTTAAAACAATATTTTTGAGGCGTAAAAACATAGTATATATTCTTCTAACCTATAATGTTGAATATTGGATATTGGATATATACTGTTGGATATTTTGCATACTTGGATTCTTGGGGGCAGCCATGGCCTAATGGTTGGGGAACTGGTCTCATGACTGGAAGGTCATGGGTTCGATTCCCGCCTAGGGAAAGACATGTTTGAGGCCCACCATGAGTGCCCCCCTGGGTGCTGTGATTTGGGGCTGACCCCACTCTGGGCAAGTGTGTACACTGCCCCCTAGTGTTCACTGGTGTGGGAGTTTACTTTCATCTATTTCGTACAGCAAATTTTGTATGTGCTCTCAGACTACACTGTTACTAAATCTCTCTCCCAACTCCTGTTTCCTACACTTCGTATCACTATTTTTGACTTCACACTGTTCATTCCTCTAGCACGTGATGAACGTATGCACGGCTCGTGCTTGCTAGATAACATAGGTAAGCTTTCAGACCCATCAGCTTCCAGCACGAGTACAGGTAGTGCGAGGCACGTTTTCCAAGCATGCACACAATCATGTCAAGACACAAAGACCTATAAGCCAATCGTTGTTGTACATTTCTTTTATATAAACTCTATGCCATCTTGAATAAAGTGGAATCCTTGATTAACAGTACACTTCGTGTCTGTGTGACCTGTGTGACCATCACACTATTAGCATTTGCAAGTAGCATTAGCAGTTAGCATTATCCATTAGCATTAGCGATTAGCACTAGTCGTTAGCATAAGCAATTAGCATTATCCATTAGCATTAGCCAATAACATTAGCCGTTAACAATTAGCATTAGCCGTTAGCTTTAGCATTACCCGTTAGCATTAGCTGTTTGCAATTAGCCGTTAGCATTAGGCATTAGCGATTAGCATTAGGCATTAGCATTACCAGTTCGCATTAGCCGTTAGCATTAGCCGGTTAGCATTAGAAGTCAGCATTAGCAAATAGCATTAGCAAATAGCATTAGCATTAGCCTTAACACTAATAGTAACAGTAGCAGTTCAATGAGTAAACTGCCTATTGAAACGTATGCACTTTGAGCAGTTTATTGCTTCTGCCAGTTTGGCTGTAAGTGCCAAAAATGATCTGTCCACTGTAAATATATCCATTCCAGTAAAGCCTACTGACCCAGCTACCGGGCATCAGGCCCCATTCAGTATTTTTTTTTTAACGACAGCCATGCTGAAGACAGAAGTTCTGCGGGACTTGCATACGATAAGTAGGACTTATCAGCAAAAAGTAACCAGGCAGATATCTGCTTGCGGACTCGGCCAGAGTCGGTTTTGAATGACAGCCTGGCTCTGGCCCAAGTCAATAGTGTCTACTCGTCCAGTGTCGGCCCGGTTATGGCCTGTACATTTTATTGATACTGGGTCAGCGCTGGTCCAATTCAAGTAATTCAAATATTTCAATATTTAAAAGTAACTAGTTTTCTTTATGACTCAATTATAATTTCTATATTTTAAAATTCAATAATGATTTTAAATATAAATAAATACATTTATAATTTAGTCTTATTTCTAAAATCAGTTTAACCTAACATTTGCTTAAAGAAGTATATGTTAAGTAGTCCAAAAACTGATCAAGGCTGATTTAAGATCAACCGTCATCACCATTAAACTTCTCACAGAAAAAAAGATGTGCATTCAGTGTGTAAAGATGGTATATACAAAGTTTGTTAGCATAAGTTTAAAATACGACTGCAGATCCAAGATCAGGAACTACTTATCCAGCAAAAGCAGGGGAAAACTTTGTGAATATCTCTTAACTCTTAAAATGTTTATTAGTGTTTAGAAAGAATAAAATTATTGTATTATTGTGTTGTGAAATGATTGTGGTTGTAAAGGAACTTCAACTGCAAAACAATTTAATGAGCTATACATCCACACTACAATCCACCAGTGTGACTGACTCAGGTTTACTTCTGTGTGACTGATTCATTCACTTCGTGGTAGTTCCGTGTTCGCACAGAATCGAATCACGCCATAGAAAATGAATAAGTTGAATCAGACGGAATCGGTTTCGTAGAATGAATCTTTCCACTCTCGCTGTTAAACAGCACCTGAATGACCTTTCAAACAATGTAGTCACGCATTTCAGATAAAGTGAGACTTTTTGAGCCTTTTAATTAATAAAATATAATTTCAAAATGCTTACGGACCAACAGACCCCCTGTAATAACAGATCATATTAGATAAGTAGCTTTCTCCTGTTCTCTGACGAGCCTTCATTTATCAGCAATACAAAAATAAAACATTCACAGATTACCTTTATCTGACACTAATTACGGTCCAAGTTATTTCTAATGTTGATGCATGTATGTTAATGCTTGAGTAACACGTATTAGATAAACTTTACCACAGATAAACTGTTAATCACTGAGTCATCTGGTGTAGAACTATCCAGAATCTGCAGCATGCGCTTCCCGCCACAGTAGTGGTACATTAGCAGTGTTGGGCAAGTCACTTGTAAAATGTAGTAAGCTAAGCTATCAGTTACTCAACAACAAATTAAGCTTCGCTACAAAAAAGCTACCACCAACAGAAATATAGCAAGCTAAGTTACACAAATATTGTGTAGCTTAACTACTCAGAAGCTACTTCACATTGTACAAACCTAATGCCAGATCAGTGCAAAATGACAGTCAGGTACACTGGTTAAAACGTGTATTGAAGAAGAGCCCATGGTCTAACACAGCGTAGACACTGCATTATGTGAAACATTGAGACATAAATAAAAGCTACAGTCTTACTACTGGATTATCAATAGATTATCAATAGGCCAATAGATAAATGCTAATGTAAAATAGTTGTACAGTAGCACTTGGCCACACTGATTTTGTCAAAGTAGCTCCCGGAGAAAAAGGTTGGAGATTATCAATACAGTTATCAATAACTGGAGCCTATTGATAAAAACACACACACACACACACACACACACACACACACACACACACACACACACACACATATATATATATATATATATATATATATGTTTATCTAATTCCACAATGATAAAAATGTAAGCCTTAAATAACTCTTTTACCAAAGACGGTGGATAAACGATCTTAGGCTCGTAGTTTTTGTGGATGCTACATCGCTACTTGATCAAAAATAAACAAATAAATAAATAAAGTAACGTAACTACTGGAAAGTTATTTGATTCAGAAATTAGCAATACTACTGCCAAGCCACAGGAAAATGTAGTTAAACTAATAGCTTCGCTACATGTAGCAGCGCTACTGCCCATTACTGTACATTAGTGACATATTTAGACATGTTCTGTCTAGAGGTTTATGGTACAAATAGCAGATTTTAAATAACATATAATAATAATAATAATAATAATAATAATAATAATAATAATAATAATATTTATTTATGCTACTATAGTAAAGTATTGTGATTGTTCTGTATGTAGATGAATAACTCCAGACTTGGACATGACTAAGGAAAAAAACATACAAGCCACCACCATCTTGCTCCAAACAGGAGTTGTTCTACTGATTGTTTTGCGCACCAAAAAAAAACAATCTGCGCTTTCTCAGTTACAAAAATGAAATTTTGTGGTTACGGATTTTGTTTTTTCGGTGCGCTGATTTGAGCACCGAAACACATTTTGTTTTCATTGGCTGCTGAAGTTAAGCTCCTCCCACCCATTTTCTGTGATTGCCGGTATTGTGCCGAATTCGGCACCCCTGTCGTGAGATGTATCCCGTTCTTCTAAACTGCAGTGACTTGTAAATAATAATAAAAAGGCCTACATACATCGCTCTTCCACCACTGTAGTCTGCAGTGACCTTGTATGCAACACGCTGCTATTTCTGAACAACAAATGAACATGGTTCTATAGCTAGATCATATTTGTGTTAACAGAAAGAAAGTTATGGTTAATGCCTTTTCAGGCAGTCCACCTGCCAGGAAATGCACCCCTCTTAAATCGACCTGCATTAGTATTACCTCCATGAGAACTATATAGTTCATATATATTGTGATTAAAAACATAATTGTGTAATCGAAAAGAATGACGTAGCGTGCACGTTCGCGACAGGGGATGCATCTCACGGCAGTCGATTATGTTGATTGGCGTGTTCTCGGCGACGTAGCGGGGGGCGTGTAGAATTGGCTTGGTGGGCGGGGTCTAACTTCTACGGCATAAAAATAGGTCCAAAAGTTTTGCACAGCTGAAAACAAAATCAGTTATCAAGAAATGATCTTTTGTCATTCAGAAAGCGCAGATTTTGTTTTTTGGTGCGCAAAACCTTTGATCCTATTTTGACGCCATAGAATCGGTTCTTGTACATGTTGCCGACACATCACTTGGCGAGCTTTAACCGTATCCAATGTGCCAGCGCCGACTTCCTGCAGACACACCAGCCGAGCTCGGGCTGATACTTCATGTTAGCTGGGATTCACCTGTGGAAGGGACAAGACAGTTTAGAGGGCAAGTGTGTTCATTGCCCTCTAGTGTTTACTAGTGTGTGTGTGTTTCCTCTGTGTGGAAGCACAGTAGGCAAATAGTTCACTTTCACTATTCAGATGTCTTGTATAGGCTTGAAATTGTAGGTCACATGAGAGCCACAAATAAGTTCTGAATATCGTACAGTGACACAAGAGCCCTGCTGAGTAAAAACTATGTTCAAGGTAAGTGTAGTGCAAACATAATGTATATTCCGGTCATTTATTAAGTTTATTAGCACAAACATACATCAATTACTCACAGGCTGAGAAAAAAAAGTAATATCTGTTCACATAATTCTCAAAGTTGGCAAATACAAATTTGGCCTTGCGGAAGCAGGAATACTTATATACTGTACTGCAGTGTGTCTTTATAATCAGTAGAGGGCAGAACAACTCCTGTGTGGAGCAAGATGGTGGATGTTTTTACCTTTATCATGTCTAAGTCTGGAGTTATTCATCTACATACAGAACAATCACAATACTTTACTATAGTAGCATAAATAAATAGAGGCCTATGTCATTGTTGTTGTTATTATTATTATTATTTCTTTTTCATCTGGTGGTGGTACAGTGTTAAACTTTTTCCACCTCAAAACTTTGACACATGTTCCAACGATTTTGTTATCAGTGTTGTCAACCTTTACACCATTGCCTAATCATGAAAAAGTAAATGAAGATGAAATTGATCTGTAATACTGTAGTGTGTGAATCATATTCCATGTGAAATCCTCTTCAGGCTGGATGGCTGTAGCAGCATGTTTGGAAAGGTATATAGCTATATGATGTCTTCCTTTCAGCAGCTGGAGAGCGGTATTGATCAGAATGTGAGTGCTGCTGACGACTCTGGTTTTCAGACTGAAGGCTGAAGTAGCAAGAAGTGCAGCAGCTTTCTGTATTGATCACAGCCAGGAGAGAGCTGTTTGCTGCTGAATGCACAGTGGAAGGCTGACATGAACCTGCAGTAATGCTGCATGGAGGCTTCAGTTTACTGGTGCATTCTATGTCACAGAACAGATATATCATAGTTCATCCAAGTGAAGCTTGTTCAGTAGTGTACAAGTCAAAGTCTGAAAGGTGTTAAAGTAGTTAAATGTGTTCACTGAGGCCAATTTAACTCAATATAAGTTTTACATCCAAAGAATTGCATGCAATACGAATAGCATTATATGAATAAACTGCAGTAAACTACATTCAATTATTTTAAACACACTGAATGCCAGAAAACTGGTACAGATGCTGGTGGTGGACCAATAATGGTATGGGGGTTGTTTAACTGGCATTCCAGGGGACCCCTGGTACATCTACAAACATCTCTAACAGGTGAACTCTATGTGTGCCTCCATATCACCCGTTTATGTCCTGCGTTCATTCTGATGAGTTCCAACCAGACAATACACCAAAACACACATCTAGAGACACAAAATTATGGTTAGAGGAACACTCATCTGAGTTTGAGGCACATCAAGGGTGTCATCCAAATCATCGTGGAACATAGAAATCCTATTCCTCAGAATACAATAGAATTGTGGACTGTTCTGCAGGAAATATGGTGTTCACTGTGTACAGAATATTTCCACAAGCTGTTTGAATCCATGCCCCATAGTGGACCTACCAAGTATTAGACTGGTGCACCAGTTCTTCTGCAGTTTCAGTGTAGTATAAATGTATAAAAATAACAGTGTACATGCTGAGTGTTTACAACAGATTTTTAAGTCCCAGTCTATATTCTTGGGGTGAGAAAAGACCAGCAAAGAATCTGTATAAGCATACCATGTATCTTTTAGAAGTGAAAGCCTATGTGGGCTAATAATATTTATACAGATGTTGTCACTGACTCTTTATGCAAAGCTACTACAGCGTGGAGACAACCTCTTTCAATTCGAACCATAGAAACCACTTCAAGTGCAGTCCAGAGTGCTGCTGTCCGGTTGTTATAGCAACAGTGGCCTCTCCGTCATTCTTACTCTATTTTGACTGTGTTGTAGAGGGTTAGTGTGCCTTTTTGAGGGCTAAAAGTACTCACAAGGATAGGAGTATATTATATTCCTGGCCTTGAGAGAACATATTGCTGGTCTTCATATAAAAAGTTTTTTTAAATAAATAAATACAAATTATAATAATAACCATAATAATAAATGTTTCAATACTGAGGTTAGGGTAAGAGTAGCATTTATTATCTGTCTGTGGAAGGTCCTCAAAAGGATATGTGATTGAGTGTGAGTGTGAGTGTGTGTGTGTGTGTGTATGGTAGGGGGCCTGTCCCTATTTAAGAAAAATGAGGTCATCACAGTTTGTCCTTAAGGAGGTTGGCTGATTTCTCCCCCTCACCTCCGTGTATAATGAAGGTGGAAATTTAAACCGACATCATGACAGAAAGATTGCTCTTTTCATTTTGACCTCATGCAATTGATCCATTTAGCATTTTTGGCATTGTTATTTATCAAGATGCCTGTTTTTTTTAACCCAAAATCGTTTATATAAACCAAAACACATCAGTAGGAGGTTATTTTACACATCTCTGGTGCATAAATTGAATTCCGTGTCAAATATGTAAATGATTAAATCCTGACATTTAGAGCAGCTTGTTATGTTTTTTCATGGCTCAACCCCCACCCCACCCCCTGTTTCCATACGCATTGGCCTTAACTGCATTTGTGTGTCAAGACAAAAATGCCTACAAACCCTTTATATACAGTACAGATAGAGAGTACAGTAGTTGAGCAGGTCTCTAGAGAGATCAGTCTGAACCTTTTATTGCTGTAAATGAACCCACTAGAGTTTCTAATCACAATCTCTTCATACTGAGGATTTGAGAGGACTTTATCTACAATCTGTGAGATGAGATCCTAATCTAGAACATATGCATATGATTATCTGTGGTCTGCAAACTCAGACAAAACAAAAATATGAGGCTTGTTTGTGATGAACTGCACCTTGCCTTGGTGGTCAGCAAGAACAGCTGAATACAAAAGCAATTCAGATAGCTGTACATAGGTAAAATAAGTAGTAGGACCAAGACCATTAGAAGGTCTAGAAAAATATCAAGATAAAAAAGATGGTTATGCGGAATTAAAGTCTTTTCATGACCTAAAATATATTCAAGATTACACAACAATAAATCATGTAAATGTAGGGTCTATAGGAGAGATAACAGATTTACATTTTAGAGAGAAAAGAAACACATATATGTCAGTGGAGCCTCTTGCCAATGAGAATTAAGCTCTGTCATCATCAAGTCGTCTCTCAGCTTGTGGACATGTATGTCATCATGACATGTTGATGGCACAGACAGAAGTCAGACTAAAAACTAACCTCGTAATGCATTGTGCCAAGCCAGACACGATTGGTCTATGGAACACTGACTTAAGTTCACCAAGGCCATAGTGTGACAGAGCTACACAGTTCTTGAATCTTGGATCTGAAGATGAAATTAAATAAAAGGCTAAAATTGTTAGTATCTTGACACTAAAACTATTAGGGCTGAGCAGCACATTATATCCTGAGGTTTCTCAGTTACGCACATGACAGATCTTTTTCAGAACTGACATTTTCTTCAGATATTAACCTTTCAGCAAATAAAAAAAAACATTGGAAGTCAGGTCTAGACTATGTTTTACTCATCATAACAAGATGATTTTAACTGTTGGGCTTGCATAAAACTAGTCTGGGTTAGAAAGAAATCAGTTGCAGCCTTGTTTTTAGTGGTACTGCTCCACATTGGTGGTTGGTTCCACAAAACTTTAGAACAGCAAATATACTGATAAAAATAAAACTTAACACGCATGTTTTTACAGTGTACAGCCTGTCTCTGTCTCTATAGCACTTGTTTTCATGTGTTACACCTCAATGTTGTATTCATGTGGCTGTTTTTAATCTGAGCTCAGATTAAGAACTGTGAAAGACTGTGAGACTGTGTTCTCTCTCTCTCTCTCTCTCTCTCTCTCTCTCTCTCTCTCTCTCTCTCTCTCTGCCTCTGTTTATGTGTGTGTAAATAGTGTGGCAGAAGAGGAGAGGGTTTTTATATGTCTGAATGTGCAATGACTCCTCATGCAATGTCACTTAATATTAGCTACCTAACTCAACTATGCACATGAAGCTTTATGACTGTATTTATAATTTGCTTTAAAATTACGTGCATTAATCCCATTGTTTTTGATCCAGTCATGAATATAAACATATTTTTTTTATTAATGATGGATGGCACTATGTAATAATATTGGCACTTTTACTCCATTTTAAATATGGTAGTGTATATGTATTATCTTTTGCCTATACCTTTGTGTAATGAAATACCATTTAATTTATAAGTGCAAATCCTGTCTTTGTTGCACTTGTGTACGTGTGTTACACTTCAATGCTGTAAATCTGAGCCTGTAAGCGGTGCCGAGAATAGCAAAGCACCAGAAGAAGAAGGGTTTTGTCATCACCCTGGCACATGGCAAGTGACAAAAGAGAGGAAGGTGTGAATGAAGCCCTGCAGCATCCCTCCCTCCTCTCCCTCATTCCTCTTTCATGAATATAGAGGCCTTTCTGCCTGGCATAGAAAGAGATAAAGCGGAAAGAGGGGGAGGAAGGGTGGAGGCGTGGACAAAGTAAGCGAATGAGGTGGATGAGGAGAGCAGCAGATCGAGGAGGGGTGGAGGAGGGGGAAATGATGGGATGTCGGTTGCCGTGGCAATGCGCAGGCTCCATGAGGAGACCAAGGCTACTGCTGCTGCTGCTTACTGATCAGGAGATGAGCGCCTGTGCTTCTGCTAGCTTACCCTGAACAACAGTGGAGTGAGAACGAGTGGCGGCACGGCCATTGTGAGAGTTGGTTTGTCTCTGTGTGAGAAGTAGAGAAATGAACGTGTGCACTGCTGCTCATCATGCAGGGGATTTGCTGATGCTAGTGCGGTTCTGACCTGCTCAGACTAGGAGGGGCTTTCTCCAGTCTCCAGCCTGCTACACAACATCTAGGGCTTTGACTGCAGGTAAATACTCTCTCCTATATTTCCAGTCCCTTTTGTTTTCCCACAGTCCCCCTCTCTAGGGAACATGTAACATTGATGTTCATCCATCCCATTATATCTGTAGGTGTTGTGTATCCTTTCTCCTTTTCCCCAGCTTCCTTTTTTCTGCTATCTTTAATTTCCTTGCCTTTATTTATCCCATTTATGCCCATGTTTTTTTAACAACATACAGCTTAGCGTACATATATTAACAATGTCTTCTGATTTCCAGCTTGTTATATCATTTAATTTAGTTTTTTTCTCTTTGGTGTTTTGATTGATATGGTGGCTTAGATTTATTCGGTCATGTTTTTCCAGCCGCCTCGTGCCGCCATATTTTTTTCTCATGGCCTATTATGTTCTTCCTGTTCAAAGCAGGTGTATGGAGGATACAAAATCTGGGTACACTACATATTTGCAAATGAATATACCATAATAACACTGAAATAATATATTTATTAACAAGTGAATTAGTTATATCTATGTGAATAATATATTTTAGTTAATTTGCGGCAGGAATAAATGAGAAGTAAATCATGTTTAGATGTTCTGAGCCAGTAGAGTGAATCAGGGTCAGCTACACATCATCATGTCACCTCAACCTCTGCTTCTGATCATTGACTTTTTATTTAATGTGACGTTGTTGTGTTTTGGCTTTAGGCATGGAAATAAAAAGAGACAGTTTTGAGTTAAGTAGATATGAAGGTCAAAGCTATAGTTTTATAGTTTTAATATAACCTTGTACAGTAAAACAGGATGAATCATTTTCCTTTTGCTGAGTAACTGTTTGTAGAGTGAAGATATCTCGCTTAGGCATTATTTTTAAATGAACTGGAACGACAATTTGTATAAATTACTAATTAAATAAGACTTTAATTAATTAATAAGACACTTATTTTATGTCACTTGTCAATTATTTCATTAGCACTGGATAATGTTGGGTCTTTTTAGAAATAAATAGCTGAAATAGTAAAGAAATTTAAAAAGCATTAAATATTAAATATAGTTCAAAATATTTTATTGTAGGTAGTTGAATTTGTCTCTATATAAATCCAACTGTTCATTCTGGGAATGTACCTAGTACTTTCTTAATCGTCATTCTGATACCTAGAGATTAACCTACAGTGACACATTGTAATAGCTATTCTGGGAACTCTTTACAAGTGTTATCTTGCCAAATATAGTCGTAGCTCTGAAAGGGATAATACAAAACTAATAAATATTCAGTAAATATTAAATGAAAAGAGGTCCAACGTCTAGATAATGCTCATGAAAAATAAATAGAACTGAGTGTATGTGAGACTGAGGATCCTCCTTTTGTTTAAAGAACATGGCTTTAGTTCTGCATAATCACTTTCTGCTGAAATGTCTCCCTGAGTCCCAGAGTTCATCAATGAGTTTTCCCTGTAGCCAAGATGAATTAACCAAGGTATGAATAAAAATACATATTTAATACAAAAGGGCTCTACAGAGTAAAATTTTGCATTAGGAAAACATGCACCCTAACTAGTAATAATAATAATAATAATAATAATAATAATAACACCACCAACAACAACAAAAACAGCAACAACAACAACAACAACAACAACAATAACAATAATAATAATAATAATAATAATAATAATAATAATAAATGAAATTAATAAGAATTTCAATATATATGTAGTTTTCAAAATCCCAAGTGCCCAAATTTTACCCAAATGGCTTTTAAATACACATTATTTATTTCACACATCTGATGATTTTTTATAACATGATTCATTCGAACTCTTTTAGTCTTAACTCTAATTATATTTCCATATATGATTACACATTGTTGACATTTCAGGACATGACATGGTAAAATGCGCATTAAGGTTTTACATTTGTTCCACGAGTTTGAGATTTTGAATGACACCTAATTTCCTTAATTAGATCTCTACCTTAATGACAATATTCAATGGCCTGTGTTGAATTATGCAGATCTCTGTGTGCATGCCACTATCTCAGGTTTGTTAGCGATGCATGAGCAGCTGATGAGATTTGTACCTAAAGCAAAGTTCTAGGATTGTAAACATATAATCAATACTCTTGTGATCTATAGATAATCAAAGCAGTTACAATGTATGCATAAATAATGGTACATTTTAACTTCCCAGTGCACTAAATTAAGCAGATCTTTAATGGCTTTCTAAATTAATCCTTATAAGAAGTATAGAGCTAAAAATTGTTTGTGGTACTAAAATGAATAAGCGCAATGTTTTGCCTGCCTCAGGGCTGTGATTGAACATATCTTTAAGTGGCCGTGTGAGTGCGGGCAGAAGTATGGAGGCTCCGCTTGTCTGTCTCGATGAAGAGTTTGAAGATCTCCGGCCGTGTAAGATGGAGGAACTGGAACCGGAACCGGCACCACACCAACCTTATGGGACCATTCCTCTTGCTCCACTGTGCCGGGAGGACTTCTCCGAGCTGGAGAACTTCTCAGAGATGATGAGTTTTAAGTCCATGGAGGACCTGGTGAATGAGTTTGATGAGAAGCTGAATGTGTGCTTCCATAACTACAACACCAAGACAGAGGGCCTGGCTCCGGTACGCAATCAGTCACATGCAGAGGAGGATGAGGAGCGGCTGCAGGATGAAGAGTGAGTGTGTTTTTTTACTCTAAAATATACATTTACATGCAGCATAAGTTTTCATATATGGTTATAATATAGTAATAATATGATATTTAATCAATATTTACAAATTCATTCATGAAAATGAATACCAATACTCCAGTAGCATAGTGTATGTCTTTATAGCAAGTATTTACTATTTACTAATGTAATGTCTGTAGTAAACACTTTTGTTTTTATTTTAGCTTCAGCACCTAGGGAGTGCTGGCTCATATGTAATATCTATATCTCTGTATCGTTTTTTTGGTTCTATATAGTTTTTTTTGGCCAGGCCAGTCTCTGTCACTTGCTAGATCGTAGGGTCTGGTACATAAAAATCTAAATACAGGACACTAGTGTAGAGGCTTTTGGGTGTGCTATTTGATCCAAACTCGCAATATGTATCAAATATGTATCAGTGCTGTGTCTTAATAATAGCATTAGCGAGAACTGAGAAAGTGGCTGTTCTCTGAATTACGCTTTGTCAGCAAAAAAAAGTAAAGGAAAATCTATAAAGTGATAAATTACCTATATTCTTTCATAGTACATGACATGCTCTCGAAGCGCTGGATTAACAAAGCTGCTTACTAGTACACATATTGTTCTTCTATTTAACCAAATGATTGATACTTGGTTGTGTTACCTCCCAGTAATCGCATCTTATCAATCCTCCTAGTTTCTAGACCGAGCTTCAGTGCTTCCGCCATATGTTCTTGTCACTGGGAATTGCAGTTGTTAAGCACAGAAGGCTTGTTTGAAGGCTTATTGAGCTCTGAGTCAGTTTTTGGCCCGTATGTACCAGTTTTACTCTGACGCTCCTGCTGCGATGTGTTGTTCTTCCCTGTGGCTCCTGTTCTTGGCCTGAATCAGTCACACACAAATCTGTGCCTGTTTACAGAATTCAGCGGAAAACATGCCCTCAATCTAGAGTAGTGCTGTGTTAATAACGGCACATTACTCACTATTTACTAAATTGAAGAACCAGGAGCATGATGTGGGAAATGAATATGGGCAGGACAGTGAACAGACACCACACCTCTGACCTCCTACGCACAAACACACACTCCTCTAACATCAGAACTGCACACTCTGTTCATATCATGAGCCTTGTTCAAACTCTACAGTATAACATCATTCCTTTATGTGCACTCGGTCCCTGTTGAGTGGATTAGATCAATCCAGTATCATTAGTTAGGTTTATTCAAAATGCAATGAAAAGATGACACTTTTCTCAAAAGTATGTGTAATTTTGTAAAGCTGCCTTTTGGCTGGATAATCAGGTCAATTGAATTTGCATATAGATTTTGCATACATGATCATTTTTCAGTGCTCATTATAAAAGCCTTGATCTACAACCCTATTCTAAACACTTTCTATTCACTGTAAACCTCCAGAACTGTGGACTTTGTGTAGCTTTATATATCACCTATGTATTAAAGATACTGAATACATAAAGCATACTGAATACATAAAGTCTCAACAGATACTAATTAACATTACAAAACTATTTTGTTTATGATTTGTTTATGATTTGAATCACATCCATATAAACACATTACATATACAACAATTCTAGGTAGATACACAATTAATATGAACCAATATGGACATCTTTAACTGAAGACATCTTCAACTCAACTGAGACGATGACAGACCTAAAATAGTCCAGCAACAGCATTATGTCAGTACAAACTAGCCCACTAATGTACGTCTATGGGTGTGTCTGGTCAGTGAGAACACAGTGAGCCACTCCAATCCACACACATACACACACTTATTAAATCACTTACTGTGCACATGGCTGAACAACTGATTTGCTGCTTTCTTTCTCAGTGAATTTCAGTAAGATGTAATTGTGTATTATAGCAGCGTTCTTATTAATGTCTTGTTTCTCAGTGTATTTTAGCTTTCAGAGATCAGCTGCAGGGAAAGGATACTGACCACTGTCACACTGGATGGAACATTATCAAATAAAACAATCGGGCTTTAACATCTTTATCGAGCTAGAGATGCCAGCTGCTTGGGTGTTTTGTTTGTATCGTGGTTCTGTAATTGAATATTGTAAAAAAAAAAAAAAAAAAAAAATCTGGTGATCTCTCAAATAAATCCTGAGGTGTAATAACTGCAGAACCAGCTGTGCCTGAGAAAAATAGGGTGTAGAATTAGTGTACACTTCAAAGCCTAATCATCAACCTGCACTATATATTTTGCCACATGGATTCAAAAATAAACGCCATATGCCGAACTCCTAAAATAATACTCGAGTACTCAGAGCCTGGATCTGTGGCATATCAGCACAACGTGAAGAGTTGTTTGGTCTGGCTGTAGATTAGTCAGCTGCTTTCAGATGCTATGGGCAGACTGTAGATCAGTACCAGTACCAGTTTGTCCCTGTTGTGTGTCCCAGTAGCCTTTTGTGAGGGATTTCTGTGAGTTTATGTGATTGTGAATGAGGGCTTGTTCTCTGACTGATTAGTCTGCAGTGTGAGATGTATAGACCGATGCACGTCCTGAAAAACTTTAAATTGCCATTCAGTCTATTATGTGAATGTAGCTGATGGAGGTGATGGACTTAACTAACACAGCATTATGTTTATTATTATTAAAATTATCATCATCAAATGTGGTCACCAGGCTCTGTCTCTCTTTAAAAGTATACACATGGTCTCTGTTGTATGTTTAAATCTTGGTTTGTGTACATAATTGTGTGTGTGTGTGTGTGTGTGTGTGTGTGTGTTTGTGTTTGTGTTTGTGTTTGTAGTGTGTGGGATGCTCTGACTGATAACTATCTGCCATCCTCTGTGTCCAGCTGGGATGGCCCGAATTCAGAGACACTGAATGGCAACCTTTCAGAGGATGAAGTAAGCGTGCTATTTCTCTGACATTGTCTTCTAACAAATTCTTGTATTAACTGTACATGGAAATATGCATCTAATGTCCTGTAATGACATATAATAGTCTGACGGTATTAT
Organism: Duopalatinus emarginatus; assembly: GCA_028565595.1. NCBI lineage: Eukaryota > Metazoa > Chordata > Actinopteri > Siluriformes > Pimelodidae > Duopalatinus > Duopalatinus emarginatus. The sequence goes on along the minus strand of JAOVVF010000008.1, from coordinate 7,310,517 downwards.
CTCTCTAAACACAAGATCATTTGCATTTAAAAGATCTCTCTCTCTCTCTCTCTCTCTCTCTCTCTCTCTCTCTCTCTCGCGTGCCCCACACACACACACACACACACACACTCTCTTTCTTTGGAATTGAAACAACGCCCATGTTCTACAGCAGACTTATTTTGTTCAGACAGATATAATAACAAGCAGCAAAATCACTTTAAGTGCTCTGAGTCTTGCATCAGCCCAGACGTATGATTTCCAGGAGAATGACAGCTTGATTTTGGTTCTGCTCTTATGTCTGGCGTTTACAGTGGCTTCTCAAGTCTGGCTTTCTACAAACTGTCATGCTTTTCACTGCACACAAAAATTACAAAATCGAATCATTAAAAGCTGTAGAAAAAGTGAATCTGAATAGAGATTTTGACTACATCTGTCACACATTAAGTAACAGTTTAGCAGATTTTTTAAAAGACCTTCCATTAGTCCCCATTCATCAAGCACACACTAGGCTGTAGCGGAAGTGCACTCAACATATTAGGCAACACAATAATGGAATAATGTACAGTCATTCGCCTTTCCACTCTGCCATTTGTCACGTGTTGGATGACATTAATACTAGCAGACTTGAGCTGAGCGTTGTCATAACAACCATGTTTCTAACCTACTTTTTATAGATACATGAAAAAGAGGAGGAGGAAATGAATGAGAAGAATGAAAATGCCAACTGTCTGACTGAAGAACCTCTTATCACAGCTGACCAGGTGAGATACTCATCACCCCGGCATCTGCTAAACACATCCTGGTCATGGATTTACGATGGAATGCCACCAGCTTGATTTATAATGCCAGTGTATTTTTAAATTATTACTTAAGAGTATTATTGGCAGCTTTGTTTCAGAATTGTATCACTAATAGTGGTGGTTAAGGTGAACTGCAAGCTTTATTCTGAAGAAGTTTGTATTTAGAGCCCCTGGAGGCAGTATTTTGATCTGGGGTTGCTGTAATTGATCAGATTTAGGCTCAGCAATATTATCAGGGAGTTAAGTAAAGTTAGCTGAGTACCTGAATGTACCTAAATGAGCAGGTTATAACATCAGTGGATTTTTTTAGATGTGCTGGAGAAGACTTTACAGAGTTTTTTTGTCTCTCCAATTATCAACAAAACCTCAGGCTTATAGTAAAGGTATTTCCCATCCATCTAATTGTTTACATAGTGCAGCTTTCTGTACCATGCAGTTTATTTAACATGAATGGAAGATGGTGTCAGGTGTCGCTGCTTTGTAACATTGATAGGTTTTACGCCACAAGAGAGTCTTCAGGACAGAGGACTTTGTATTTTCTGGTTTTTCTGTAACACAACAAGCTGTTTTTGTCTTATTAACTTCAAGAGAGAACAGTGAGAGAAAGTTTACAGATGTTCTGATATAAGCAATAACACAACCTAGTCTATCTCATGGATGTTCAATGGCAGAAAATGTAACTGTAAATGGTTAAAAATTATCATGTGTCATTCATTAATAAATTATAATTGATTGAATGATTGTTGGCCAATTACTGTGGTATTAAGAATGAAATACTTTAAGATGTGTTAAAATAATAACTTAAGGTTAGCAACTCATTCATGTCTGGCTGTATCACACCACCCCTTTATTTATTATTTTGCAATAACAGAACACCCCTTATTGTTGTCCTTACTTATTTACAACAAATCTTTGCATGTGCTAATATAACAGTGATAAAATAAACACTTTTATTAGGTGATAGAGGAAATCGTTGAGATGATGGAGAACTCTCCTGACCCAGGCGAGACGGAGGAAGAAGAGGAGGAAGAAAGCGGAATCTCCTCACCTAAGTCTAGCCCCTCTCTCCTGGAGGAGATCCGCATGCTGTCTCAGGCCACCAATAACAACAACTGCTCCTACGAAGGTCACACTTCATCTCTTTTTTTTGTTGCATATACATTACAGCACAGTGAAATTCTTTCTTCACGTCTATCTCCTAGCTTGTTTACAAGTTGGGGTCAGGGTGCAGTGTCAGCCATGATACAGCAAGCCTAAGCTTAAAGGCTTTGCTCAAGGGCTGACAGTGGTAGCTTGGTGGTGCTGGGTTTGAACCTTCTGATTGTTAACCCAGAGCTTTAACTGTTAAAGCACCACAGCCCTTTATAATGATAGATAGATAGATAGATAGATAGATAGATAGATAGATAGATAGATAG
>JAOVVF010000008.1:7271488-7281658 GCA_028565595.1 Duopalatinus emarginatus | reverse complement strand
TGTGTGTGTGTGTGTGTGTGTGTGTGTGTGTGTGTGTGTGTGTGTGTGTGTGTGTGTGTGGTGCTAATTAGTTAGCAACTTCATAAGAATATTTGTTTACAATTTTTTAAAAACCATACAACATGCCGTTATAGGGGATGATATTGTACCATATGTACAAATATAAACTAAACTAAAAAAAATATTAGATTACACAAAAGTTTTACTTCTCAGTCCGCTGCACTGTTGGTTTATATATTAATTTCACTCCTCAGTTCTCTACATTGTTTCACAAGTTTGACTAACAAAAACGCATTAGTCAACTAGCATGGCTTGTCTTTATAACATCGAGTCCCTTGAGACAGCAGACAATAGTCCAGGTCTGCCGGACCCGACAAAGCACCTCTTTGCTGCTCTGTCTACCCGGGATCCAATAACAGGAAAGATGGGTGGAGGCCAGGCTAAGAGAGTCACGTTTCCCCTCTAACCGATATAGTCATACAATAAATTACCTTTAAGAAGAAACGAAAAACAAGCAAACAAAACCAACAAATTTTAAGGGATCAAATAAGGCAATAGCACATATTTTAAACTCAGACTAGAACATTGTGCAGACTTCAAGGATAAAACCAGAGATACAGTATCTCTCTCTCTCTCTCTCTCTCTCTCTCTCTCTCTCTCTCTCGCTCTAGATAATTTCAAAACCCAATCCATCAAAGTCTGGACATTTCCACTATCTTTCCTCTACATTTTGCCTGCATATATTCCCCCGCCAGATAAATTACCAGGCAGCTGGAAAGACAGGATTAAAAGTATTTATTTATTTTGTGGCATTATCGAGGTGATCTGGGAGAAGTGGAATTGCTGGGCACATGAAGGCTGGAGCTTATCAGGGAGTGGCAGGCAGCATAGAGAGGAAGTAGAGAGGAAAAGAGAGGAAAGGCACAAATGGACACATTTCCTGGAGATACACAACCCCAGAGATCCTCTACAGCCTTTAAACATGCAGAGTTTGTTCATTCCTCCTCTCCTATTTCAAATTCAAAAGAAAACATTTACAGAATTGCTGCTAAAGTAATGTGACTTTGTAGAAGGCAGAAAATGAAATAAAACTGATCCTGCAGGAGCTCACTAAACATCATACTATCTGTACTGTGCTGGTGTGAAATAAATGATAATGTACATTAATCATATTGCTCAAGAGTGCAATGGACCAAAAATAATCCCATTTACACAGCAGTGGCAGCGCATCAAGAACGGATGCTTTCCAAATATACACTGATGTCTTATGAGGCAATCTTCACATCCATACTACAATCATGCTAATAGATGTAACATACCTATGATGTTATAAATATGTCTGCGACACAAAAACCTGCAGTGAAGATGCCTCAGGATGCAGCAGTCAGAGATACCAGATGAAATAAGACAGATTTATATTGTAGACAGCTCAAAAATAAAGGAAAGTAATGAAGGTAAAGGAATATGTGGACAGTCACACTCTGTATTACACTCTGTAAATGTATTAATTCAGGATTTAATGGATTTATTGATATTTAGCTCAACTGATACATTATACACTACATGTATGTTAGACTGGGATACAGGAAACAAAATCCAATTATTAAAACTGCCAAATGTAATAAAATAACTTGTTTTCAATTTGTAGTGTAAGGTAGAATTGTAAACTAGGACTGCAAGGAGTAGTGTTTAATTAGAAAAGACACAGTTCTATCAGGCTTATTCAGGCTTATGGGAGACCTTCTGTAGTCATGCCGATTGTATAAATAATTCACGGTTGGTCTTTCTGCTTCAGGACTGATCAGGTGAACTGATGGCAGGAGTAAAACTGTCTGCATGTATAACAAAACTTTTGCCACAACATTGATTTCAGACAAATTCAGTCATTATTATTTCGATGAAACAGATCACCACTTGCTCATTTCATGCAGGTCTCAGAGTAACGTCTAAAGAGACGACTGCTACTGTTTGTCTTGCACATAATCCACACAGTAAACACTGTGTGACCACACAGATCAAGTCTTTGATCAGTGATGGTAATTATGGAAGTGATAGGGTGTGTTTATGTGGATGACAGGAGTCTTTCAGCAACTCTATCCTTTATCTCAAATTCTCACAAACACTCAGAATTCCTTCAAAATGAGCACACACATCCTGCATGCCACCAAACTGAATAGGTCACCAAATGGAGGCATGCACTTGTTGGTAGTGTAATGTGAAAACTGAGAGAACATGAAGTCTGTATAGAAACAATAGAAAATAAACTATGTCATTAAGGAAAGGAAAGGGCGCTTGTTTTTGCAAAGGTGCAATGTGCGATTTCTCTTTTGCAAATAGGTATGCTGGGTTTGCTTCCTTTGCAGAATGTAGTTAAATAACCTTGTCTGAGCCAACAGGATTTGAAAAGAACTGAAAAATGTTTTCAACGCTTGAGTGCCATTTCCAGTGTGAGCAGTATGTATAAGACAGAGAACCCTGCAGCCCTGCTATCCAGAAAAAAACACTACAGCATGTAAATGTGAAGTGATCGCTACAGTCTTGTTACCTCATACTTCTCCATGTTTAACACCTTAATATTTCAGATCACGCAGACTGGAAGCTGAGGAAAACATATGCACTGTATATATAAATGCAATACATTTGAAAAATCAGACAGGACACATTTTCTCTTTACACATTTACTATCTGAAGCTGGATAGTTACATTCCAGCTTTTTGCAATGTACTAGAAATTGCAAGGAATAGGCAGCTATGTGTGCCAAAGCACATTCTGTGTCTATATGCATTTCAATAAATCTGACATAACTGTGAAGAACTGAGATTAAAACCCCCTTCCTCAAAACACTCCACTGACTGAAGGATATAGGAAAAGCAAGGGGGAAGGGAGAACAAGTCTCTAAAACCACCCAACCAAACAGACCATGAAGACACATGCAGACACACACTGATGTGAACACGCCTCATAATAGACCCCCACTTGATACATGCTTCTTTGTCCTCCTTAGATTAAAGCCAAAAGCTAATTTACTGATACTTTGTCATGCCTTCATAATCCCTGAAGTAATCCTCACCAGCTTGATTAAGTAGAAAAATCTGGAGCTCAGTAGAAAGCAAGTAAGTGCGTACATGTGATTTATATACTGCATTTAATCACAGATTTTAAGGACAGTGTTTTACAGGTCTTATATACATACACTGGTAAAAAAACCCCAAAAAAACACATTATGCAAAAGTGCTTGTTTATAACAAATGTCTTTCCACAGCAGTGGCTGGAAAATCAAAAGTGAGTGGTTGCTGTAACAAATCCATTGGATAATATTTTTACATTTACTGCACGAATAAACCTTATAAATGAAAAAGCACAGATCTGCGCAAACCCATTTTTCTCTTTCCCTGATAACAAGAGCAGGAAATACTAATACTGGACAGTTGGAGATTGGAAAGACATCCCCTGGTATTTTTCCAATCTTCAGCTGCCCAGTTTGTTGGAACTTTTCAGATTCCTGGTCTAGGCTGTCAGGAATAGACCCGATGTGGTCTACTGTGGCTGTAAAAAGTGGTTATATGAGTTATTTTAGCCTTCTTGGCAGCTCAAATGAGTCTGGCCATTTTCCTATGACTTATCAACGAGGTGTTTCAGCCCATAGTGCTGCGACACACTATTTACTTTCCACCATTCTGTATAAATGTAACAGGCTATTTTCCTCCACAATATCAGTTTCTGAAATACTCAAACCGGTCCGTCTGGTACCAACAAACTATGCCACTGTCTGAGTTACTGACATCTGGAGACTTTTTATCTCCTCGTTCTTATGCTGGATGCAAACATTAACTGAATCTCTTGACCTGTATCCTCATGATTTTCTACACTGTGCTGCTTCCACATGACTGGCTGAGTGGACAATTACGCAAATGAGCAAGTGTACAGGTGTTCATGTGAATGGCGAGTCTATATATAAATGTGAAATTCAAATTACAAATGACCAAAATGCACTCAAAACAGTTCAGGATTAAAATGACTGACATTCCACTGGGAGCGATTTCAGCTGCAGAGACGATTTCCAGGGACTCCAGGTCTCATTAACATGCCTCCCCTCACCTTTGCTGCCAGGCTTCTCAGCTAGTGCAGGTTAAGGGTGAAACTGTTCAAATGAACATTTCACAGATTTTTCATTAAATGCTCAATTATGTATAACATAGTAATTAAAGCCTGAATTATCTATAATGTCAGGAGAGAGAGGGGCCTGATCCTGACAGCCGGGGCTATTTTTAAATGAGACAAGAGAAAATGAGCTCCCTGCTGCCGCTTCCTGCAGATTATTCCAAATCGCAGTGCAGAAGTGAGCAGTCAGTGACAGGTAGTGACAGCTAGGAGATACTAACCAATCTTACAGCCTTAATGTGCATCTGTGTGAAGTCCTACATCTGGGGACTAGAGGATTATTGTTTTCATGAGTCTCTCTGCAAGTGTCAAAAAAGGGCATTATCATAGGGGAAGGTGTGGGACACTTACTGGTATTCCCATCATGATGATGAAATGTTGAAAAGACACATACAGATGATGGAAAATGACACCAAGAAAGGGCACAGTGGGAGAAAAGACGGGTTAATGATGAATGGTATCAAAGGCACCATTTAAGTGATATATGAATGTTAGATTTAGTCTGGAATTGCTATGTGGTGCCAGCAACAGCTCCCAAATGGATATAAAAGCAGGGGTGTCTTATGTGAAGGACGTGATTTTGTGGAAATGTTGGGAAAAAAACGAGTGAGTAGTGAAAGCAGCTGCTTTAGGAAACCTAGCATCTGCTGTCACACAAAATCAACTCACACACAGGTATACTGAAGCTGAGCTGCACAACCATGTATGCCATATTTACAGAACAATCAGTATATCTGTAATAACTGCATGATAGTTTAAGTGCTTCTAGACCTCACTAATACAAATTAAATAGGGGTAACTGTAGGAAGAACATTTACCTGACATGTCATGAGTAGTGTAGATGCTTTAGTATTAGTTCATGTATAAATACCAGGATCAAAATCTGAACATGAAAGTTTACCTAAAAGATACAGAACATAACTAAAAAGGCTAGAGACAGATAAACCATTTCAGATGATAGCCCTAATGGCCGGATTGCAAAAGTGCGAAAATCAATAACAGCAATGATCAGTCACTAATGAACTAAGCGCCATGCATTCAAAATGTCAATGAGATTTAGAGGAAGTGATAAGTTATTTAGTGTCCATTACTGGGCAGAAATAACATCATCTTGCCACAAGCCACACACACTGTACATGATGATCTTAATGAGTCCCCAGTCACATGCCGCAGTTCAATACAATGCTGACATGTTTAGGAAAGACAATTTAACACAGGAATCCTATTTGAAGCTGGATGACATGGTGAGAGGTGGATAGATAGATAGATAAATAGATAGATAAATAGATAGATAGATAGATAGATAGATAGATAGATAGATAGATAGACAGACAGACAGACAGATAGATAGATAGATAGATAGATAGACTGGTTTAAATCTAAATATAATTATAATTCGTACATATCTGAAATTTACTCTATTTTGGCACACTGTGCGGTAAGTAAGACTCTTATAAATGAAGCACATTGGCCTAACTGTACAGTTATTCCTCACTGTAGAAACACATATTGTGTATAAAACATACTGTCCACTTTATTAGGACAGCAGTACAATGCATAAACATCATTCATGCAGTGCAATGCATAAACATGCAGACACCTGTCAAGTCGTTCGGTTAATGCTTTAACATTAGCATGTTTCCTATTAAAAGGAAAGTCTATGTTAGATAATATTTATACCCTAGGCTGATTTGTAAAGCACATATTTCACAAATTAACTAGTCAACATTTAGAATAAACATCATTTTGAGAAGAATAAATCAGTTAGGTTTAAACATAGTGATGTTTGCATCACCGAATCCTTTCCACTGAAGGGAAAAGGGTGTAAAAGTACAGCTCGGTGCCTGAGGCAGGCTTTAAGGATCAATGCTTTTTAGCACCATTTTGTCTCGTATAGGGCATTGTCCACTTAGACACTGACAGAAAGGATTTTGTGTGTTTTGGCACAGGCAGTGGAACTCACATTTGTCCAATAAATGAATCTGTGTGTTTTTAGGAAACAAATTGACCTCTCAAGTCTCTTGACTGAATTATCCTGAGCTCTTTCCTCAAGTCATGCAAAGAACGTATTAATCATCTTTAATCATTTAGAACTTGTTTGGGGGTGAAGACAATATTGCAACATTGAAATGAAAGTAATAATTGTCATGCATTTCACCCTGGACTGTGAATCTGCCTGATACTAGTGTGAGATCATCCCATTGCACTCCTCCAAGATAAACAACAGCATTCTGAGGAGTGGTGAACTCTCATCAACTCCCCTGAAACTGACGCACAGGTCTCATAAACACCAGGGTGTAATGCAGAAATGTCATATCTGAGATCCAGTAATTACAACGTATAATGAAAATGAGACTCAAATAACTGTTATCGAGACGTGAACACAGACCCAGGTTCAGGAAGCTCTAGTCAGTACTGGTTAGTATGTATAATTATGCATAAAGTGCTTGGAGGTGGTGGTGTTTGTGTGTGTATTTAGTGTTGTAGACTTGAGCCAACTCTGTAACTATACCTGTCTACTTCACGCTAAACACACACACACACAGAAAGAAAGAGAGAGAGAAAGAAATTGACAGGTGAACCGAATCTCTGTCTCTATCAAGCTAGTACACAGTGACACAGTAAGCTGGCCACTTTACCTATAGTGCCTCATGATTAGTGAAATAGTGAAATGCTGACATCGCTGTGAGTAGCGCTACAGGCTTCCATGTAAGTGACACGGTGTCTTTTTCCACATGACTGACTGAAAACCCTCAATGCATAACCATTATCTGCAAAGAAAATGGGGCATTAATAATAGTGTAATAACAGAGTGTATTAAAATTGGGTACCTCGGTATCTAAATATTTATTATGTTTAAGTAGTGCATGTTTTTGAGGTTCGACAGTGAGGACAGTGTTACATCTCTAAGCTTGGTCCTAGTTGAAGTGCTCTGTGGGTTGGTCTAGCAGACTGCAGCTATCAGCTTGGAAGTCTGTATCTCTCTCCACTGATACTGTCAACCTCAGAGTTACAAAATAGTTAAGTCAAGCACAGAATTATGTACATGTTCAGGTAATGCCTCAGTCTTGTTAGAGGCACAGTATTATATAACATTATATAAATATTATTATATAACATTTTTTAAATAAGAGAACTTTAAGTCTCTATTGAAATCATCAGTAGAACCAAAGTCCTCACAGACTAACCCTTACTTAGGTAAAGGTCTAAAAATGCTAAAATAAACCTTCTAATTACTTTATGACATTTGTTTGTAGTGCCGGCAAGATGATACAATATGATACCATATAAGATGATACCATCGTTAGTTGTTGGCAAACAGCTGCTCTGTGACTTTAGTTGTGATAATGAATCTGCCAGGAGCAACACTGACATGCAGAAGAAACTCTCATTATAACATTCTCACTTCCTCCTTATAATCACTATATTTATTATGATATAAATACCATAAAAAATTCACTGATCGCCACTCAGCAATTACTGCTTGCAAATTATAAAGATTATAACTATAACCCAAATGTGTGTGTGTGTGTGTGTGTGTGTGTGTGTGTGTGTGTGTGTGTGGAAGAGTTTTGGGAAAGTAGCCCACTGGTTTTCTCATGACCCCTGTCCCATACTGAGCATGTTCCTCTAGGGACAGACAGCACAGAGGGAGAGGAAGAGAGAAACTTCTCATACATGTCCGTACATGGAACATCCTGTTTCTAGACTTGGACACTCCTCTTCATTTATAATGCCTTGAGATGAGCGACTGATTTGATATCAGGGGCAAGAACTGAAGTATTTACTCTAAAGAGCAAGATTTTTAACAGAAAAGAAAGACTTGTGTTTTTTTTCTCCTCATTTCATTCTGCTTGAATGAAATAAAAAAAAAGATCCTTAAAGCCGGAGGATTCAGGGAGGATTGCAGCAATTGGTGACACAGTTTCTGATATAGACGTAAAAATACCAAGCCACCTGGCTTACCAGAACAACATTTTCTGGTTTTATACAGCAGCAATATTACTGGACTCAATATTACATCTGTGCAACTACAGAGGTCCAGAGACCATATCATATTATGTTAAGAAATAAGTAATTATAGATTAGGAGAGGCTGGTACGAGAGATTGTAACCTAGTCGCTCCTTTAAGAAGCATCTTGGTATTTCTGGAGAAATGATTGACAAAGGAACAGTGAGCCACTAAAATGCTCCATAAGTAAATCTAGCTCACGATCTGCACAATCAGAAAAGAGTCTCAAAGAAAGCAGAAAGGAAACAGAACTTTTTTTAAAGTAAGACAAGTCATATCTTTTTCCATAGGGAAAGTATTAAGAAGAAAATGTTATTTTTAAGTGGAAATAAAAAATAAAAATAAAAATAAAAATAGCCTATAAATTATTATACACCTGGTATTACTGTGATTTTCTCTAACCACAAATAAGATCAGATCTCATTGATCTCACTAGACAATTAAAAAAACAAACAGATATAAACATTTAAATCTAATGTAAAAACTAGGTGTAATCAGGTGCACAAAAAGCGCAAAAATTAGAACAGGGAGAGAATAATGTATTTTCATCATAAATACATGTGACATTCTACTTGTTTTCCACATAAATGCTGAGGAAAAAAAGTTCCAATTTTTACTGCCCAAATTTCCCATGTGTTTTTTTTTGTTTTGCTGTAACCTGTCATCTTGGTTAATGAGGTTACCTAAAATATAGTGAAACCCACTCAAAACAAGGTGCTAGACTAAATATTTAATGACTCTTCGTTGTTGAGTCTAAAAATTAAAATGTGGTTATTAATTTTGGCCTGCCCCACAAATCTTTGTATGGTCATGAGATACTCCTGGTAAACAGTACACTTCCTTAGCAAGCACACCATGTAACATTGCCTTATCAATCACACCATGAGCACATCACTCTTCAACTGGGCAAACTTGACCACATGACCACACCTTAAACGCTCCTTTAGACTTGCAGTGCGCAATCTGACGTCATTCTCAGGATCTTGCAACATTTCAATGACCAGGTATCTAATTCTGAGTGACTTGAATAATAAAATGTAAACTGTAGGACTTTTAAGAAAGAGAACAGAAAGAGGTGGGCTTTTACCACCTCTTCTTGTTACAGAGAAACCATTACTTCATACAGCAGTCCAAAATAGCCAACCATTATTTCTCCAATTTCCTGCATCCCAACAATCATCATGGTGACGCTGTTCTTCCTTCCTCTCTTTCACAATGCTATTATCCCTGTTTCCGCTCAAAAAAAAAAAAATGTACGGGAGGACACACCTGCAAGTTACCAGTAAGTAAGTGTTTGTGCACTTGTGTGTGTATAACATGACTTCACAGGTCATTTACTAAAAATAAATGAAAAGAAATACTTATGAATAAGTAATAAGGGGTAATAGTAAATAACCCATTTAAACTTAACAGTTAGGTTGCCAATACTGTCTGTACTTTACATTCCTCATCACTTCCCACAGACTATGGAAATGAGTCCTTGAGTTATACTTTCCCATCGTTTTCATGAATCTAGTGTGACATGGTATTGGAGTTATGTGTACATACAGGTGTTTTGGTAACAGAGCTGCATGAGGGTGGGCACACTGCTAAGACAACCATCACAAGACAGCACTGCAGTGTCATTTTTCACATGCATGACAAAAAATATGTTTGAATGTGGGTGCAAATGAACATCCTGGATTTTTAAAAATGCAACTATAAGTAGACTTAAAAAACTGAACTCTATACAGTTGAAAGCCTACAGCATGACAAAATGAGGGGAATTTAACGTAACAGACAAAACCATACCTTTCCTTGCTGCAGGGAAAGGGCAGCTTTAATATTAAAGATGGGACGATATCACGGCTTGTCAATAACATATCCTTACTGATACCAAAACCTCGAGCTGATATTAATACCCATCCAATATATTCTTTCTTTTTTTACACTACTGATGCACTTAAAAACTCAGTTCGACTGCCCCATAATGATCCTATTTGAATGAATTAAATTTA
>JAOVVF010000008.1:7235845-7262515 GCA_028565595.1 Duopalatinus emarginatus | reverse complement strand
AGATAGCTAGATAGAGCTAGATAGATATAGAGAGATATAGATAGATATGAATATTTATAATGGTTTGCTGTTCTGCCTATGTGAGTGTGTTGTAATGTATTTGATTTATTTCCATTTAAAGAGACATAAAACACTTACCTGGACAGAGACACAGGAGGGTCAGGACAGACAGCAGTGTGTCAAGTTTCTCCCAAGTTCGTCTCTCCATTTCTCAGTCCTCCTGTCCTTCCTCTTTTTCTGGTTAATGTTCAGGTTTGTCCGAGTCCTCTGGAATAGTAACCCTGTTATCTGCTTCCAGCTGACACTTGGGTTTAAGTTTCTTCGTGTGAATGAGACGCTGTTTAAACGCCTCGGCTCCTGACTGTACACAGCCCGAGCTCAATACTCATATCTGACTCCACAGTGGAAAAGTCGACAGGACGCTGCGACTCCAGCACTTATCCACCCGCTCCACACTAACACACTCTTTAAATGTTGCACTTCGCCCTCGAAAGCCCTGTGACACGGTCAGTTATGTCGATAAGCGCCTTGTGCGGTGAGTGAATGTTACTGTGTCTGAGTCGTCTAGAGCTGCACCTGCGTACACTAACCACGCCCCCGGGTATTACTGACGTCACTGTTACCGCCTCCCCTACAGGTGACTTTGCATAATACTAATACTACTACTACTACTACTTCTACTACTACTACTAATAATAATAATAATAATTTTTATAATTATATTGATGATGATGATGATTCTTCTTCTTCTTCTTCTTCTTCTTCTTATTATTATATTAACAGCAATAACAATAACAACAATAATAATATCCACAACAATAATAATTATAACATTATCATCATCAACAACAATAATAATTAAATATAAATAGAAATGTACTTTGTATATTTTTTCATGCATGTGAGTCGATACGTACAGAAAGAGGTGCACATTCTATAAGAGTGCAACAAATTTAAACTAGTTAAAAATTAGTTTGAGAAATTCAATAGCAATACTATCATTTGCTTTGTCAAATACAGGCCACACTAAGAATACTATCTGTCTGGTTGGGAAGTGAGGACAGCAAAGGTTTAATAAATTAATAATTGTCATATTGTCATCACCTAATTTAATCCACATCATTATTGATGATGATGACACAATTATTATGACAGTTCTGAGATTTAGTTAACTAATGCAACTAATGTACTATGTACTCTGTAATAATATGCTCTTTTATGGCCTTTTATACTTTAAAACAAACCATACAAACACCTAATAATTTATAAACTATTATTATTAATCAATAATTACATTTCATGAGGGTTGTGATGCAAGTTGTGTGATGAAATTCTACACATCTACATCATGGATCATGTTCAATCCTGATACTGTGATCAATACTGTCACCTTTGGCCTGACCACCTGCTTTACTTTCTCTTTCAGAGCCACTCAGCAGACAAACGAATGAACAAACGAAGAGCATGCTGGCTTTAGGTGCACTTCTTATTCCTTGCACACTTATTTTCCACCAGGCTGGCTAGTTGCCATAGAAACAGGGCCTAGGCTGATGCAGTGTGATGCTTGGTTATTAGTGGAGGATGAGGTCTGCTTTGCGGCTATAAAGAGAGATACTGTTGCTTCACTGCTCAGGAAAAACGAATCTAATCACTACCTGTAACAACTCAAGTAAACAGAGAGTGCAAATAGAGTAACAGGGTAGCAAACAGTATGGATTAGTTGTCTGTTATAGTTTCTATGCCTGAAAAAAAAGTCCTATATATAATTTCTAACTATTGCCTGAGTGTGAATTTGAATTTTTACTTTCATGATATGGAGATGATCTTATACTTCATACACTTTTCATTCTTTATTCACTGCCTTAATTTAATACTTTATTTAGTATGTACATTTAAGCTCCATATGGTATCCAGTCATTAAGATCACATTTACAAGGTAGGACATAAAGCTGTCGCAAAGGTCAGTGCAGTGCCAGTGCTAAATATTTTAGAACACATAAACCATCATGATCATCATACTTTGTATTTGCATTTTAGCTTCAGTACCTTGGTTGCATAAACATGGCGAGTTTACTGGAACTTGCATTACTACAATGAAATCACCAATTACGTTATGTGAACACTAAGAAATATGGCCGGTTAAAAAAAAAGTTAGATGGACAAGGAATAGGAACAGTTTAGGAAATGTGATAGTGAAAATTGATTTCCTTAAAAAAATAATCATCTTTTGTAACTTCCTTAACTTGGTTAGGGTCAAAGTAAATCTAAAACAAACTAGGAACAGTGCATGAGAGGGAACACAAACACACACAATTATTCACATATGGGAATCTATTTCACAGTAGACATATAGACTTATATGAGGACAGTCAAAATGTTAAACCTTTATCGAAGGGTTTTACATATATATAAAAACTTTCGGATTTCCACAGGGGATGAACTATAGGAAATACCATAGTATTTCTTTGAGAGTAGCATAAAAAAGAAAGTCCATGCCTTTCCTTGTCCATATATAGTATATACTGTAAATTATACTACGTACACCCAACAGCCATAACATTAAAACCACAAATCCACTGACGGCTGTATTGAATAACATTGATTATCTCATCACACTCGTTCAGGTCATGGAGTACATTATATTAGGATCTTTGGAAGCAAGTGGATAGTCGGTTCTTGAAGTGGATGTGCTGAAAGCAAGAAACACGGGCAACAGTAAGCATCTAAGTAACTTTGACAAGGGCCAAATTGTGATGGCTAGAAAACCGGATCAAAGCATCTTGCATCAAAACAGGTCTTGTGGGGTTTTCCTGGTGTGTAGTGCTTAGTACATACCAATAGTGGAGGAGCCAGTGAAGGAGGAACAGGCTCCATCAAAAAACATTTTTAATGTTATGGCTGATCATTCTATCAGGGCATAAACTTCAGGTCAAAGGCCATATAAGAGGGAAAAGGTATATGATTTTGTTGTAGATCTGCTGCTGCTCTTGATGTCACCATCCTGCTTTTAAGACCAATTTTACAACATATATTTTAATAAACTTAGACACTATTAAAGGTGACAAGATGGCCTTATAAAGTTATCAATAATTAATTTAAAAAAAATATTTGGTAAGGTGCAAGGTTTACAGGTCCTGTAGCTATAAATAAGCTTAAATATCTTTTTTTTTTTGCTACTTTAATTATGTTTTCTGTTTATATAGTTTATAGTGTACACTTCTCCATTGCCTCTATATCCCTCTTTATACCCAGACCAGTGTCTCTCAAAAAAGCTCAAAACTATATTTAGAAAGGTATTATATTTCTGATGTACATCAGCTGTAGTCATGCACTGAGACAGTGGACAGTGCATTAAGAAAAGGATGCCAAATTATCCAGAATATTTTCCTTTCAAGACTCCTGCATGTAACATTCAGTAACAGGATGTAAAAATACCTTATATGGTTCTTAGGTTTTTACTGCCATCTGTTGGTCACACAATGAATGATATTTAGTGTATATAAAATAATAGGATTTTGGGATATTCAAAGGCATCACTGACTTTTAATTGGTTTGGTACAAATGCAATTTATAGGTGATTTGAGGCATATTTTGTTTGCTTTAAAATGTGTTTGGACAAACTAATATAGTAGATGAATATAGAAAAAACAACAAGATTCATAAACATACTCTAAATAGATAAATGTATTGGAAAACACCACTTTGTCACTAAATTCAGGTGTTTTCTTTAGTCCCATTTCCACAGGTGTATAAAATGATATTGATAAGTACCTAGCCAGGCAGTCGGCCTTTACAAAGATTTATGAATGTGTCGTTCAGCATGTCAATAGGATTCCACTGTTGCAATAAGTTAATTCGGGAACTTTCTTCCCTCCTCGATATTCCACAATCAGCTGTGAATACTAATATTTAAAAGTGGAAGGGTTTAAAACAGCTACTGAACCACTAGTATTTTATTATTATAGCACTTTTAACAATGGACATTTTCCCAAAATATTACATATTTTTAAAATTATTTTACCAGACAGACTGGTTAAAAGTAAAATGCTAGTTTCTAGACACTGTGGACACTGCATTTGATGTAATATTAATTACACATGTATATAATATTTTAAAATGTGTTATCTTCACATTTTCAGCTCTATACACTCTTATAGTGGCCCTATGTGCTTGTAGCATATTCAGCAAAGAAAATGCCTCTTGAAAACTTCTTGCATTGAACATGCACAATTTCATTTACTACTGTCTTCTAAATAATATTTACTAAACGAAATATGTCAGTTTTACATTGAATGCTGATTCACATGGAGATTTGGACTGTGCATTCTAACATAATTTGGAGTATTATTTTTGATAGGACTACCAATGTAAATTAGCTCACCTTTAAAGGAAAGAGAAACAGGGGGGTCGGGACTGATAATTTAAATTCATGCAAGTTTGGACTGATAAAATAACATAAAAGATTTAATATGAAAATGAAATCACACAAAAGGTAGTGTCCTTTTTATTAATTTGTTTATTTTTCTTCCAATCATGTAAACAAGACTGTGATCTGAAAACAGTTATACATAAAGACACTGTGTGAGATCACAAAAAAAAAAGAAAAAAAAAAAAGAAAGAAAAAAAGAAATATTAACAAATACTGGGTATACTGAAAACATCTGAATGAACTTTCCTGAAAATGCTGGAATGCTGAACATCAATATCCATAAATATATATTATATAGAGCTCTACAGCAATAAACTTTAATTTTGTCTTTGATGGGGAAAGGTAAAAAAAAAAAATGCCATTTCTCCACATAGACCTCATTCGAATCATTTGAAGCACTGGTAGGATGATAAAAAATAAAGGCAGTTTCAAAATGGATCCGGCATCGTCTAGGTGCCACTCGGTCCACCATTTTAACTTCAACAGTTCCACAGTTCTCTGATTAAGTCTACTGCAAGGGAGGAACATTCCTGAACTTTTAAACTGTTACGACTACATTGAGAGATCTAGATACCATTCAGTTTCAGGTCTGGAATTACTCTCTTTGCTGGCTAAAACATCTAGACTGAAAGCTGACCTGGATCGAGATCTGTTCAATACAGTCTGCAAATTCGTTTTTTTGTCACAACTTATCTTTTTTGTTGAACTTCAAGGCATACCCAATTGCCGTTTCTAAACATTCCACCAGAGATCCGGCTGAGAGAAAGTCCAGCTCGACTTCAATAAATTTAATGTACATGGAAATGGAGCCATTCTCCTTGGAGCAATTTTCGAGGAGAAATCTGGTGATGCCAACCTCGGCTGGATTATAACACTTCCCTTCACTCTGAAAGTGCTCGAAGAGGCTTTGCTGAAGCGTGCGTTCTTCTGCTATGCCGAGGTAGCAGTAAGTCACTTTGGATGAAGTTCGTCTTCGCTTCTTCTCACGCTCACCAGGTTCTCTTTCTTGGTCACGAGCTAAAGAAGCACTGTTTTCCGAACTAACACTACTAGTCTCTTCCTTCTCCTTATATCCGATAGCATAAAGGCCGTAGGTTTTCGGAATGCCACCTGGAAGCAGGTACTTTGACCCGTTGCTGTAACCCGAAGAGCTACTTTGTGGAATTGAAATCCAGTCCACCTCCATATGGAGCTCCAAGCAACGAGCTTCACTGATTGTGATGTCTAGAAATTTATAATACACATGCTTCCAGTTCATCTTTTGCACTTTGGTCATGATCTCTCTGCCCTCTGTCTTCTCTGGATTAAAGTACTCCCGCAGGCGCTTCCCGAGAGGCACCTGGGAGCTAATCTCTGCGTAATGGTAGTGGATTTCCTCTCGCCAGCGTGTATTGTAGCCCACACCAAAGATGGCCAGCTTGTTGGACAGATGCAAGCGTGAGAAGTCTGTCCATGTCTGGAAGTGCTCCCATTTGGCATCCACTGTTTCCAGTATGCGTATCACATTCTGCATCACTTCCTGACGCTTGCAGGGAACCACAGCATCATGTGTGCTTTTTAAAAAATAATAACAATAAACAAAAATACATCACCCAAGCCATCCTGCACACAAAAGACACTCGCAAAAACACATTTAACAATATATAAATAAGCATCATCAGCAAACATCTACTAAAACTGATCTTTAAATATCTATACACCTGCCTGCATCTTCAAATATGTATGAATGAAAAAAATGAGAACAGCTGCCTATACTACTGCTACTTAAACTCTACTAAACTAGCATGTATACACACTAGTGAGATTTGTACTGTCATACACTAAGTAATTTATTAAAGAGTAGACAATTCTGTCAATATGTCTAGACTGACCATGCAAACCACTATAATTACTAACATCTATATTGAAAGTTCCTGACTTGTCTGTAATATGTATTGGGATCATATTTTGATAGGCTCAGTAGCTCAAACTCATTTTGTGACATAACAAGTGAGCTCAATCACAGATGACATGTCTCATTGAATCCTGAGGAATCCAGTTACAAATATCATGCTATACTATACAATTATCCGAAAAAAATAGGGCTGGAGGAAAGTCTTCTGAAAGTTGAGGGGCTACAGTAAGTGGTACTTACGTGGTATGCTCAGGAACCTCTGATCTTAACTGCACAGTTTTGCTCTTCGGAAGTTGGATTTCCTCTGTGATACACATAAAAGATAAATTAAAGTTAGACAATTATAGAACTACACAGATCCTTTTGTAAAGCGTTTTTGGGAGGAAAGGAATATAGCACTTTAGATAAATGTTATTACATTCTGGTACACTCACTTAGTCTATACTGTAACATTTCTATGTATGTTGACTATGCTGATTTTAAAATTTCACAAACGTGGTGTCGGCAGAAGGTAATATGACAAAACTATCATATGATTCTTGATGACGTTTTTATAATACACAATAGGTATCACAATGCACAGGTTTGTCAACAATTATCCAGTAAGACAGTCCTGTGTTAAAATGATTAATGATTCATATAATGACTGCAAAGGTAAATACATTTTGAAATTCATTTTATCTATAGTCTATAATTTTACCGGTAGGTTTATTTTAACAGTGAGAGATAGAATATTGAAAAGAAAATTGAGAAAATCACATTATACAAAATTTATAAACTGATCTGCATTTCATTGAGTGAAATTAATATCTGATCCCCTACCAACCATTACGAGTTTTGACACTCCTAATTTCAACTCATCAACCGCATTAAAGACACCTGTCTCAACATGTCACCTGTATAAAAGACACGAGAGAATGCATGAATCAATCAATCAGACTCCAACCTCTTCACCAAGACCAAAGAGCAGTCTAAGGATGTCAGGGACAAGACTGTAGACCTGCACAAGGCTGGAATAGGCTATAAAACCATGAGCAAGAAGTTGAGTGAAGAGGAGACAACTGTTGGTGCAATTGTCCGAAACTGGAAGAAACCCAAAATGACCATAAATCGACCTCAGTCTGGGGCTCCACGCAAGATCCGACCTTGTGGGGTATCTATGATCATGAGAAATGTGAGCAATCAGCCTACAACTACATGGGAGGAGCTTGTTATATTTAAACATATATTCAAAAAATATTCAAATAATTTTTCCTCCACTGTAGCACTGAGTGCATTTTCACTCAGTTCAGTTAAGACAAATATAACAAAACATGCCATTAATAGAGGTTGGCCTGATTTGAATAGACCTCGCTATTAGGCCTGAAATTGGCATCATTTCACTAACTGCATATTGATTTTAAGTATTTAATTAGAAATCCTTAAACAGGTTTTGCTACAGCAATAATAATACTGGACCTGGTTTGCATTTCAAATGTGTCATTTGAATAAAAACGTTACAGCTGTTGCTGTTACCTGTTTGTATGTGAAATGTAACATTAATAAATTTGCTGTGCGGTCTATTTCAGCCTCATAATACCGACAACAATAATCTTAAAGTAAAAAGAGCTCTTGTATCTGAACATGCATCTGCAGTTTATTGGAATCAGTACTGAATAAACAAGGATAGGTCCATCACTAGTAACTAAACATTATTAATATGTACTTTTCCTAGTAGAAGCAGCTGCATATACACACATTACAACACAGGGAAGAAAAACATTTATGCATTTGCCAGAATGTTAGGAATTTAAGGGTCAACCAGGATATGGCACCCCAGAGGAGAGACAGGAGTAAGGGCATTGTTTAAGGGTAGTTTGGTCATGCTGGGGCATGAACACCTGAACTTCTAATCAGTTAACCAACACCTCAACTATTCAGAAACCAATGTCCTCTTTTTTTGACTAAAGAAAAAGACTAAATGATTTAAAATCGGCAATACATATGATTTTTGTACTAAACAGAAATAACCAGTTATATGGAATGCATAAAAACGTTAATCAAGGTGAACTTTAATTAGAATCATAAAAGCATAACCAGTAGAAAACAATGTGCTGTTCTTTCGGGGGGAAAATGTGGGAATGATTTTAGCAAAACATTGGCTGTGTGCGCTTCTCTTCATGTCACCCAGTTAAGTAATTGATTTGCCATAGGACTACAGGAAAATAAACATGAAGAGAGCATCTTATTATGCCTAGTACCAAACTGCTACTGCATTAGATCAACTGTGTCCGTGTGACAGGGAAAGATGATTCAACTATGGCTGTCCCCAAACACGAGCTGCCACTCGACACTAAGGGCCTTCCCCCGATGGTAGAGCTTTAGTGCAAGCTGAAGTCAGGAATTTTGAAAATGGTGGTACCTGCTGTAGCCTTAGGTCCGTGTTCTTGACTGAGAGGAGGGGATATTGCTGTGGTTTCTGTTCAGTATTTTCATGCTAGTTACCATAGCCTTTCTAACAGCTCAAACCAGCCTGGCCATTCTCCTGGGTTCTCTCTAAGACAGCAGAACTGCCATTCACTAGATTTTTTTTTTTTTTTTTTTTTGCTTACCCCGGATTGTGTGAAAATCCCATTTAAAATCACAAAAAACACATTTTACCCACGTTTGAAGATTGGTGTGAACAATTACAAGCGCTTGACCTGTATGAAAGTGAAAATCACAAACCATTAGTTCCTGGTGTCAGTGCTCCTCAATAGAAGGCTTGCGTTACTCTGTAAGAATGCGCAGAGAAGGTACTTTCTGCACCTCTGTACCCATTCCTGAACTCCAGCAGCAAAGCTTAATTTTCCAGCTTATCTTGCAAAGTATACAGATTACAGTATACTTACCAGCATCTATCTCTCCCTCCTGGAAAGCAGCGGAAAGATCCTGGCTGCCCCAATCCTCTGGAGGGTAGTCTTCCATCGTGCTGCCGTCCGACTCCATCTCCTGATAGAGGCCGCTGCTATTAATCAGCACTGGCTGGCAGCTCTGAGTGTCCCAGCCGCCCTGGCCGAATACCTTCTCCAGCTGCTCGATGGAGTAACTGCTCTTCCTCTTCCCAACACCGTGCTCCTTCACACGGCTGTAGCATCGCCGCAGCGTCTGTCATCAATCAATTCAACATTCTCTATTAATAATCATGATACCAAATCATATACCATTCACTAAAAGCTACCTAAGGATTCAACTACCAGGACTTACCTTCCATAATTTTTGGCACCCTTAAAATAAGCAAATTTCATTATGGTAACACAGCAAGAAATAAACCCTTCCCAGAATGAACTTCACATAGGTTATTGGAACCAAGATTATATGTTAGCTGAAACCAAAATCAAAAAACCTTTTAAAATCAAACCTTTTGCACACCTTCGGCATATCTGGTGACAAAAGAAGACTATATAAGCACAAGCATCTGAAACCTGCTGAAAACAATGTTGGTAGATCATTGATAATATGACGTGAAGTGACTGACCACTGTGCTTGCACAAAGAGGAATTTGACCTCTGCATTTAACCCATCCATGCAGTGAAACACATTAGTGAATTCACACACTAGGGGGAGTGAACACACTAGCTCAGAGCAAGGGGCAACCCTATCCACGGCACCCTGGGAGTAGTTGGGGGATTAGGTGCCTTGCTCAAGGACACTTTGTGTCTTAGCCAGAGGCAGGGGGTGGGGGTTGAACTGGCAACCTTCCAGTCACATGGCCAGTTCCTTCAAGCCATTGTCGCTGCATGGTTCAAGGACTTTTTTGCAAAGACATCAGGATATTTCATTCCAAAACCTGGTTGCTTCTCTGAAAAAAAAAATACTTGAATAGTTTAGATCTCTGACAAGAAAATAAGCCAAACGTTCTTCCAAATCAGTGCCAAACTAGTTCAAATCTCACTTCCTAGACTTGAAGCCTGTTGATGGCATGTGAGTCTGAAATGGAAGGGGAAAAATCCCACCTAAGATGTTCTGTAGAGAGGTGTATACCAGGATCCCTCCACAAGTGTTTCCAGGCTTGTTAGATATTACAAGAGGAGACCCAGCATTAATCTCGACATGTTTTGTGGCACAAATGGTCGACTGTATAGGAACAGATGACTCAAAAACCAGAGATCACTCAAAAAGCAGCAGATCATTCAAAAACAGATTGTTTACAATAGCCATGAAGAGCTAAACTGTATACACATAGGCTATCCCTGTATTACTATATTAGATTAAAACTCTTGTAGGAATTATCTGGTAGCGGGAGGAGATTAAAACTAATGAAAGAATTAGCAGTAACCTTAGATGGCACAAATAGAGGAGGATTCATGCTACAATAAAGTACTACACGTGTAACTATACACACAGCACAAAATTCACTGCAGGAAGCTATCTGGTGTATATAGCTAATTACTATGATTAAATTACCTTAGAGAAAAGCAATCACTAGCTTTATAAGACCACATTTTATTGATATAATGCGAAAGAGGTTTCTTTGTATTAAACTATTCTCAATGGATAATAGTTAGCAACAGAAACCATGAGGAACTCCAGACATGTTAATGCTACATTAGCCCCAGAGCCTGAATTTTATTTTTGACCCATTTATCCCGGTACAAATCCACATTAATATCATAGCTAAACACTATTAACGAACTGGAAGTTAACTCGGCTATGCTGCTCTTTACATTACCTTCATCCTCTCCCTACACTGAGAGGGAGTCCGATCATATCCGAGCTCCGACAAAGCTCTGGAAACCCGCTCATACATAGCCGGCCCGGGAGCCTTGCCGGAAAACACCGTCCCTGCAACTTCCAGCTGCTGCATGCGGGCCTCTGTGAGTCGTTCATTGCCCCAAACCGCAATGAGCGCGTTGGTTTCAGAAGGAGTCCAAGACATGCCGCGACACACCGTGAAGCCGCCACCGCCGCTGTTGTTTGAGGCAGAGGCCGAGCCGCTTCCGGCTCCTAGAGCGGATATGGACACATTGAGAGAGGAGAATTTGGTGGGGGTGGAGGAGTCGGAGTGGTACTGGTTACTATCACTAAACTCGTCCGAATCCGGAGATGGAAGCTCGGTTTTTGGCGTCTTCAGCGGCACCGACCTCTCAGGAGAGCGCTCAACGTTACTGGGGGCAGCCATCTTTGCTGCTGCTCTGTTGCTAAGAGGAGGGGTGGCGGGAAAGATCGAGGCGCGCGCATGCGCAGTCGAACCAACAATGGCGGCTAAAGAGGGACGGTACCACGAGTTTCTTTTCTGTCGACCATGTGAAAAGTCCTCTGTTCATATCAGGAAATGTGTAACTATGGACACCAAGACTTATTAAACATGTTAGCTAAATAAACAATGAAGATTTGTGGTTTTTTTTATTACAGAAATAATACATAAATGATTAGTCACTCAGAACAAGCAGACTGAGACCAGGTTGCATTATAATGTTGGTTGTGTTACTTAGGTTCACACCTGAGTGTGATTGCTGTACGTTCACTTGTATAAACAAACTGTACTAAGAGGGAAACCACATCTGTGATAGCAAGCTGTAATTGCTTGTTTGCAGTTCTTTTCAGATTACAGAAGAACAAAATCAAGAAGTATTTATCTTTGCTTTCTCCATATGAGTAAATGTTTATTTCAAAAATATTTATTTGCCATATCATTAAAACTGCCTGCCTACCTAAACAGGTAGTCCATCAAGCCATGGACTCCACAAGATCTCTTAACTGTGTTTTAGTATCTGGGACCAAGATCTTGGATCTTTTGTGGGATCAAACCAGTCAGGCTAATATTCGCTAAATACACACATCAGTAGGTCTTGGTTGTGTGGTTTTAATATTATGCCTGATCACAATTATTGTTCTATAGATATTTTAATTACTTTAACATGGTACATTCACAGCCTTTAAATGAAATATTAGTGAAAGTAGACCTCTGGTGGCATCTAGTGGTAAACTCAAATACCCCCTGTTATACTTACAGTATGTTCATGTAAAAGGTTAATTTTTCCCTGTTTACTTTTTAATGTCTCCCTACATTTTTAACAGTTTTTTAAATGTCTCCCTACATTTTTCTCTGTTTTGCCTTCACTGAACCCTATATATTTAAATGAACATAAAATATAAATGCATTTGGACTCCAATTTCTTCACACATTCCAAAGACATACTGTATAGTTGAATTGGAGATAATAAATTGTCAGTAGGTGTGTGTGTCTAACAACATGGACTGGTGACCTGGCCAAGGTCTTTCCTCATTCTCCACCCAGGAAGAGCTTAGATAGGCTTCAGAATGCCCACAACCCACAACAACCAATCTAAGCGACTTGGATAATGATGCTTTGTAAATGGATTACTATCAAACTTATCATGGGACACATAACCGCAACTATGACAGGCATTTCTGCCACAATTCTTATCAATATTGTATATTAATTCTATGAATATATAACATTCCTTAATAGTATATAATAATAACAAAATAATACAATAATATATAATATAATTAATATATAAAATATATGTTCAGTAGGCCAGTTCTTTCTCAACTGACCTGTGCTTTGGGTGCAGTATAAACCATGAATGAAAATAGGTTAGCCTATTTTGCAAAGAAAGCGACTAGCATACTGACATACTCAAAAGCAGGTTAAGAGGCACTGTGATTGTGAAGTGGTGATATTGTTCTCACATTATTGTCATCTTCAGTGTCAGATCGTGTACCTCTTATCCTGAGGAAATGATAGTTTGGTCTGTCTGAAGGGGTGCACTATCAGGACATGTTACAAACACTTCTGATACCTTTGGTATATTGCCTCCTGTATTACTGCCTATAACTGCCTCCATTATTTCTGCCCTTAAGTGATCTGGACCACAAGGATGCAAATGGAAGGCTTCATATCAAACCATGGTTCAGAGACTGGATGAAGGATCAGCAGTTCAGCTAGGTACTTTGGATTGATGGATTTTTTTTCTATGGCAGGGAATCAAGCAAACAGTCAGTTTTAACTCTGATGGAATTTGTTTCAGTTGTCTTCCATTCAGTACATGCTTCCATTTAGGTAGTCTGTATTTTAGATTTGACAATAAATAAGGGTATATAGTTTTATATTTTTACTAGCCAATTTTAATTACCTTTTGGTATTAGTGTGATAATATGAAAGAAACATGGCAGGAGAGGGAAAATTAACCTTTTCTTACTTTATCTAACATTATCTAAGTCACTTATTTTACTACTGGGTTGTGGGGATGCTGAAGCCTATCCAAGCTCTTATTGGGTGGAGGATGAGGAAAGACTTTAGACAGGTCACCAGTCCATCACAAGATAGACACAAACACCTAGTCACTTAGGCGTACAAACCACTTTTGATCAATGAGTCCCATTCAGACTTACTGGGGCAGTGCTAGATATTTCAAGCACTTCAGAGCATCATGTTGGACATTTGAGCAAACAGTGTGACTGAATGGACTTTTTTAACCGAACGCTTCAAGGAGCCAATAATGTAGACCCTAGAAATGGAAGACAAGGGCTCCTAAAATTCAGCTGTTTTTTGAGAAAAGGAGGCAAAAGTACAGTGCCTCCTGCTCTTGTTATATATTGTTTTTCATCAGCACGTACAACCAGTAAGCTCATCAGTATCTCTGTTGGAGACATTTATCTCACCCTGAGTGCTTCGTCTGATGCAGATAGTATGTATGTTCTTTTATGATGTTGTAGCTCTTGATATTGTGCCCTTGAATGTGCATAAGACCTTTATAAAGAAATTGGGTTAGGCATTCAATCAGCTGTGTTGAGAGTAATATCCAGCACAGTGGGCCACATCAGATTCCATCTGTTAAATCAGTTGATCTTGGCCTTCAATCGACTATCCAGTGTGGCTGCTGCTTGGCTGGAATGAAAACCTCCACCACACCAACCCTCTGCGGATATACACCCCTGATGTAACAGATGTGCAAAGCCTCTTGAAAAGACGCCTATTTCCAGCATGCACAGCACGTTTTGAGTTCTCAGGGGTACAAACTACAACCCGTGTTATAACATGTTTGACCACTGAGGAAGAAATTCAGAAATTTTTATATACTGAGGCTTGAGAATGTGAATAGCCTAGTAAATTACAATTACAAATTAGGTGCACATCAATAATGTTATAATAATTGTTAAAGACATTAGATTCTCCGATGGTTCTTTTTGGCTACAGAGGTGCCACTGATATATTTAATAAATAAGGCTGACATGACAACTTGTTGATGATATTCAGCCTCAGAGAAGAGCTAGGTGAAAAACCTCATAGTTTGGTTTCCCCACTCCTCATTCAGAATCTTCAACAGCACCTGGATACATCTTTGTACATGTGAGACCTTTCCACAAAGTCATAGAGTGATAAATAACACAGTATGTTTAATAAATGCCACCATCTGTCCCTTTCTTTTTCTCACCTCATGCATGTCAGACTACATTCATGCAATATGAAGCTGCCTCTTTAGCAGCTTGTAATCATGTTCATGAGACCCTGTGTCTCCCAAAACTGGCAATAGTCTCCTGTCATCCATAGCAGATAGTGTGATTCTTTTACATCATGTATATAGTGTCTTTTAGCACTGCTAGCTTAGTAAATTGAAAGTCATAAACCATGCAAAGAGCCCTACAAGGGAAAATGCAAAGACAAGAAGTGAGTAAATAATTTAAATATCATAACAAAATTGAGTGAAACAGAAAAGAACTGTAAACAGTAATCAATCTGAAACTGATCCATGCAACATCCAGACTATGGAGCGTGTTGTTATAGTGTCATAGCTGTAGTGACACTGGATTTTTAAGTAACAGATATAGTCTTCGACAAATATTACACCTCCCCCACCATTTGGCCAACTAGTGGGTCTTAGACCTGCCACTAGCCTGGTTGACTGGTGTTCTCTCATGCATGTAATCAAATGTGGTCTGTGTTGTTGGATTTGCATATTGCTTACTTTTACATCCCATTCACCCTAGAACAAAAGCATTTGTCTTTCAGTAAGAGTAAATTTTGTAAAGGGTCTTACTTACCATAGACTTGTGGTTAAGGAACCAGCCTTGGGACCAGAAGGTCCCTGGTTTGATCCCCACAACTGACAAGACCCTACTGAAGTGCTCTTGAGCAAGGCAGCTAACCCCACAAATGCTCTGTGGGTGCTGTGAATAGGGGCTGCCCAGGGCTCTGGGGCATGTGTGCTCACTTCCACCTAGTGTGTGTTCACTATGTGTATATGTGTGTTTCACTGCATTGGATGGCAGTCGTTCACACACACACACACACACACACACACACACACACACACACACACACACTTCACTCTTTGGCCAATCCCAGTGCCATCCGAGTGGATGTTTCTGAGTTGCTTTGTCTGCCCTGATGGCGCTGGTGCGTGGCGATGTCTCAAGTGTGCTCCTACCTGTGCTGGTTTTATTTGTTTTAATTTTGTTTTTATTTAGTCATGTACATGCTGCTTATGTCTATGACAGGGAGACAATATTGCGCATTTGACCTTTTGTTACTTGTGTTTCTTGTGCTTCTGAAGAGAGTGCTGAGCAGGACAACAGATCTAGACGCAACTTTAGAGAATACTCAGTTCTCTATTGAGAGGATCTTCAACAATACCTGGTTGTATTACGCCACCAGGATGATTGGTATATGTGGCTTCGTGTTGTGGATTCATCTGGCGGGACACTTCACTGCTGTGCCGGCTCTTTCGGACAGCTGTACCCAAGCAAGGTTAAACCAATAAATCAGTTGATTAAACTCAGAGGTGAAAACCCAAGTAATCTTCATACTATTACCTACACACACAAAACGGAGGGAAAATTCTGCAAACTGGCCTTCCTTATTGAATGTAAGATCACTGTCCAATAAGTCTTTTATCATGAATGATTTCATTTCTGACCTAGCTTGAATTGGGAGAAAATAGCCAACTTGTTAAACTGTGCCCACAAGACTTTTAATTCTCCAAGAACCAGAGGCCAGTGTGGTGGCCTTGCTGCTGTGTATTTAGTTTTGGTGAATGCTCTATCCTGGGTCCTCTTATTTTCCTTATTTTCCTTGTATATGCTCCCTTTTGGCAGTCGTATTCACAGTTTTAATATTTTGTTTAATTTTTACTTTGATAATACCCAGATTTATCTAGCTGTAAATCGTAATGACACTGGTAGACTGATTAATCTTACCAATTGTGTGACAGCGATTAAAACCTGGATGTCACAATTTTTTTCAGCAGGACAAGACAGAAGACCCAGAGGATGTGTCCAAAAGGGCCCTCGGTGAAAAACATTTGGGTGGGACTTTTGACCTCACCTCAGTTTTTCATTTTACATCAGGAAGCTTCTTCAATCCTGCTTCCTTCACCTTAGAAATATTACCAAGTTTAGACATTTTCTGTCCTTTGTGGACACTGAAAAACTCATTCATGCTTTTATCTCCCTCCGGTTTGATTGCTGTAATGCTCTATTTACCTGTTTGTGAGAGAGAGACAGGCTCATCTGGAGCTTGTTCAAAATGCGGCAGCCCGTCTTCTCACCAGAAGAAAACTTAGGAAGCATATCACACCAATTCTAGCCTCTCTTCATTGGCTGTCTGTGAGCATTAGAACTGATATTAAAATACTAGTGCTGACTAATCAAGCCCTACATAATGAGGGCCCAGCACACATCTCAGAGCTCCCATGCCCATTTGAGAGGGCAAGACCTTTAAGATCATCTAACCAGGGGCTACTTGCGATGCCCAGAACTAGACTTAAGATGAAGGGCAATAGGTCCTTTGCAGTGTATGCTCCTAAGCTGTGGAATAATCTCCCCACTGACATTACACATTCAGCTACAGTACATGTGCTTAAAAAACGTAAACGTTTAAAGACGTACTTTTATTCTGTTGCTTTTAGGAACTCTTCAGGGCTGTTATTTATGTACTATTATTATTATTATTATTATTATTATTATTATTATTATTTAATTTGTTTTGTAGTTAATTATGTTGTATTGTAAAGCACGTATGCCTTGCTCTAGAAAAGTGCTATATAAATAAAGATTTACTTACTTACTTACTTACTTACTTTACTTATGGTGGTGGACTGTAGGAGAAAGACACCCACGCTCAAGCCTATTGTTGGGGTGAGAAGTTGAGCTGGTGATTTCTATAAATACCTGGGTGTCTTACTAGACAACAAACTGGACTGGAAAGCCAATTCCGAGGCTGTGTACAGGAAAGCAGACTGTACTTCTTGAGGAAGCTTAGGTCCTTTAATGTGTTTAGCAAGATGTTGGAGATGTACCAGGCTGTTGTTGCTGGGGCCATCTGGAGGGGAGACACACAAACTGATCTGGAAGGCTGGCTCTGTCCTGGGCTGCTCTCTGGACAGTTTTGACAGTTTTAACAGTGGAAAAGAGGACACTCATCAAACTCGCTAACTATGATGGACAACGCATCTCACCCTCTCTATGACCTGGTGAGATGAGACACATTTTTTATTATCTACTTTGATATACTCGTATTCTTTGTGTATTATAATATATTGCTTTTTTGCTGTACTGCTGTGATACTTGAATTTCCCTCTGGGATTAATAAAGTGATCTGTCTGTCTGTCTGTCTGTCTGTCTGTCTGTCTGTCTATCTATCTATCTATCTATCTATCTATCTATCTATCTATCTATCTATCCAGCACCACTGGAGCAGAGAGGGTTAAGAGCCTTGATCAAGCACACAACAGTAGCAGCTTGCCAATTCTTGAGCTTGAACAACCCTTCTAATCAGTAATTTAAAGCTATACAGTATATATCCTCACCTCCTTACACACATTGCACAAAAACTACACCCAGTATATATATCCTCCCAGATATTATAGCACTCAGTCTCACCCAGC
Source organism: Duopalatinus emarginatus (assembly GCA_028565595.1). NCBI lineage: Eukaryota > Metazoa > Chordata > Actinopteri > Siluriformes > Pimelodidae > Duopalatinus > Duopalatinus emarginatus. The sequence continues at coordinate 7,244,319 of JAOVVF010000008.1, read as the reverse complement.
CCTCAGAAACTCTAACATCATGTGTTGAGGATGTAACAACTGATGATAGCAGCCACAATAGTTTTCCTGAAGCAATGTGTCCTTGTCACAAGAAAGTAGCTCAAACACTGGAGCCACATGGGTATAGACCTGAGAGGTCCCTTAATGTAAGGTCAAAACACACCTGTCAGTTGCAATAGATGCATCTGTGCCTCAATTACGCTACTGTATATGGCCAAAAGTAAACAATTTTGGCAGGAATTGGAATTTTGGGTGTGCATATGGGTCTTCTTACCCAACAGCAGTGCACAGTCTTTTGTGCTTATGTGGCTGAATGGGCACAAATCCTCACAACCAACAATAGAGGGAAGAACTCAAAAGCGATGGTTTTGAAATCGGATGTTCAATAATTAGGTGTCCACAAACTTTTGGCAATACTACTTCTGAGACGTTACCCTATTTACCCTTTCAGGGTACTGAGCCAGTCTTAAAGAAGTCTGGATAGGAGAGAGATAGTCACCAAAGATGCGTCCTTTACTGGACTGGGAGTGCTATGGCATCTCATGGCTCTTGACAATCAGTGCACTGTGCAGATAGTCCTTGGGGACCCCATTGTTCAGTGTGGTGATGCTGCTGCCACCCTCAATCTTTACTAACTGAGGTCTTCCATTCAGGAACTCCAGGATCAAATTTTTGAGCAGGGTGGTCAGGCCCACCATTAATCAGCTTTCCAATCAGGTGCTGATGACCGATTGCGTGAAAGGCAAGTCAAGTGTATTTTATTGTCATTTCAACCATATACTGTGATGTATTCCTCCAGGACCAAGGTGCTACATAGAACAACAAATTTACACAATACAACATAAAGTGCACATGTATGAAAGCATGTGCTACATAGAACAACAAATCAAATGATTATGCAAGGTGAACAGCAATGGACTGAGCACACAGCCCTGGGGGGCCCCAGTGCTCAGCGTAGTGGTGCTGGTGATGATTTGTCCGATTTGGACTGACTGAGTCAGGAAGTCCAGGATCCAGTTACAGAGGGAGGTTTTCAGGCCCAGTAGGTTCAGCTTTCCAATCAGGTACTGAGGAATGATTGTGTTGAATGCTGAATTAAAGTTCATTTAGGTATATGTATCTTTATTGTCCAATTTCTTGTCAAGGATGCATATATTGGAGAGGAGGACGGGCTTGCGTTTCTGTGCCTTTAGATTAGAGCATGTTTCTATTGATTTTAGATTAAGGCTAAGGCTTTAGTCTTAGATTCCCTTATTAAGGAATCTAAGGAGTAATTACAGCATTTACATATTTTATTTTAATATTTTCTAACCTTCATTGATTTGCCTCTACACTGACAATTTTTTATTTGAGCCAAATCTTTAGATGTTGCCTTTGATTGATGTGCTGTAGTGATCCATTTGTGAATGCATTTCCCCTGAGTGGCCACTAAGGAGTGAAGTGATGCTTTTGAGTTCATTTTTTTGTGCTGAAGAACTGTCATTTGTCATCCTACGGGGACTACAGCTCAATTCAGCAGCAGCCTCGCCAGCTGTCCACCACAGAGCAGTTACCTCATATGAGGTCAGAGGGTGTGACCTGTCTGAATAGGATGGAGTTATCCTGTGTGTGTGTGTGTGTGTGTGTGTGTGTGTGCATGTGTGTATTTGAAGGTGTATGTGTTTTTTGACAACCTCCATGTGGTTTATGTCTCCTAAAGGTTAGATATGAAAAATAATGGAAAGTTGTAACCTTTAAATACTGAAGATCTTGGGCAGGCATCTGTGATCAAAATAACGGTTCATAAAGGTCTTTCAGATGCTGTTCTGCAGTTTATCAATATGCATGAAAAAACATTAAAGTAATAGTATTCTATTCATATTTATATATAACATTTGAGCAGGATGCCCAGATTAGCTCAAACGCTCTGACTGAATTATTTAAATAATATAAATCTAACACAAGCTCCACCACAATACAACTTCAAATGTAATATTTGTGAATGCAAATCGGCAGTGTGAATCACTTATCATGCCCAGATTATACACCACACATATGCACAGCCACACATGCACATTAATGAGGTGAGTCTGATGCTTGCTCATGCTCAAGACTGAGGCAGCATGATCTGACCCATTCCTGAAGCTGCTCTCTGTCTTTTTTGCTGCTATTTAACTGCTGATATTCTTAGTCTGGTCACATAGATTGCAAAGATCAGACAATTCTCTCTTGGTGAAACCATGGCACTACCTTTATTCTGAGAGCTGTCTGCTTATCTAAGACTTTTTTTTTTAATGACAGCGTAAGGAGAATATATAATGCTCTGAAAAAAATACCAGGACATGAAAATGGGTCATTTTAATTCAGTTTTTTTAGAAAATTATAAGTGATTCTAGTAAATTAGTGCTTGAAATGCTTTTTAAAAGTGGTGATTACAATTAACTGAGTCAAATTGCATGGTGTTCAATGTGATAAAATATATCTGTTTATTTCTACAACAACAAAACATTTATTTTTTTATACTAATGCACACAGATACATTCAGTTATTAATTATGTCGCGTTTGAAATCGAGGACATGCTGCCGAGTGCCAGAAAGCAATTTTCTCCCCATTTTAGCGATGGTGTATTTTGGAGTGTCCAGACTGACTGACCTCCCATGGCGTCACAGATGTGTTGCCCTCTTCAGTGCTGGCAGTTAGAGCTCTGCCATGATCTAAGAAAAAAAAATCCTGGAGTTACCAGATCACTGTGTGCATGTAAAGAAAATTGTTTTAAACATATCTTTTTTTAAATGCTGTTTGTAAATGGATAGCAAAAATGTCACAGGATTAGTGGTGCTGTATTTTTTCTTACTGTCCGTGAGCTTTTATGGTTTCGAGTGAGTCATCATTGTCAGGTGATTTTTTACACCTGCCTTTGAATTCAGTTTCGTGTCAGTGCCCTCAACTGGCTCTAGCTCATCATTATCATGGCAGGATGAATGATTATTATACCCACTCATGGCTATGGCTGACTATAGATCAGATTATAATTACACCAGTGTACATCATGATTAAACTGCAGGCTCCAGTTTAGAGCTTTAGTACTTTAGTCAGTTCTATGATGATACCACTGGAAATAAAATTGAAGTTTCTGTATTTCTCCATGATACACCATTAAACTTACTTAAACAGTCCTGAACATATGTAAATATATGGATAATGTTAAAAAAAAAGATTTTAACATATATAATAAAAAGTGAAATATCAGAAACCATATATTATATATTGATATTTTATTATTATATGATCTGAAATGATATAAAGATATGATTTACTATTTTAGAATTACATTTTTAAATAACTGAAATACTAACATGAGATGCTATGGGAGGAATTAGTTGTTTAATATTCATCTCATTAGCTGGCAAAATATTTCTAGCCTGGAATGGCCAATCGAAAATCTCAGTAGACAAATTAAAATGGCACCACATGCCAGACAAATTCGTATCGGCTGCATCCTTTATCTCATTAATTGCTGTCCTGTCCTACTGGATTCTCCTGCATGTCTTCAAACAATAGCCACTCTTCCTCATCAAAGCACAAGAGAAAAAGCCCATCACAGCCTCCCACCGTCCCAATGTGGATTTACCTTCATGCTTTTCACAGCTGAGACCTGGTCTCCAAGGAGCTCCCCGCCTGTGGTTCACCCCTCCAGCGGTGAGGCCCAGGTGTCTATCCTCCATCAGACATCGGGTTAATTCAGCCAAGGCTCCTGGACCACACGCGGCCCCTCATCAGTAGGCTGCAGCACATTTACATTAGAGCCCACTCTCATTAGGGCGATGTGGACACGGATAGAGCTAATGAGAGAAGCTGTAATGAAGGAATGAGTCTGCTCTCTGAGAGCATGAAGGTAACAGGGTCAGGGCCAAAGTCATGTTATGCCTCTGAGGATATAAAGGAAGGTCACATGGGGACTGGCAGTGAGGGAATCCAAGTTCAAGGCCCCATGAGCACTCGGTTTGTGTTGGTATTGGTACAGTGTGTGCTGTGTCCTGCAGTTTGGTTACAAAAAAATAGGCAAAAAGTGATCTTTGTAAAATCCTTACATGATTTCATGTCTGTACAGAAGAAGAGGGAAGGAGAGGAGAGGAGAGGAGAGGAGAGGAGAAGAAAAGAGAAGAGAAGAGAAGAGAAGAGAAGAGAAGAGAAGAGAAGAGAAAATTCCCATAGCTTTAGAATATTAGAGACATACAGTATGCACTATATAATGATGTGCACTAGCTACTATACAGGATTTTAGAATATGAAAGTTTGTCAATTGTTCAAAAAGAAAATAAAGTTAGTTATTATTTATTAAAGGCACATTATTTTACAATTAATGTTGAGAAATGTAATAAAAAACGCTGCAGGTTTTTAGTCATAAGTAGTAGTCATACACTAGTCGTATGTTAACATAATAAAATTGGTATTACGTATTATAAAAATATTAGCTTAAAAACCTTGCATCAATATTTATTTGTTTGTTTGGCCCATCCCCTGCACATGATCTACTGTACATGTTATGCCTTAGCCATATGTCATGCAGTGCCAGATCATGTGACTAAGAGGCTTTTCAAAGTATCCGTATGTTGTTTGTATCATAAATGGAAGCAGATTGAAAAGGTGGAGAAAGGAGGACTTCTGGCATCAGCCATATGTATATTTACAGGATAATGAACTTTGCATTATATTAACATTAGAGAACTCATGGGCTGGCTAATTGTGCTAATTTACATTGTAATGAAATGTCTTTTGATGAACCTAATTGAAGTAGTTTAGCAGTTGATTATTTTCCTCAGGCTATACCCCCATATATAAATGTCAGTGTCAAAGGGAACAAAGGAAAGGCTTGAAATGACTGGACAGCACCTTCAGGTCAATTAAGAATTTTAAGTAATAAAAACAAAAAGCCATGGTGAATCTATTGGTGCATTTTTTGTTAGAACTAATAAACTACTTTTATTGAAAACCATTTAATCACCATTTATATTGCTTAAAATTTATTAGTAGAGAATAATGAAAAATAAAAAGAATTAAAAAGTAGAAAATAGTGTCCGTTCTCTTCCCATTTGTCTGTCAAAAATGTTTACAAAATTGATTGCGCCACATCACTCCTGAGATGCGGTGATACTTCATCATTGCTTAGAATGATATTGATGTTGGGGTGAATGTGGGAGTGAATGAAAGCTTCATAATAAGGCTTCACTGAAGTGTGGTAAATGTAAATAAAGCACTGTGGCACAGATTGATGTGCCATATGAGCAAGTGATAAGCTGGCCAGTGTGGATAGTGTGGGTGGAGGGAGGATTTGAAGGTGGCAGGTCTATGGCCCTGTGCTTTCTCAGCTGTGGTCCAGTTGTATTTTGGCCCCTGAAGCAGGGGGATCAGGCCCTGACCCCAGCACTGTCCACAACTCAATACACCATTAGCCCCAGCAGCTGCTCTTACTGACCAGCACTCTCACACTCAAATTTGTCACTGTTCATTACCACAAGGGATGTCACAGAAAGCTGCACTAGGACATCAGTTCTTCCAAAACCAAGAAGCTGTATAATAATGAACTCTGATGGAGCACAAAGCTGTTTATTTCATGCTTCACTGATTGGATTTCAAGCAATACACTGTGTCTTATTATTAGTAACAGTTGAAGAAATTTGTATCCAACTTTACATAAATATCATATAAACAAAGTACTGAATTCAGCATTGAGGAAAAAGAACAAACTACACTGACATGAGTAAAAGTGCTGTAGTAATAATTCACCTTGATAAATAATTATTTAAAAGATGAAGAGTTAATAAAGTCATCTGGTCAAAAAAAAAAAAAACTACTTCTGTTCATTACGCTACACTGTAAAACCCAACAAGTTCACAAAACTCAAAACCTTTGTTGTAACTGATTACGTAAATTCAGGTAACATATTCTTATTGAACTATTTTTTAGATTTTTTTATTTTTTATTTAGATTTCCCTGAACTTAAATATTTTATTTACAATTTTATTTTTTAAGTACTACATAAGTTTTAGTAAGAATTATATAATTAATATAATTCATTCTATAATTAATATTATTTCTCCTAACTTAACCAGAACACAAAATACATAAAAGCACATACTTACTTAAAAACTTTACATACTAAATTCAGTAATTCAAACAACATGAAATTACACCAATTTAACAATAAAAGTTATGTATAAAATTTTTAAATTTGCCATTTGAAAGGTAATAACATGTTAAAAACAGAATGCCATTTCAAAGGCACTAACACTAACAGGCTGCCAGTCTAACTGCATTAAGACAATGAGCTGCCATTACAAAGGCAGTAACACATTAAAAAATTCTGGACAGTGTACAAGTATGGACCATTTATGCACATGTGCAGTTAGGCTTTGGTTGTTTGGGTGACAGGAGTGTCGGGATGTCTATTTCTTTTTCCACATGCTGCAAAACACATACAATGTAATTAGAGTTGCAGAATAAGTTTTTTTCCTATACAAAATTCAACCATAACTAAGCAAAATTTCTAAGCTGGGTTAACTAAATGTCAGGTTTTGAAAGTTTTTTTAAATTAGTAAACAATATGAGTTAACAGTACTATTTGGGTTTACAATGTGCAAATAACATTTAATTGCGCATCAAAAATTGACACAGTTGAGCTATGATGAAAAGGACATCATCTCAGTTATCAACAATATATAAAGAATAGTAATGTTAGCTGGCTAGCTTAATTAACTAAATACTGCTGGGGTTTCATTAGCTTGTTAGGTTTGTTAGTTTCCTAGCTCATGTTAATGCATACTTGTTTCTAACGACACATTATAGGCTAAAAACTTCAATTGAAATCTTTTGTTGTGTTGGCACTATGTTTTCGCTCTTTGTCTTTCTACTCAAATAATTTCTTCCAGTTAGATTGAATGTATTTCTCTGTAAATTAGCAGAGAGACTGTTTCTGTCGACTTCTGAATTCATTCTGCTGCCATCATCATGACTTATCATCAGTAAAGATTAGTGAGCCTGTTCCTGAAGCAGCCATGCAAACCCAAGTCATAACACTACCTTTACCGTACTTGAACGATGAGGTTGTATGTATTGAGTCATGAGCACAACCTCTATTTCTTCACACTTTGACTTCTTTATCACATTTTTAGAGGATAATCTTGCTTCCACAACTGTTTTGGCTCTGTATTTCTTTGAGAATACTATGCTGGCCTTCTGATTCTTGCTGCTAATGAGTGGTTTGTATCTTGGTATGACCTCTCCTTCAAATATTCGATTGTAACAACTTTACCCATGTCTGTGCCGGTTTTCACCAGGTGCTCTGCTTTCCTCCCACCTTCTGAATAACACAAATGGAAAGCTAATTTGATATGCTAAATTGCCCCTAGGTACCCTGCGATAGATTAGGAGTATTCCTGCCTCCAAACAAATGCATGACCCTGATAGACTAAGTGGATAAGAGAATGACTGTCTGACAGCTTCACTCCTATCCTGTGGAGGTTGTAGGTAATATCACTGGCTGTTTCTGGTGCTTTCTCTTTACAGCCTTCACAATGTCTCAGTCCTCAACTGCTGTTGTTTACTTTGACTATCCTGTTCAATGTTTTATTAGTACACCAGTGGTTTCTTTCATTCTCGGGTCAGTCCAAATTGCTGTATTAGTTGTATTGTTGTATTAGTTATGCCCAAAAGAGTTTTCTGGATTTCACCAAACTCAGTACTCAGACCAAAAAGAGACATTAAATGCTATTATTGCTTAAACAATCAATCTAACAGAGCAACAACCAATGTCTGTCAGTCACATGTTCCAGTATTTTTGGTCACTTTTAAAATGGGTACTTACAAACAGGTGGTGAGATGATATGCGACATGTTACAACAAGTTCTCTATAATTTGTTTCATAGTGTGAAACATCACAAATCTGGCTGGGTAGTCAAGCTCATTCAGCTAGCTAATGGCTTACCTGTACATGTGTCAGCAGTTTGGATGCTGATCTGTAAAATGCTAATATATTCACAGGCTTCATTCTGCATCATATGATGATCAATAAGGTGCTTACTTTAAAACTTGGAAAAAAACCCTGAAGATTGCTGATAAATTAGTCCAGGGATGCTCACCTATCTCCACTGTCTCAGACATTGCTGCTAATGACTAAAGCATTTTGGTCCTGAAGTTGCAGTGGGTTTGTATTGATTGGATCTTAAAACTGAATAATTTAATATAGAACATGTTTTCTTTGACTTACAAAGATAAATTTAGCAAAGTCAATATGTTATTTAAAGTAGAACACAAGTAAAAGTATTATGATATTCTGAGGTCTGTTACACTGAGCCATGTACTGAAGCACTATAGATAAATTTTAAATTCGGTATCACTATCACAGTATCAGTACCTGAAAGGAACCGACATATGAAAGATTTATATGTTTATAGAACATTCAGAGCAAGAATAGCATGGATCTTTTAAATGTATA
>JAOVVF010000008.1:7223209-7235745 GCA_028565595.1 Duopalatinus emarginatus | reverse complement strand
AGTGTGTGTGTGTGTATATGGCATATGTCTTCATAAGTAAGTGAAGTGCTATTGGAATGTTTCTTGAATGTGTTTGGGCCACAAGCACTCAATGTTTCTGTGGAGTAGGTATGAAGTAGATAAGAGGACACTTAATACAAGATTTTTTCAACATCATGAATGTGCTGTAGGCCCTTTAAAATATGATTACAAATGACATAACAACCATAATGGTACACACACACCTTTCATGCAAACCCTTTACTATGCATTACTTCATAAAAACTACTGTAATCTTATGGGTTCTGACATAAACAGTATACAACTCCTTCAGTAATAATCCAGTAATGTATAATAAAATATTTATGCAGTGTTTATGATTGTGCTCTGCATGTCCAGTGTTGGTACCCTTCAGATAAACAATTAAAAAATACCCCCATTTACTAAAATACTATTCCCCCGTTTTTGTATATTAGACAGCACATGGTTTGTCGGAAATGTTGTACTCTTTGCAATTCCTTTTCAGCAGAAAAGAATATCCGTAATGCATCAGCTCAGTGAAGTACTTTTTATCACGTCATAAAAAAATATGCTCTCCCTCTGTATCCAGGCAACGAATAAGCAGAAGCTGCTTTCTTCTTGCAAAAGTGTATAATCTTCCCAAAGTGCAAATATGTAACTGTCAAACATAGGCATCCATGAACTGAAAGGTTTTGCTGGTTCATCACAAGTTTCAAGAAAGCAGCGAAAGTCAAAGCAAAGCAACCCTTTGCACCAGCATAATGTATAGTAGATATGTGTAAGCATTTAGAACACAGTATGTTTCATGGCTCTTTATGCTTTTTACTGAATAACCCTAGTACGTAATTGTTAACTCTGTATAAAGCATCAATTATCTTTGATTCTGATATGTGATTGAAAAAGATAAACGTATTACAACATGCACTTTCACTTCCCACCTCTCTAAATCTCAGCCTTGTGATTCATTGAGCTGAAACCTTTCAACTGCCTTGTAATATGTGGATCGGTGTGTGGAAACTGACCCACTTGCTGTCGTCTCACATGGTATGCTGCTGATTGATAACTGGATTGATAAGGCTGGAGTTGCTTCATGGTGAGTTTGCATCTGTGTTGCTCTTATAAGGGGCTGTCTAGAGTCTGTTGGGATTGATTCAAGATGTGTCATGGTCTGCAAATAGTGAGATGAAAGTTGAGTCTGAAGTTTTAGATGTTAAGTGAGGTGGGAGTGAGGTAGTGAAGCTTATGGTAGGCTCCCAGATGAGCTGTCATTAGTTTAGGCTGTACCAGTTGAAAAAGGAGATAAAAAGTTATAAGAAATGTAATTTCACTATTGAAACATGCTTATTCGGAGGTGGATCTGCTTGTCAATTGGAAATTGTGTGGGGTTCAGGGGGGTTTGTCCTGGGCACAAGTCCTGTTACATGACATTTTCCTGCAGGGTTAAAGGTCTTCAAATGTCAGTGCGCTAGGGAGTGGGCAGATGGCCAGCAGCGCCTTCTAGCTAAGAGACCTGTTAGAAATCACACTGACAGATAACCTTATATCAAAGTTCCCCATTTTGTCAGATCCTGTGTTTATATTGGGATGGGTTAAAGTTTTTTATATATATATATATATATATTCTCCTTTTTGTTTGTAGCAACTCCAAAAGTCTCACTAAAGTCTTGGTGTCTTGGTTAAAGTGGATTTTATTCTTTCACTTTAAAGCCTTGCAATATAAATTCACTGTCCTGAGATAAAATTGGGATAGGTTTGTAGCTCTGAGTCATTTCTTAAGGTTATGATTTGACCCTGCCAGGTCATCTGGGTATAACTCATGTAGTCTTGCTCTTTGTGAAGAATGGATGATTGGTTAACAGACTGTTAGAAAACCTGAAAGAGATGACGAAAATGAGGGAGAGGCATTGAGGCCTGGGTGTGGAGAAGGCATCCCTGCTGTGAGCCTAATTAAAAGGTGTTCGGAACAGAGAGGCTTCCGAGGAGCGCAGCAGGGCTTTACCTTTCTCCTCTCCTTTAGTTGGTGTTCAGCGCTATGCAGGGTGCAAATTATACAATGACAATTGGTGGAAAGGGGGGGAAAGTGGTCAAGTTTTTCTTCAGGGTGTAAAGGGAAACCAGTACAGTGCAGACATGTGCTTCAGTGAACTGAAGTCTTACAATCCTTACAGTGTCTTGCTTGCTTACTGTAATGTCTGGCGCATCCCACACAACAACCTCTGTAGTCAGGGGTAATAACCAATATAATATACAGCAAAATTACTCCCCCCCCACCCACCCAATCTAGATTTTTTAATTCTTTTAAGATTTTTTAAGTTCTTAGGTCTTGAGCTCCTTTCTTCTCTTCTCTGTTCTTATTTGCCAGTGGTAGTTTTGCTATGTAAAGCCACTGTAATCATGTCTGTAATTACATTGTAATTTGATTGTAAGGCCTCCTGGCTGTAGAGTGGTGTACTAACCCCTCTCAGGACCTGAAGGACTCAAATAAAGGTCAGACCACTCTTCTGTATCTTCTATCTATTCAGTGAACCCCTAATTCTTCTATTCAGACTTCAAAAAGATTAGATTGCATCAATCAGATTGTTCCGTCTTGTGTTGATGCATAAGTAAATGTTAATATGTTTTTGTTCCAGTCTTTCAGTAGGGCAGAGCTGATGGTGTAGTGTCTGTTATGAATGGTGATGTTTAAGAGAGTGGTGACTGATGATAGGCCTGTTTTCATGAAGATGACTTTCTTTTTTTGTAATTCAAGCATACCATCCTGTATTGATTTTGAGAGCATAAACCACTGAACTAGAATATCCCTTATCTTTGTGTGGGTCTTAGTGGGGTGTTGGAGAAAAGGTGTGAGTGTATGTGAGTGTGTAATAAAGGCATCACTATTGAGAACAGCACAGATATAGCGGTTGATTTATATTTATTTATATTATATATATTTTATTATTATTTTAAAAATATTTTAAATATTAATCCCTATATTTAAAATATTAATATATATATATATTACTAGTTATAATTTTTTATTTTATTTAATTTTGTGTTTGTGTAATTCGATAAATTCTGATTCTGTTATTGTCTGATTTCCACAGTCCTGCTCAATAGGGGTTTTTTTTGGTCTGCTTTAAGACAATCTCTATTGTAAAAAGTGCTGTATAAATAAGTTTGACTTGACTTGACACTTCCTCTCTACTCAGGTGCCTTGCAAATCTTGTTCTCAGCTAATTAACCAGAGTTAATGTAATATTCACCTTGTTTCTACAGGACTCAGGGAGGGTCAGAGAATTCCTTCTCTCGGTTGTGGAACTCAGTCCCCAGTGCTGGTATGTCTCTCATTAGCATGGGACCTTCATTAGCTCTGATAAAGTCTGGGGTACTGAAGGAAGCTTCTCTTTGCTCTTTGTTCTCATTACCCCCCTTCCCCCCAGATAATGCCAGACCTGCTCGTCCATCAAACTGTCATGGTGCAAGGCTCTTGGGGACCAGGCCATACCAGCCCATGCATATTCAACCAGCCAGTGCCCCACAAGCCCCCTAAAGCAGGACAAATGTGGCCCAGGTATGGCAGCCAGTGGTATGCGCCCCAACCCATATTAATGCACTAATAAAGAGGCAGCAGATTCCTTCTCAGTGATATGTCCCACAGGACAAAAGGGATAATTAAAGGCCTCATGCTGTATATGAATAACAATCACTCACTTCCACAAAAGACATGGTCATGCAGAATGACATCAGAAAGGTGGCACCTCCTCAGGAAAAAAAAATCTTCATGGAATTCATTCCTTTATTATGCCATTACATATGTATATGCAAATATATGTATGCAAAAGCAACTTCCAAGGTGGTAACACCAATGAAATTTTCCCCGCCAAGAATTTTCAGTTCTTTATTAGGTATTGTTGTCATATCCTTTTTGGTACTATATTGCACATGCCCTCTCTTTTTCGGGGACAATTAAATTTATTTTGCCCTTCTGATTATAAACTGTACTGTGATGTACATACAAAATCTATTTCATACAGTTCAAATTAAAGTGTGCTCTTAAATAAAGAATTATATAACAGATAAAGTCGATGTAATGAGCTGAATCAGCTACCCCATGTGCTGTTCCATTACCAGGTCACAACAAAAATAGAGAGGAAAGCACACAACACTGCATTGTAATGCAATACTAGCAGCTATGTTGTTGTTTATTTACACACTTTTAATTGTATGGCTTTATGTATCTGGACATAATCAAAATCACCTGGTCCTCAGAAAAATAGAATGGCCATCTGTCAAAAACTAGCTTCTGTTATTGTCTGTATGACTTCAGAATCAAGCTCACACATTGTTCTGGAGGAACTGTGTCTACATTCTTGTTTACGATATTTCTTCAGTTCTTTGAGTTTAGTGGCCATTTGTTAAAGCACAGTTCTCTTAAGGCCCTGGCACAGCAATTCAGTTGGGTTAGAGGTCTGAGGACTTTGATTGGGCAATTGCAACACCTTGATTTTTTAAGCCATTCTGTTGTGGTTCTTCTGGTGTGCTTGGGATCCTGTTTGTCTTGAACAAATTTCGGCCAAGCTTTACCTTTACCTTATCAAATGGCCTCACGTTTGACTCTAGAATACTTTCATATACAGAGGAGTTCATGGTCAACTCAATGACTGCAAGTTGTTTAGGTTGTATGGCTGCAAAACAAGCCCAAATCATCACCCCTCTACCACCATGCTTGACAGTTGCTATAAGGTGTTGATGGTGATATGCTTTCTTTGGGTTTTTTTTTAAAACATGGCAGTGTGAATTATGGCCATATATGTCCACTTTGGTTTTATCTGTCCAAAGGACATTGTTCCAGAAGTCTTGTGGTTTGTTTTTTAAACAACTTTGCAAACTTAAGCCATGCTGCCATGTTCTTTTTAGAAGAATACTTTTTAAGTCTTTTTCTAATTGTACTGTCATAAACTCAAACATTTAACATGCTAACTGAGATTTGTAGAGACTGCAATGTAGCTCTTAGGTTTTTTTCAATGTCTCTGATTATTGTACAGTCTGATCTTGGGGTAAATTTGATTAACAACTGTCTTAAATGTTTTCCACTTGTGAATAATGTTTCTTACTGTAGATTCAGGAAGTTTGTTTGGAAAATTTGTTTGGAAATGGCCCTATAACCCTTCCCAGATTTATGGATAGCAATTGCTTCTCTATGATCCCTGCTGATGTCTTTCCTCCTTGGCTTTGTGTTAAGACACACACACACACACACACACACACACACACACACACACATCTGAATGCTCCAGCCTAGCAAACTGCCAAAGGTTCTGCTAGGGCTGGTGACACTTGCCGATGATCTCAGCCATTTGATTTGCAGCACCTGGGTGCTATTTGCACTCTTCCTAAGGAAGCAGTAAGAATGTGTTTAAATTTTTACTCATGGCTCCATTTTGGCTTTATTTGTGTTAAATAAATAATGTCACAGTAGAATCTGTTGTTTATCTGAGGTTGCATTTGCCTAATTTTAAGACCTGCAAAGGCCCAGATGATTTTTTATTATGTCCTGTTATGCAAAACTATAGAATTCAAAAAGATGTTCTTTTTTTTTTACACATTAACTCTTAAACAAGTGATTATTCATAAACATCCTCAGATTCCATCACTTTCAGTGGAGCATTAAATGATGACAAGAATGTGATAATTAGGCAAATGAAAAGTTTCAAGTGTAATTACAAGCCCATTCTATATCGGGTGAGCTGGCTTTGTGTTTGGAATAAGAGGGAGCTCCCAGGGGATACAGACACACTCTGGCCATCTACCTACACAATAATCAGCTTGTCAGAGAGTGAAAGAAAGCGTGCGTGCACGAGAGAGAGAGAGAGAGAGAGAGAGAGAGAGAGAGAGAGAGAGAGAGAGTCCTGCTTTTAATTTCTACTCCTTTGTGCCATTTATTATCATCTGCCTGTTTTAACAGTGATTTGTGTTCTCTATCTTTTGTATTTTCCTGTGTTTGATGTGAGCATTTGTTTTATGGACGCAATTATAGATCCAGGTATTTGCTGATTTTGGGGATGAATGTGTCAGTGTCTGGGAACCTTTTAGCCACTGCCAAGTTCTATTTGTATTTAAATTTATTTGTTTTTTGTAGTTGTTTTGTAGTTTGTCCTGTATAATTTGGTTCATAGCAAAATGACCAGTGCTAGACAGCCACATAGATAAACCCTTAATGTTTACTTACAATATGTGCACCCAAGTGAACAACTGGAAATACAGAGGAATACAGTGAAATGTATAACTACAAATCCTGACCAAAAAGGGTGTATTCATAAGTGTATAATTCAAAAAGTTTAATTTGGTAATTACAGGTTTGAGAGATTCATAGTAATAATAAGCAGCTTTTTCAGTATTTCAGTTTGATTTTGCCCTATTCCTCTTGGCAAATCCCCAATGCCAATGAGTTCCCCAAGTCCCCAATGGTCCTGCTGATGGACTCAAAATTTCTAAATCATTCTGTCTAAACTCTATAGGCTGTTGTCTGTGAAAATCCCAAAAGATCAGCAGTTGCTGAAATACTTAACCAACCCATCTGGTACCAACATCCTTGCTAGCAAAGCCACAGAGATCACACTTTTTCTTTATTCTGATGTTTGATGTGAACACTATCTGAAGCTCTTCTTCTTCTTCTTCTTCTTTGTTTTTAAAAAAGAAACTTAAGTTAAGTTGACTCTGTAGTTGGGGGTTATTGTCCTGGTAAAACATCCATCTTCTCCATCTTCATAATCCTTCTTTCACCAGAAATAAGCTGAATTAAGCTTTATATTTTTCTTCTGTTGCAGGAAAGTGAAAGCGTGTAACGGAGATGACTGTGGTGCAGCACATTGCTTATCATTCTCTGTCTAATTGATGTTCCTGCTGCTTTCAGGTCAAGTGTCTGAATACTAATTCCCCTCAGTGTACTGTATACCAGAAGACTATTGAAAAGCATTTGGTGGTAGTTTGTTAATTCTTCCATCTGCCTGGAATTGGGGTATCACTAAACCAGTCAGTCCCTAAAACTTTTGAGAAAAAACTGAAGGAAAAACACAATGTAACGATGCTGCCATTTCCTCAGAGTGACATTAGCTCTGGTCTTCAGCCCAGCATCTTAATGACTTCAGTAGAAGAGATCTGAAAAAGAGGTGACAGCAGCTTCCAGGTCTTACCCTGAGGAAACGCAGCAGGATGTGGAGCCTTCTCCTTCATTTATTTAACTAATAAAGGAGCCTCTCGCTTCTTCTCTAATGACCACCTAGCCCTTAGCATGCGGTATTAAGGAGCAAGTATGGGGGTGAATGGGGCCTGTTGTTAAGCTGCCTCTCTTCTCTCTTCCTCTAAAGAGGCATCAGAAGGGCAGTTAAATGGCCATCACAGGAAAACAGGAAATCCTGAATAGAGAACAGAGCAGACCACATGCTTTTTATTTACAGGCTACTGTCGGATGTAGAACTGTTATTACTTTAGGTTACATTCTACAAAAAGTGACTGAAATGTGGTTAAATATTTTAGAATATTATTGTGAAAGTTGCAATTTTTTAACCCGCACATATTTTATTTATTTTACTTTTTGATGCAAAATATATCCTTACTTTTTTTAAAACAAAAGTTAGTCAAAGGATATATCAGATAATGCTTAGCAGGTTCATTTTCTTTATTATTGTTTAATGAAACTTCTCGCAACGCTGAATGAAGAACATATGGGTTAAAACATACATATAATTTGTTAATATCACTGGAGGGCACTTCATCGGCTGAGACTTCTAATTTTCCAGAGCCTGATCTCTGTGGACTCAGTTAACCAAGCGAGTCTCCATTCGGCATTGGCATGGGGGAGTTGCTCAAAAAATGAGCAAAATAAATTGAGAAGGAAAGTCAGACAATGAAGCCAGCTTATTGTGCAGTCTGTTAATCATTGTCCTGCCCCCCTGGCTTCAATAAAAGGAGTATAAAAGAGAATAAAAGAACAATTTGGGTTGCCCCAGCTGTGAATGCCCAGCCTATCAGCCACACAATGACTGAGTGACTGCTCCCGTAATTCACCGTGTGATCTCGGAAACACCCCTCTTCTCTCTCCATCTTTGTTTAAGTTGACTCTTGGCCGAGCATCCGTCACATGGCCAGATGGGGAAATCCATAATGCAGAACAGGGATGAGCGAATCCCCTCCCTTCCTCCCTCCTTTCCTCTAGTTACCCCATTCTGGCTTCACAAACTGGCCTATTACAGACCAATCAGGGTTCCCTTTCGGCTAATTAAGCTCAGCTTTGCTAGTGCCAAGCGCAATGGTTTAGCGACCCCCAATGAGGCTCTAGCACCTGGTGATGCTACCTGTTACTCAGCCGAGTCATCAGCCCTGAGGAGGGGCTCAGCTGCCATGGGACGGCCCTGGCCAAGCCTGGTTGGTGATGCATGGTGACTGTATCTGATTTGTCTACACTGTCTTAACAGACTCGGTGGGCGGTTTGATGTCTTTGTATTTGCAGATAAACATTCTGTCCTGTGATGCTGGTGCCTTTGTTTGCTCACTGTGAGTTTCTATAAAGGCATTATTATCGTATCTTCTTTCTGATATTTTTTTTATTGTTTACTGATGCTTTCCAATATTAGCAGTATTGTAATTTCAGTCATAACATGATTTACTCACATGTATTATTCACATTTCACTTCTGAAATATGATTCTGAGATGTGCATGACACCCTGATGTTATTTTCCAAAATCTCATAGCTGTCAAGGGTCTGCATGGTGTCAATATTTCAAAAACATTAACTTGGAGACAAAGACTTAAAGAACTGAGAAACAGTCAATACAGCACTGTATATAAAGAAAATAGCTTTGTAAGAAGTGCCACTCAATACTAAAACCTGCACTGGTGACAGGTCAGACTGAGAATGAGCTAAGATTCTTATTCGAGGGACTTGGTCAGTCTCCTATTGATTTTTCACAAGGTTCATTGACCTGCAGACCATGTCTGTGTTGTTTCTGCACGTTGCTGAATGTCACGTTTCTCTAAACAAAGCTGATCATGCAACTCTTCTTCTCCCATTCTCAAATGGCAGAGCTGGCAAATAATTCATCTCTCTGTAACAATCAATACAGAGCACACTTCCATCGCACCAATATCTCTTTGTGTAGCTGATTGAGATGAACCGTGTTCTTGTCAGGTTCAGACACTGTGATTGCCAGAAAGTGCGTCATAGCAATGTGTTATGAGATTCGAGGGTAGTCGATCAGAGCTGACCAAGACGGGTTAAGTCCCTCATGTGTAGACATGTATGTGTAGAACACACTTTGCGTGCGTTTTTAAAATTCATCTCCTTGTTTTATTCGTGCTCTATGCATACTTAAATGATTGCTTTGCAAATTTTTGCAGATTAGCCCTTTATTTAAAAAATGAATCTCAAGGTGAAAATGCATGAAAATGCAAATATCTGCAGGGAAGGAATGATGGGAGTGTGTGTAGAGTTAATATGCGTGAGGTTGCGGCTAATTGTGGCTTTGTTGTGCGATTACACTGTGTTTGCCCTGGCTTTATGAAAAGTTGACTAAAGCTGGGGGTTTATTTGACTTCTTAGCCCTTTGCCTCAAGTGCATCTCTAGTCTCCAGAGGCTGGTTAGTCCCCTGGTACCCCCTACATATTGCCCCTGTCATCCCAGCCTGCCTCCCCAATTTCCTGTTCACAAAAGAGGGAATTAACACACTGGCATATCGGCATTAGGGTATAATTGGGAAGTTGTGTTGTGGTGTTTACTTTGTCTCGCAGATTGGCGGGATGTGAATGATTGAAGCAGTGCGACTTCCTTTCTTTAAAGTGAACATTTTGCTCTAGGACTCTCCCTTGGCATCTGTATGGGGACCTGATCAAGCTGTAAAGCTCAAATTATGCAACTTGGCATATGGGCAGTGCAGCCTAATTACAAGAGAGACCAAATGCTTAAGAAGCAAAGGTCAAATTCAGTTTGTGGCAGTGCCAAAAGAAGCCCAATTACAGGAAGAGCTTTACCCTACTGGAGACTCCAGATCCAGCTGTGGGAGTGTGACTTTGCACCTGCATAGCCTGCTGGCATGAACACACACATGCACACACAAGCAGACATACACACACCTGCACTCTGTCATCCTGAGACCACCAGTCTGTCTTTCAACTACAAGCTGCTATCCATGAACAGACACAAATACAGACACTGTATTTATGACACTGTTCCAGACTCCATGGGGACACTTGGGGCAGCAGCATCGCAGCACAGTGTCATGACTGTGGCAGAAGGCCCTTGCACAGCTTGGTATGCTGGCAACTGATCGGTCCCAATTCAGCTGCAGGTCTTTTGAGAGTTACACTCTACCCTATTACCACATGCCAAAGACAGCAATCTCTACTTTTGGCACCATCTCCAGAGTGGCATGTGTGTGTGCGTATATGTGTTTGTGCATATGTTTATATTGGCTTCCTGTGTGTGTGCTAACATGTCAATATTGCCCCTATTATTCTACTCCTAAATCAGTGTGTATGGTTTAAAACAGACCCCACAAGAGGTATGGAATGTTGCATTTTATTGTCAGAGACAGACAATCACAACTCAGAGTAAAGTTCAATGAAATCAATCTCTCACAACAAACCACAAATTACTAGCTCTGGCAGCTCCATTATGGTGAACAAGTCAAACAAAGACTTTTCAGGCACAGTTTGGTCACTGAGGTGATGCTTTCTATCTTTGTTATTTAATTGACTCAGACTAATTGTTATAGGTTCAGGGGACCAAGAGGAAACGAGTGATGGAAGTTTGATTTGGATGGTGTTCCCTGACTAATAATGGGATAAAACTGGAGTGTCTGGTGTGATATCATCTTGCGTCATTGATGCTCTTAAAACTTCTACTGACAGTTGCTTGAGAAAAGTGGAGGCACTGCTTTGATTCTGGGTTTGTCTGTACATAATTTACATTATCTCTGTGCATGATTTTTCTTATTGCATCAGCCAAGCTCTGTAAGCATGTGGCTCCTGGTGCTTATACCTGTCAAGTAGGTTTTATCATCATTCCTCTATATGCAAAAGCTTATATACACTGGAGCAAAACGGTGTTTCTTCAGGACCTTGTGGTGACACAGGCACACAGGACAACATATACAGTATATACAGTACAATATGTACACTGGACAGTGTACATTGTGCAAAGAAAGATTTGGAAGTGAAAGTGATAGTGAAGCCCTTTGCCTACTGTGCTTGCACATAGAGGATTGACCTCCACATTTAACCCCTCCATGCAGTGAAATCCACACTAGTGAACGCACACACTAGGGAGCAGTGAACACACTTGCCCAGATCGGGGGACCTGCCCTATTTACAGCACCCAGAGAGCAACTGAGAGTTTAGATGTCTTGCTCAAGGGCACTTCATTTGTGTCTTGTCAGTACAGCGGATCAAACCAGCCGCCTTCTGGTCCGTCTTAAGACCAGTTACTTAATCATTAACCACGTAGCATAACAGCCTTTTTCTCTGAAACGATACTTACTTAATATCCAAGCCACTTATCATACTACAGGGTCATACGGAGGCTGGACCCTTTCACAGCACTCATTTGGTAGAAGGCAAGGAAATACCTTGACACATATATTCACATTTATGGGGGTATTTAGTGTATCCAGTTCAACTGATTCTGCATTCAATTCAAAATAGGAAATTGAATAAAATTATGATTTATAATTACCCACCTCCTGCAGAATTATAGTGCTGTATCAGGGACTTACGTGCCCCTGGAGAACAATTTCACATTGCACCCGGGACCACATTACTGTAACAAGATCATAATATTCTGCCACACAGGGTCTTTTTATTGTTGACTGGTTTTATTATTCCTGCTCCACACCTCAGGTAGATCGTTATTAAAAAATGGACTAAGCAGACAGCTGACTGAGGTTATCTTTCGAAGCTTTACATTTTAGTATCAGTATCAACCACAGTAAGTCATTGCTGAGTCCCTTGTGTCTTACGGGTGAAGGCGGTTCTGAAGTTGGTTTATCACTGATGATCTTTGTAGATGCTTATAGATGACTTTATTTCTGTAGTGTTTATATACCTCATTACAAATAAACTATTGTAGTTCATATACATGTGTGATTATAAAGTATTAGAAAAACCCTAGTACGTAAGCACTTCTACACTAAAGTGCCAAAAAATTTGGTACAGACGAGTCTATGCAAAATGCATAGGTTCAATCCTGGTCTTGAAGATCTACCACCCTGCAGAGTTTAGCTCCAACCTGAATCTAAAATAGCTGATCCAGGTAATGAAGGCCTGAACTCTTCAGGGTGGTAGATCGCCAGGACCAAGATTAAGCACCCCTGGAATAGGCTTCTCCTACATGCGAACGCTATGTGCGCCTCCCGTTCATGTCCTGCATTCAATCTGATTTGTTTGGCCTCCTTTACCAGGACAATGCACCACCACACATCTGTAGAGATACCATTTTATGGTTAGAGGAACACTTATCTGAGTTTGTGGTTTTGCCATTCCTACATAAGGAACCAGATC
>JAOVVF010000008.1:7159504-7179452 GCA_028565595.1 Duopalatinus emarginatus | reverse complement strand
CTCTCTCTCTCTCTCTCTCTCTCTCTCTCTCACTGTGTGTATGTTTGTGTCTTCCTCCAGGAGGTCTTGTCCTGATGTGAAATGAAGTGCACATATTATGTGAGCAGCTGGAGGTAAATAATGACAAGCAAATGCAAGCCTGTCTGGTTATGTGTTCACATATGTGAGCACGTTCAGGACTGGTGTGTGAGAGCAGATTTCCAGAGACAGCCCCCGTTTCCTTCTGGCTCTTATTCTTTGCTCCAGTCAGGAGTGAAATCGGCAGGATGGGAGATTTGAGCTCCATACATTGTGGTTACTGGCTCAGCTCACTCTGCACGCTCATCATGTTTACCGGCATTACTATGGTAATGGCATGTGTGTGTGTGTGTGTATCTGCAGGAGTGTGCGGGGGGGGTGTGTGGGGTGGAGGGCAACATCTGTAGCACAGTCAGAGGACATAGATAAAATACAACCTGCTGAGCTCCCAAAATGGAAGGCAATGTTGTCTTTTGTCTCCATTAAGCGGACAGTGGTGTGTGTGTGTGTGTGTGTGTGTGTGTGTGTGTGTGTGTGTGTGCATGTATTTGTACCCTTTTTCTTGCTGCAGCATTCACATTTGTCCCAACCTTACATACTAACCTAAATTCATTTTTTCCTAAATCACTCAATAACCCCTCTCTTGTCTGCCTAGTTTTCCTCAGAAATAAATGACATCAGCAACAAAAATCTATCTCTCCGCTGGTGCCGGGTTGAAAAGGCTAAATAGCCAGACTGAACAAGGCATTTTACAAACACGCAAATGAACACAAGACTGGCATGTTTGCTATGGCAGCCAGATAATTGGGCAGCATGTCAGCTGCTGGGCGTGACAGCTTTGACAGTCATTCTTTTCTGGGGAACAGGATTCTCCAGATCAGTTGACGTTTAGTGTACTGATTTTTGAACAGATTTATGTATATCGGTGATTGCCAGATGAGTCCAATTAACCAGCTGAAATCAAATGGAGGTCGTTTTCGTCTGGATATAAAACGCACAATGCTGCCTTGGGGAAAAATATTTCCCAAAGGTCATTTTTGACATGACTTTAAAGTGTTTGTGGCAACGGCTGATTGCTTCCTGTGGGCCCTCTATACAGTAATTGTACTTATTCCTACTCTGGAAGCATTTCAAATTCTACAACCTGAAAATTTGTACATTAAAATGTCTAATTGTTGCTACATTTGCAAAAGACGACAAGATAACAAACAATCTGGTAAAAACAAATTAATAATACAACCCTGAAATGTGTTTCAGCTGCACATAACAAAGAAATGTGGAGGGAGAAGATAAAAACAAAGGATGGCACAGGGTTGTAGACTGTAAAGAATGACTTATTAATGCTTTTGGTGTCCGTGACCTTGTGGTGTGGCATTGCTGTGTTGTGTTCTGGAAAATAGGAAGAGAGTGAATGTAATGGATGTGCTATTATTGTGTGGTCAAATAACAGTCCTGTGCACATGCAGTATAACACAGGAGAAAAAAAGAGAAAGAGAATGATGGTGAGAAGGACAAGATACAGAGAGGGGGGTGGGTTGTGGAGGAAGCCAGATGTTTAATTTGGGCCAGATGTGCTAATCTATAATGGCTAACCTCCTACTTTGTAAAGCAGCAGATACTACTACTACTACTACTATTACTACTACTACTACTACTAATAATAATAATAATAATACGAAAGTAAACTTTTACATTAACCAACAATTTACAGTCAACATGAACAAATCATAAACATTATAAATGAATGGTAATGATTTGTGTAATATGCTCTTCTTGGTGGTTAATATAAGGAAATAGGGTTCTGTGTACTAATGCTGCTTGCACCATAAGGAACATTAGTCAAGTCAAGTAGTTTTTTATTGTCATTTTAAACATATACAGTAGTCTGCAGTACACAGTGAAACAAAACAACTTTCCTCCAGTACCAAGGTTCTACATAGAACAATAAACTACACAATACAAGGTAAAGTAGCATGTGCAATGACGCAAGACGATTTACAGTAAGTATGTGAGGCAATACAATTCAGATAGTCCACTGGTAGTGGGAATGGTACAGTGCAGTTATGTCCATTGGTATAATTGTAAACAATTGTTGTTTAGCAGCAGTTGTTATAGATTTCTGGTATAGATGTAAACACTGTGCTCTTAAGT
Source organism: Duopalatinus emarginatus (assembly GCA_028565595.1). NCBI lineage: Eukaryota > Metazoa > Chordata > Actinopteri > Siluriformes > Pimelodidae > Duopalatinus > Duopalatinus emarginatus. The sequence continues at coordinate 7,177,283 of JAOVVF010000008.1, read as the reverse complement.
TTATGTGTAGACAGATTTGAAAGATAAGATTGTGTGTGTGTGTTCAGTCCAGTCCAGTCACTGATGTGTTTGTTTGTTCATACCAGAGTTGTTGAGGAGTCTGATGGCTTGTTGAAAAAACTGTTGCACAGTCTGGATGTGAGGGCCTGGATGCTTTGGTACCTTTTTTCAGACAGTAGGTGGGTGAAGTGTGTGTGAGGGGTGTGTGTGGTCATCCACGATGCTGGTTGCTTTGTGGATGCAGCGAGTGGTGTAAATGTCTGTGATGGTAGGAAGAGAGACACAGATGATCTTCTGAGCTGTCCTTACTACTTACTGCAGGGACTTGCGATCCGATACGGTGCAGTTCCCAAACCAGGCAATGATTCAGCTACTCAGGATCTTTGTAAAATGTGATGAGGGTGGGAGATGTGCCTTCCTCAGCCTTTGCAGGAAATAGACATGCTGCTGGGCTTTTTTGGTTATGGTGCTGATGTTGAGGTACCAGGTGAGATCCTCTGCCAGGTGAATTCCAAGGAACTTGGTGCTCTTGACGATCTCCACAGTGGAGCTGTCAATGTGCAGTGGTGAGTGATCACACCTTGTCCTGAAGTCAACAACCATTTCTTTGGTCTTGTCTACATTCAGAGACAGTTTGTTGGTCCTACACCAGCCCGTTAGCCTTTGCACTTCCTCTCTGTATGCTGACTCGTCATTCTTGCTGATGAGACCCACCACAGTCATGGTCATCTGCAAACTTGATGATGTGGTTCGAGCTGTGCATTGCTGCACAGTCACGAGTCAGTAAAGTGAACAGCAATGGACTAAGCACACAGCCCTGGGGAGCCCCAGTGCTCAGCGTGGTGGTGCTGGAGGTGTTTCATCTGATCCGGACTGACTGAGGTCTCCCAGTCAGGAAGTCCAGAATCGAGTTACAGAGGGAAGTGTTCAGACCCAGTAGGTTCAGCTGGTGCTGAGGAATGATTGTGTTGAATGCTGACCTAAAGTCTATGAACAGCATAGATATATGGGGTCATCTGTTGAGCGGTTGGGTTGGTACGCAAACTGCAGTGGGTCTAATGAAGGAGGCAGCAGGATCTTGATGTGCCTCATGACAAGCCTCTCGAAGCACTTCATGTTGATGGGTGTCAGTGCAACGGGACGGGAGTCATTGAGGCAGGACACTGGAGACTTCTTCGGCACAAGTATAATGGGGGTTGCCATGAGACACGTTTGGACGGTGGCACAGCTCAGGGAGATATTGAAGATGTCAGTAAAGACATTAACACACTAATTAACACTGGCATTGATTGATGCATTAGCTGATACTTATATCACCTCTAAAATAAAAGAAAGAAAGAAAGAAAAACACACACAGATTCAAGCATTTATTTAAAGGCAACAACCTTCTATAATTCAACATTACTGCAATAGAGCCAATAAACTGCAGAACTGCTCTCTCTCTCTCTCTCTCTCTTTTCCTCTCTCTCTTTCTATCTCTATTTGAGCTGACCATAAACAGTTAACAGCAGGAGCTGTCTGAACAATTTCAAACTGAATCATTCCAAATCCAGTTCACTTTCAGTACTCTTTCATATAGAGTCATGGTGTCACGACTGCATATAATATACTAACTAGAAAGACGAGAAAGACAGTATATTTTACAGATCCTCTCTATGTGCTATCTCATGTTTTTCATGTAGATCAAACAGGGAGTAGCTCCATTAACAGTGATGGAGTGCTTATGGTTTTCAAAAGCTAAAATGGAATGTTTTTTTTTAGATGAATTATTCTTTTCCTTCCAAAACCCATTTTCTGCACCTGTTCGAGGAGGATAATAGCTCCCCATTGGTTTACTGTGTTTTATTAAAGCAGTATTAACAGAAAGCAGAGGTAACAGAATTGTAACAGAAACCAGAAATAATCAGATGGTAAGCGGATTAAATGGCAGAACAGACATTATAACAGTCCCGGTTAAATATAATCACATATTTAAACACTATATACACTGCTCACTATTTTTCTCCCCACCTTTTCTGTTTTTCTACTACAGCTAATGTAGATTTCGCACTGTTTGTAAATTCCCATATTCTTACATTATTCACCTTGATTCCCTCTCCTCCAAAGCATCGCTCAACAGTCTTTTGTCACACCAAAGTCAACTATGTGCTCCCTGGTGAAATCTTGCTGACCATGACACCCAACATGTGGTGTTTTTTTGTGTGCAAATAAATATGCTAGACTGCCTCCAAAAGCACTAACAAATTAGCCGCTTAGATATTGAGCTATATGCAACTTATAGCTTAGACAGTAGCATTTATGATCACTAACATTACCTTTCATAACAAATTTTTGCAAAGTTAAGGCAAAGAAAATACAGATTTCGTTGAAAAGTTACTCACAAGTTGTAGCCATCGACGTATGCTACTGAATTACTAAAGCTGTCCTCAATGAAATAGCACATATGCTGGTCATGTTGTAGACAGCGTTTTTGTTTTTATGTTATGATATCTTAAAAAATGTCAGACCCTTATACACTTTCGATTTCGATGGACATCTAGGAAATGGACACAAACAGAACACTGGCATAACTGAACGACTAAGCAGCAGACACACAGACAACTGGATAGCTAGCTTAGTAAAACACTTAGATAGCTACTAAGATAGCTTTAGCTAGGCAGGTTGCTTGGGCTCAAAGATAGGGCAGAACCATGTTAACCTTGTGATTAGTCAGGATTATGCTGACAATCAGTATGTGTTGGGTGGATAGCTGTACTGTGTGTGAGTGGATATAGATTGTATAGGGCAGGTAGTCGTTTGCTGTATATAGAGTATACAGTAGTAGTGTGTTTTTGTTGTAGTGAGTTGAAGGCTGTTGGCAGGGTTTGTGTTTTTGATGTCAGTCAGAATAGATTAAATAAAAAATATTCTCCATTGCAGGTGAACTCATGGATGCCCCAGTACACTAGTAGAGCTCTATACAACAGTGAGATAAAAGTGTACTTATATATGTATATTTAATGTAAGCCACTATTATCATTTTCTTTCTTTCTTTCTCTCTCTCAATCAATCTTTCTTCCCCCTTTGCACCCTCCCCAGTAATTATTTCTCTCCCTTCCCCCTGACGACCATTGTGTATGTCTGGACTCTCTAGCTGTGCAGTAATTAGCAGATGAAGTAACGCTATCATCCAGCAGTTAAAATAAGGGCCAGGGTGCCTGCGTGGCAGGATTGGCATGGGTCTGAATGCTGGGGTGAGAATGTGTTTCTCTGTTGGTCACCTTGTGATGTATTTAGCAGGGGGCTTGTAGGTGAGGTAACACACAGCGATGAGCTGAAACATTGCAAATTAAAACCAGGACACAGGAGACAAGGAGGACTAACTGCACTGACATATAAATTAATCTGACCATAGGATAAATACAGACAGTGTGTTGCACACCCCCACTGCATATTGCACACACAGACCCCTGAACGCGTTGCACATAAAGACATTCTTCATATTTTGCACATTTTACAGTTTGTAAATATTTTCTAAATATTTTATAATTTTCTTTACAAATGTTCATATTTAGATGTGCATTTCTATTCCTATTTTTATAACTATGTTTTTTATTTTATTTTAGCTTATTTTACATTATGTCATTTATTGTACAGTTAATTTTGTAGATAGACAGTCAAAAGCATTTTACTGCACATTGTATCATGTATGACTGTATATGTGACAAATAAAACTCCAAAAGGGCAGAAAATTAGTTGTAGACCGCATAATTTGAAATTATTATATATATTTGAAGGCCCACATTTAAATAAGAAACATTTTACTTTAAAGTATAGGTTTAACAATTGTATAGAATTTAAAAGGTCTATGATTTATATCATTTGACAGCTTGTGTATATAAAATACAACAAGGTGTGATCTGAGCTGACATCCCTCTGCTCTGAATATGTCAGTGTGCTAAACTACAGGTGATAACACTAAAAGCTTTTTGTTCATTCTTCTGTGTATCAGTATCAGTATTAAATATAGACATGATGGTGTTTGGTTACCAGTAACTTATAGATTAATAATACAAATTAATTAAATCAGCCTTTTAAAATTAATTTAAATTCTACAACATTAATATACACACTAACATTAATGATAACACAGAAATGATCGAACTAGCTCACATTACTTACCTATGATGAAATTTTTCTTGCTTTTAAATTTTACTCAAACCACAGCTTGTCAGCTAGCTTAATGTAACAGTTAGCTAGCGTGCAAAGATTTGATGCAACCTGTCATTTAACATCAAATGTAATCGTTGAAGCAGAATATCAGACAAATTTGCGGACATTTATTAAACAAAATGTGGTCTTCATATCAGTTTCTGACCTATTTCTCTCCCTACCTTGCCATCCATCAATCTTTCTGGCATCTGTGCTGTCTGACTGAAAAAACAGAGAGTTGATCTGCAAGGTGACTTTTGGGTAAATTCCACTGACAGTACAAAGGGAAACCCCATGAAACTTCTATTGTTCATAAGTTGTTACATTTTATATACTACAGCTAAGTACCAGGCACTGCAAATAAGGAGTGAAATTTGTTGAAAATGTATGTAGTGAGGTTGAGCATCCACTGGTAAAATTTAGGAGCGTATGTGCCAAGGCTGAGCTGCACAGAACCCCAGCTCTATTTAACCCCTGGTTATACATAATATCAGTGAAGCTGCATTATTCCAAGGGCGATATTTCTTTAATACAGCAGATCTGTATATCAATACGCTAGCACATAGCACAACTATTTATTTTTGCTCTGATAGCAGAAATACAACTAGCTCCTGAAGAACACTCACTATATAGAATGTCAGCTAGCTAACTAGCTTATGTTGATTTGTGCATTTGTGTTAAAATTTGTTTAAGGTACAATTTCTAAAGTGGAAATTTATATTGTTAAAAATTATTGTTTTGATATTTGCTGATGATGCTGTTACCACAATGGTGTTTTGTTGGCAGTTTTAGCCTTTAAGTCCATTTCAATTTTAGTGAAAATTTTGACAGTGAATAGGTGATTTGAAGCAGTCAGGCTCCAGTGGGAGAGTCACGCGAGGATATATCAGCTGTGAGTCTCTCCAGTGGTTACTGGTTTGTGTAATTTATACATTATTCAGAATGAGCTATATTGACGTCTTTCCATTAGTAAAAGGAAAACACATTTATCACAGAAGTGAATAAATGTGTGTTAGAGGGTGAGAGAAAAAAAAGGAAGCAAATGCTTGAATGGCACAATAAAAACTCTTAGTTAAATCTTATAAGATTTTGAAGCCCATGAGGGAGTGGTTATCCCTCCTGGTCCTGGAGTACCCCTGATTCAACTTGCTAGCTGATTAATAAGCCTAAACTAGGTTGTGTTGGGGGGGGGATATCAGAAGCTGGGATACCCCAAAAGCTAGATATAGATATGCTGCTTCAAGAAGACTGAGGGTTTATGGAGGTGGGTAAGCAAGTGTGTGGTGTGCAGCATGTTGGGTAAAAGGTCAGAAGCTATGGAGCAGGTTGAGAATTGGTATGCTGTTTGAGAATTTGCATGGTGATTTAGTGTTGTTGAATGAAATAGGAAATTTTGTGCTGGGTGGATTGGTGTGTCTTGGGATAGGCTAGGTAGTATTTGTTGGACTGAGTGAACTGAACTTCGGTCAGTCAGGGAGGGTTGGGTTGAGGTGTATGTATTGGTGTATGACTGGTATTTGTTGTGTTGAGATAGGTTAAGGTTTAGGTGGATTGGGTCAAATTGGTTTGTGCTGGATTTAGCCTGCTTGATATGCATCAGGTGTAGATGGTTTGGTGTGTTAGGGTGAGTTGGTGTATGCTTTTTTTATGGGTTGATGTTTATTTTAACAGAATGACTTGATGTTTTGTCAAATGACAATCATGTTCACTTCAGGAATGGAGAAACCATAGCTAGAGGAAGTGAGTAAATACTGTAGCTAGGTCAACATGCTGCCTAGTTAGCTATGCTAGCTCCTTGGAGATTGCTAGTAGCTAATGTAACCTTTCTATCTTGACAACAACACAAAGTACATAAATCTAGCTAGCAAATTGCAGGTTGCAGTCGGGGTTAGGATGCCAATAAAGTTGGAATGGCCATCTCTTCAGTGTTGAGCTGTGCAGGTCTATGGTAATATTACCTGGGCTAGAACGCAGGGTGGTGTATGTAAATTTTGGGGTTTAGATATCAATGAGTCCGAACATTCAAGAATTGACGATTTGGTCCATCTCACCATTCTCTTTTGCATATGTGGGATTTGCATTTGAAGGAGGAGACAGCAGAGTTTGAGTTTCATGGTATATCAGTGCCATCTAGCAAACTCTGCTTATTCAACTATGGCAATATAAATACAATTTCCTGTTCTATGTCAGCTTTAAATGTGGTGGTGTGGTGTGTTGAAGTGATTTGGGTCAGGGTCGGGTGATGTGATTTGGGGAAATGTAGATTGATGTTCATTGCACTAGAGCAGGTTGGGTGACTTGGTTTGTTCTGTTGGCTTATAGAGAATTTAAGTGACTTGTTGTCTGTTAAGACAGACTACATGGGTTTCAGCATGCTTTCCATTCCAATCACAATTGAGCCTCACAAGTTATTAAATGTCTATAGGTAATTTTCTCATATGTTTTCCTTCTATCCTTCATCTTTGTTTCTCTCTTGATCTCCCCTCTATTTTTTATGGTCTCAGGCATAATATACTACGACAATGTATACAGTCTATAATATATATATATACACCAAGTCAAAATCAAGCCGAGCTAGTCTCAAGGTCTTAAAATTGCACATTATAACATTTACAGATTTCGTTTGAAATTGACTGTTTCTTGAATATTCATTGTCATAGTCTGTGGCCCCCCTAAAATAGCTTTGGCCACCCTCTGTCCACCCCAAAGATAAAGTCTAGCTCCGCCACTGCCTATATGACCTTCGTATAAACACACTCACCCACAGAGACAATGATTGCAGTGACATGATAGTGGCTCTGTCAATAGATGACACTATTTGTTCAGTGGTGATCTATTTGTGCAGTCTAATAAACGCGCTTTACAAATTGTGTATAAAATGTCACGAAGCAGTCTATCAACTGTTTCTCAAGAATGTATTAAATTATTGTAACTGCGTTGCAACACACAAAGTGTGTCACAAGTGAAATGAATGAGAAATTGTATTGTGGGAGGTTTTATGGTTAAGTTAATAGTCTATTAACTGGAACTTTCAAATGAAGTGGAAAAATGGGACAAATTGATAATCTATAGAAAGTGTATAGATTAAATACTAAATAACTATAACCAGACATAAATACCAGTCGTAAAGCCAGTGTTGACAATTATGTGAACCAATGGTCAATGTGTTACTGATCCAGGTAAAAAAAAAACTCAATGCAGTAGTGCTGCATTGTTTGTTCGATTTTGCTGAATTCTCTGTTTATTTTTGTTTGGCCTGCTGTCTCCACAACAAGATCCAGCACAGCCCCCCTAGCCATGCTGTTTTTCTGTGGCTTTAATGAGAAGCAATGGCTGCTGATGTTATAGGAACCTGGTCCAGCAGCAAATTAAGGTGAGAGGCAGAGTGAGATGAAAAGAACAAAAAACACCCATTGCTCAGCTGCTCTGATTAGTGCCAGGTATGCAAATAAATAGTAAGTATACATTTTATGGCTGCTGGTTGCAGAAGCCCAGGAGCAGACAGCTCCACTTCTTTTTCCAGGCTCCAGAGAGCTGGCCCCAACTGCCTCATTAAGCATTCAGGGAATTGGCAGCCTCTAAATATAACTCAAGCGCAATTAAATCACATGTAGAGAGTGGGTATTTTCACTATAACACCTCTCCCCCGACCCTCTTAGCTGATTTATGTAATTAAGAATCTATGAGGGTTGGAGGAAAAACAGGTTGCATAATTTTTAACTTGTTGCAGTAGTATGTCTTATCTATCTATCTATCTATCTATCTATCTATCTATCTATCTATCTATCTATTTTATTAACAGCTTTAACAGATTTAAGCATGCATGAACAGACTTGACCAAATAAGGTATGTACATTCACAGCATCTAGTATAAACATAGTGTGGCCTATAATTAACTGGTGTTAATTCAATCAGCCAGACCAGGTGGGAAAAAAAATATAAGAGCGTATATTTGTTAAAAATGAATCCTATTTTGAATACATGGTGTCTCATTCTGAAATGCATTCCACTAAAATGCATGTAGAATAAAATAGTTTTTGTTTTCAAAATACATACAAGTTGTCTTTTCTCATACTTTAAAAAAGCATTTAGTCTTAAATAGATGTTGCATGTTGTTGGCATTTATGTGTGATTTTTTTAAATCATCAATAAGTTTGTCCAGCATTTCTCCTTTAACCATAGCAAATACGAATTGTTTTATTATATGAAATCGAGTCTTTACTTTGTAAAGCTTACTGGTTTATCAATTTATTTTCACACCACTTTAGTCAATTAACTACTGAGAAATTAATCACTGTATTTAGTATAAATTAATAAATTAAAACCAAAAATAGCTTTGACCCATTGAGGCATGGCCTTGGCTGCCTATGATGCTATCAATGATTCAATAGTTGTCCTTCCTTTGGATCAATTTTGGTCGGTGCTAACCACTGCATACCAGGACACACACCACAAGACTTGTGGCTTAGGAGATGTTTTGACCCAGTTGTCTAAACATCACAATTTGGCCCACAATTCAGTCTCTCAGATCCTTACGCCTGCCCATTTTCTCTTGCCTTCAACACATCAGCTTTTGAAACTGACTGTTCACATGCTGTCTAATATATCAAAACCCTTAGCAGTGCCATTTTAATGAGATAATTAATGTTATTTACTTCACCTGTCAGTAGGTTTGTGGTTTTGGTGCTGTGGCTGATCAGTGACAGCAAGAAGGAGACGTAATATAAAGTGACATAAAGTTTGTATTATCAAGGTAGTTTGTATATTTACCTGAATGTGAGCTTGCTGCTACTTTATAGGACAGTTATTTTCATGCAAGCTAACATTTGAGAGCTGTTTTTACTTAAGCTTATGTAATGTTTCAATGTTTCTTGCAAAAAGCAAAAGTTTTGGTAAATTAAACATTTTCTACCCTCTAATTTATTTATTAAAATAAACAGTTATTGTACTTTTAGCTGAGTAAACATTTTAAGTACTTATAACACCTCTGCAACCAACCAGAGCTAAACTACAGCTCCTGAATTCTTACATAACAGGAATATCAAATACATAACAGCTCATTTCAGAAGCACAGTGTTTCACAATTGTCCCTGATTTCTGTAATTGACTCTGGAGCTCGAGATGGCTTTTAGTCTGCCTGTAAATTAACTCTGGTATAAAGTGAGCTACAGCATGAGCTGCCAGATTTTTTGTTTGGCCCTTGCATCTGGGCCAGGATCCAGCCAAAATGGCAACACAGACTGATCGTTGCAATCTTTTAAACCCAGATATTACCTCTGGTGTGAGTGTGTCATCATGAACCACTTAGCACATGCAATGGCACATCATGTCAATCCTAAAAAACTGTGTGTGCAAGCCTGGCAGGAACACATGGGAAATGTAAACACAACCAGGTGTGAGGCATAACAAATGATGCTACAACACCTACACTTCCAAATGGTATTAAATCAGTGATGTTCTCCTCCCAGCAGTCATGCATTGAGTCCCTGTTTTTTAATCAATATGTCCAACTAGCAATCAGGACAAAGATTAACATTAGCCATTATTCGAATATGTAATTAGGACTGGTTCTCTTAATAGATTATGGAAGAGCTCTAGTTTTCTCACTGCTACCACACACTGTGTGCTCTGTAAGCGCTTAAAGCATGAACAAGGTCAGAGTTTGCAGGGTTCGCTAACCTGAGCTGAGTCAGGAGCCAGAGCCACAGCTGCTGCTCTGTTAACTCTGTGTGTAAGAGAGGTGAGGTTGATATATGAGCCAAATGCTCTCTGTCAACAGCACACGCTTCTTCCTATCGCAAATCAGTTCACTTGTGTGGTAGCACAAAAAAATATCCAAACTGCAGATTTCTCATGTTTTCTGTATGTTGTGGCTGTGAAACAGTCTTTTAGTTCACATCACTGTAAAGGAAAAATGCAGACAATTTGAAACCACATACACACATAGCTCGCTGGGAGCCTCGTTGTTTCAAGAATTCCATGGCATGATGGGAGCTTAATATGACGTCACCCTCCCAAACCTGGAAATCGCCACCCACTTCCCAGAATCTGGTGAAAACCTGCTTAGCTAGCTAGGATTGATAAGTGAGTCTTCCAGAATCAAACAGCAAATTATATTCACGTACCTGGGCGAAAATGTTTCTAAATATAATTTTACATGGCACAGTTTTCTTATGATATATTTGTAATAAGTAGCTACTCATTAAAATGTTGTTAGCTCGCTACCTTCAGCATTTGCCAACAGGTCACTATCAAGAAGGAACATGGGCAACACCCTGCAGAACCCTGGGAAACCCTGTAGCAAACTGGAAACAAGAGTTAGCACTCTGGATCATACACTTAAATGAATAAGTAAGATCAACAACACAATATATGTGTTTGTAAAAAGTTCAACCTGGCATTGTTGAATTTACTTGGTACAATATATTAACTCCACCTACTTACATGTCTTGGGTCTATTTATATTCTTACATTAGTTAAGAGAACTATTCATTAGTTGGCTTTTTTTTACAGTTTTCACTTTTTTACACTTATCATTTTTGCTTATTGTGGATGAAGCAGAAACAAGGGAAGTTGTATAGTTGTATAGTGTTGTTACTAGATGACAAAAAAAGTTTTTTTTATTGTTTTACAATAGAGAAAGAGTGAGATTGTGGGAAAGTAGCAGTAATTGTATGTGGACAGCTGTCCTGAGAAAGTGAGAAGACGGGAAGACAGCTGAGTATCTAGAGCCTTCTGTAACACTGACAAACACAGCAGAAGCACTGTCAAAATGTTCTCAGTGGCCTCTGCTCTTCACTTCACTTTTGTCTGTTTTCACCCGTGCATCCTCGCTCAGTTCGGTCTAATTTGTCTATTCTTGTTTGCTTTTTTTCATCTTACTTTCAAATGGCATGAGAGTTCATGTTGAACCACTGCATTCATTAACTCTCACACAGCTTGCCCTTTAAGCCAGGCTTCAGTCTAATGACTTGTTTAGTAACTTGAAAGTATTTTCTTTCAAGGTTTTCAGGAAACAAAATGTATAATGTGTTGCTGTTTGACAAAAAAAAAATCCAGGTTACACATCGTGGTTTTTTAGTACAGCAGAAGGTTTTTAGTATTTAACGTCTCATTAATTTTACAGGACGATAGCTACAGTGTGTGTGTGTATATGTGTGTGTGTGTGTGTTTCCGTGCACATGTTCTGGTCCATTAGCATTCTTATGAAACTGCATATCTGCGAGAGGGTATGTGTGTGTATATTAATTTCCATTAGAGTGCTTATGTTATAGACAGACTGAGCACACACCCTGGCCTGCATTTAGCAATGTGTCTGGCTGCCTGTCCATTGCAAATTACCATGAGTGGTGCTTCACTACTATTAGAATCTCACAGAAGCTCTTAATGCTCATTACCTACCACCAGCTTTCTCACTTCTTTTTTTTCTTTTCAACAAGTTATGCAGAGCTGAATTTGCATGTGCATGAATCAGTGACCTCCTACAGTGCTGAGAGGCCGTTTCAGTTATTAGCCGATCCCTACTGTGTGCAAAAAGGCTGTAACACATTATCATATATTGCTGTATTTGCTGGATTATATGGTGGTAAATGATGTTGCTGGATTTTGTTCTAAGGTTGGCTGCGTCTCTGTTTTTGTTCCTCAGACATCACATTAGACATGATGTCAGAAACCGCTTTTACCACCTGTGCTGTAGACAGCATTCCTTTGCCTGATACAGTATTACTTGATGCCGAACAATTTTGATAAGAGAGTTTTAGAGGACTATTTTATTTTTTTTTCCTTTTTTTGCCTGATTATGAAAATGAAGCTTCCCCGAGTAGGTCTTATAATAAACTCTTCACCATGCACAGAGTCTGACAGCCAAACTAGAAGCTGTGTTGATACCCAGACAGAGCTCATTATACAAGAAAAGCAGATGACCTTATTGCACCTTTAGCTCCTAAAATATCACTACCGCTACTTCACTCTGTCTCTCTACTGTACTTTCTCTCTCTCTCTCTCTCTCTCTCTCTCCTCCCTTTCTTTTTTAAATGGCATGGGCAATAAATTGGAAGGAAAGAGTTGCCAACAACTGATTTTAGACTGCAAAACAGATTTAGCAAGTGAGCCTTGCAGCTTGCTACTCATAAAAATATATATCCCTTTCTCTTTCATATAAACAAGAGAATTATACTTACTGTAAGCTGGACTGCACCCAAGCACGTGCAAATAGTTTCTGCACAAGTGAATGAGTCTCTGTGTGTGTACATATGGATGTGTTTTGTGGGTTTATAATACAGTGTGTTACTTTACGCTACCAGCTACTTGACTGAATCTTTTCTGTCTCACTGTCATGATTGGATGGTCAGGCTTCCCAGAAACAGTTTTGCTCTTTTCCCCCCTCATGTCACACTCTACAGCACTAAATATTTAGTTCACTGTGCAACCACAATCCGCAGCGCTCCGTGTAAAACATGCTGATTGAAGGTTTGAATAAACACAGCAACTAAAATGCTCCTGGAGGCAAACCGAACCATTGGCAGAGATTTTTTTTGCAGTGAATCATGTTTGACACAGCCCTGGGCAGCTCATCTTTGAACTTTGAACCCTTAATTACAGGGTACACCTGCTACCATGACCAACAAAACAGGTGTGATCAATGAAACACACAGCCATGCATTTAAGGCAGCATTACAAGCCTTTTATCTGTCCATATGGCAACTCGGCTAATAGTAAAGAAATAGCTGATCTATTTGATTATCTGTCTTTATGTTTTTTCACATTGTGCTAATCGAGATGTGCTGTGCCTATTCTTGTATCCTGTGCTAACAACACCCTTTGTACGGTTAAAAGCACAAAAACAATAGATAAATTTATTTATAAAAGGAACTCAGTTAAAGCTCCCAGGGTGAGGGTAATGGCAAGGGCTGTTGTCTGCCGTCTGCAGGTTAAAAGTGACGCTCCACGTCCATTTCCATAATTTGAGAAAAAAAAACGAAAAAAGCACAAAAGCAGGCGTCTCTGGGTGCACCCGAGGCCCGACTTTAGACATCTGACTCTCGCTTGATGATAGGCAGAAGCCATTGTCTCCCAAACAACAGTAGCCATGAAGTTGGCCTCTGGTGGCCCAGGGGAGACTGGGGGGAGCTCCCTAAGGAACGGTGCATCCTTGCTACGGATGAAGGTGACATAAATAAAGGGCTGGAAGAGAGGTTTATGCCTGGATACCCTCCCCAAGGCACAGCTCTACAATAGGCTGAGGAGTATTGTAAATCAAGGGCTAGCTATGTGTGTGAGAGAGAAAGAAGGAAGCAGGGGAGGAAAATTCTAGACAACATAAAAGCAGGGACATATACAGTGTCTGTGTAGGATTAAAAGGACAGAGGAGAGGAGATGAGAAGAGAGGAGAAGAGAATTAATAGTATGCATCAAGAATATGCATTGTTTGTAAATTGGTGTCGTTGTCTATATATGTGCAAAGAAATAAGAAAGCAGCTTAGATTAAGAGAAAATCCCTATTCTACAAAAAATCTATTCTGATACAACCCTGCTAAGGAGGAATGATAATTCTACAGCATACTAAGACATTTTATACAAATGCTTCTAACCTTGTGACAACATTTTGTGGATGTTTCACATATGGGTATCATGGTCAGGTGCCCGCAGACTTTTGGCCATACAGTGCATTTGTTTCCATGTCTGTCGGGTTAAAAATAGCCTGCCAGGCACATTGTGTGGTGCAGCAGAAAAGCATGTCCCTTATTGTTGGGAGTTCTAATCCCAATGATACCGCAGCCATCTGTGGCTAAGAGCATGGGGAACAAACCTGCTCTCTGTCTCTCTTTACTCTCAATCACAGCAACATTTTAACCAGCTGTAGGCATCTATAAGCTGATGTGTGTGGAAGAGGGCAGATAGCACTGTCCTCTGAGTATGTTAACCAGCACTGTGAAACAGCCATATTTTCACTAGCTCTGTGTCCTCCCTTGGCCACCAGTTATAATCAGTAGTATATTACTTTCTAAGCTGCTTATCCTACTACTGGGTTGCGGGGGTGCTGGAGTCTATCCTCCTGTCTGGGCAGAAGGCATGGACATACCCTGGACACATTGGCAGTCCATCACAGAGCAGACACACACTCGCACCTATGAGCAATTTACCATCACTGGTTTGCCTGACTGTCTTTGTACTGTGGGAGGAAACCAGAGCTCCAGGAGGAACCCCACAAAGACAAAGGATAAGCAAGCAAATTCCACTTGCCCAAGGAACTGAACCAAGGTCCCAACAGTGCCTGTCCCACCTAGTCCACGTCTGTGAAATACCTGATCCTACTCAAGTATACAAAGAGCTGGCATACCTTTCTGTGTGATGATTAGTAGGAATAAGGAATGTACTGTATGAGAGGAACTGCATCACTCTCCTCATTCTGTTGACCAGTATATGGAGAGTTCTGCATCTCAGAGGGCTGATTATAGTAATTTTGCTCAAATACTCATTGCATATACCTCATGCATCAGTACACAACGTGCAGGCACAATGGACACACTCAACTGGCATTACAGCAATGTTCATTCCTTTAGTGCTTATTTGATGCAGAGCACTCTTACACCATTTACATTTAACATCTCTCTCTCTCTCTCTCTCTCTCTCTCTCTCTCGAGCTGCCCACTGTTGTTTATTCAGTCTGTCAGAGCAGGTTTATTCTATCGGTCCTGCTTGGTGTTCCAGTGCTCAAGGCCCCCCTGGTAAAGATATCCATGTTGTAAACATGCTTCAGGAAAATTCCTTTCTCCCTCTGGAGTCTTTCTAACTGCTTTGAGTTTTCTATCTTGGGTTTTTCCCCACAGCATTCCAGTGCCCTTTCTGACAGTGTGATAGATAGATGTGAGATGAACCACTAGTGTCGTTTTCAGCCAGACTCTGCATTCCTTGTCTACCACGCCGCTGGGTAGGGTAAAGGGTGCAAGAGAATCACCTCTCACCTTCAGAAGATGGCATGAAGTTGTCTTATATCTTCTGCTCCAGTATTTGTGTGTGTGTGTGTGTGTGTGTGTGTGTGTGTGTGTCTGTGTGTGTTCCTGAATGTGTATGGACAGATGTGTCTGTGTTATTAAAGGCCCTTAAAATAACATTTCCTTCATTGCAGGCACTCTAATTGAAGAAGATTAACTTCATTTTGAATTTAAATTCGCAGAAGTACGGTGTCTAAATGTTGATTTTTAAGTTTGAATCTCATTGACATTTAATCATGGAGCAGCCTGGTTTTTAATTTCCATCCCCATATCAGAAATTAATCCTGCTCTGCTTTAGTGCACTGAGCTCAAGACCTGATAACATTGATTCTGTCGCCTGCTTCACTCGCTTCCCAAAGCCAATGAACCCAGAAGCTGTGATGTGTTGTGGCAATTTGCATTTTATTCAACATGCAGTGCTGTTTAATGGCTTTCATTTTGCATATTCAAGAGTAGTTATATAGTGCGCTTCGAGCTGCATTGTCTGATAGGTATATTTGTTATGCTGCTTTTGTTCAGAACTAACAACAGGGTTTTCATGATAATGAAAGGAGCTTTAGGAAAACCTGAAGATGTTCCACTTTTCGTTTAAAACTTTTATATCAACAAATAAATAGCTAATATGTATGGAAATGTAAATATATGATAAAGAGATGGTGCACAGATTGAAAAAGAAAATTGGCTAGTTTAGTTTGATGGTCAGTGTCAGGCTTCCGAGGACCAGACTGAAGCCTAGCACTCAAGCATGTACGCCACAGCAGATTTCCTGGCTGCCACTGACCAGTAAAGGCTATAATTGCTGTCATCTCTCTTGTGAATCTTGTAGCAGACTGTGGGAATTGAAAGAGTCATTTCCTCTCAAGGGAAACAAAATGATGGGGGCTCCAATTTCCAACTGGAGAAAAGAGTCAGAAGCAGGGTGTGTTGTTAGTGAGCTCATCACACCATCTCAGGGCTAAATTACAACTTCTGCAAATCTTTTCCCCAAGACAGAGAGCTGAGACTTTGGACACTGGGTTGAAATACAGCACTCCAGAGTTGGTTTAGACAATCGCTAATAGGCAGCAGCACTGCTGGTTTTCTGGCAACACCTTGGCAAAAGCACCCCATAGCTATCCAATTAGCAAGTATTTCTGGGTAGGAAAGACCTGACATGGCACAAAATGTGACAAACACTTCATTAGATAATTAGGGGTTGGGGTCAGTTGTCTGCTTGAAATGTGAGACCTAACATGTAAGGGGTTAATGCTGGATTTCCAGGCAAGTCTGCAGACTGGGACACATGGCCCTCTATTACACACCAATTTCAAACCCTTTTAGAATGAAGCAGGTGAACAGCAGAACCTTCTCGCTCCACAGAGCGACAATTAAGAAGGACTCAAGCAGTGGGATTCAGAACAAAGACTGTGTGTGTGTGTGTGTGTGTGTGTGTGTGTGTGTGTGTGTGTGTGTGTGTGTGTGCGTGTGTGTGAGGGAGAGAGAGAGAGAGAGAGAGAGAGAGAGAGAGAGAGTTGAGGCATGGCAGTATCAATAAAATGGAAACCATCAGAAAACTGACCATCTAAATGTGAGCAACTGTCTCTTGAGGTGACGACAACCACCAATCACATTCAGAGGCAAATCAATGAAGAAATATATTGCTATTTTCCACCAGCATGCTCATAATCAATGAATCTATAATACA
Source organism: Duopalatinus emarginatus (assembly GCA_028565595.1). Taxonomy (NCBI): domain Eukaryota; kingdom Metazoa; phylum Chordata; class Actinopteri; order Siluriformes; family Pimelodidae; genus Duopalatinus; species Duopalatinus emarginatus. The sequence continues at coordinate 7,160,414 of JAOVVF010000008.1, read as the reverse complement.
ATCCTTTGTGTACTTAAAGGACTATGGTAAATGCGGTGCCAGATTTTTCAGTATTTGTGACTGCAATACAATCATACTGAGTATATAACTTAGTATTATATTAAATACCCTGCGTTACGTTTTTAATTGCACATATGAAAACAACACACTGGTATATTTTGTGATTTGCATAGTGCAATTATAAATAAAAAGTAGCCAGAGAATTCAATGAAGTCTGTAATCTATGACAGTAGAAAATATGTTTTTTACATTTCCAACATTAGCACATTCACTACATCTTCTGTTCTTTTCTTCAGCATTTTAAGCTCAGTTTGGTGCAACAGGCTGACAGACAGATAAACAGATTTAAGGATAGTGTGCACCAGATAGGATTTAAGGTAAACATAGTTTCCAATATCTTTCCTTGGGTAAAATCCAATTTATTTATATATAATTATTAGCACAGACCCTATGGCTTTACTATTTAGAAATGTGACCAATTATCTGGGACCAAGGATTTTGTATTTAGATTGATTCCTCCTCTACCAAGCACACTCTCTTATCTCCACTGCTGTCAGTGCCCAAATGTCATCAAATCTCTCAGTCCAGTCTCACCCCCTGCAAGTTAGAAGCATGTCCTGTACTGTTCCGAGTTGCATATTTTTTTGCATCGCATAATATTGCATTGTATCAAATTGTGTCGAATCACACAGCATCACTAAATGGTCTTTGTACTGTATCACATAGGTATATGTAACTTGAGTTTATCAGAGTGTTAGCAGTGCATGAAGATGTGTATCGCCTCGACCTTGGTGATGGAGATCACATCCCTGATGGATGGATGGATGGATGGATGGATAGATGGATAGATAGATAGATAGATAGATAGATAGATAGATAGATAGATAGATAGATAGATAGATAGATAGAT
>JAOVVF010000008.1:7127587-7141250 GCA_028565595.1 Duopalatinus emarginatus | reverse complement strand
GATTAAAATTTTTAATCGTCTGACAGCCCTAGTTTAAAGTCATCATCATAAAGAACCTGTAGCAAAGTGGGTGAAACGCATAATTTTATTGAAAGATTAATGTGATTAGAAACTCATCTATGAGATGCATTCAATATTTAGATTCCCTCCATCTCCAGGCTCGAACCATTCACTGGTGCATATTTTGCGTAAAATGAATACAGACACTCATCATTAATGTTCCATATATCGGACCGCCTGTGATCCCAAAGCATGCTTTGAGTAATTATTCATAAACCATAATGTATAAATAATTCCAAAAGCCAGGTCTCTTTCGTTTCGCACATTTGGAAAACTATCAGAATTATACGTGTGGAAAAGTTTAACCTATAAGGGTTCTTGCCTAGCTTTTCTTTGATGCCTAACTACATCAAAGCTCATATAACAGACAGACCCAGAAGCCATCATAGCCTGGAATTTAGATTTTCATTTGGATACATGACACCTCGCTGTCTCTTCCTGTTGGAATGAGTGATCTTAAATCTTGCCATAAATACACATACTGAATTCTTCGTGTGAGCTACTTGAGAAGTTTTTTTTTTGTTCATTAAAAAAAAAATGTTGTCACAGGATTTCCTGACTGCCAGTTTGTTTAATCCATCCCCAGTTCTCCGGGCTTAAGCAGAAGAACTGTTTTTCCCTTAGGAAAGCATAGCTTCTGCTGTGTAATTTCCTTTGAGCCATGTGACTGGTCCATTTCACCCACCCCATAGTGAAGTGACATAGCTTTATGGCCTCGGGTTTGTATTCTCATGCAAGTGTCCCTTTGTTGTGCCTGAGTGCAAAGAAAAGTTTGTTGAAGAAAGGGTGTTCAGGGAGACACCCCCACCTCCAACCTGAACGCAGGCAATGAATGAACATTTGCAAATCAATTCCCAGAAACCAGGAGCAAAACAGAAGGAGGGAGACTGTAAAACAGCAAAGTTGGGTTCAGGGGGACGGACGCCTACTGAAAAGAATTGCAGATGAAGCCGAAAGAAAAAAAAATAGCCTTCTCCGATGCTTTGGTGTAATGTTTCTCTGTTCCTGTTAAAAGCCTGGCTTGTCAGATTCACATACAGTAGAATATATTTTTTTCTTTTCAGTGCAGATATGCTGGTGCTCCTGCTGTGATCGCACTTTCATTCCTGTCATGGATCAGCGCTTACTGAATTAATTTTAAAGGTGCAGTTAAGACATATCTTTTTTTTAGGCGTTTAGAATCTATGAAGTTACATTCACGTGAAGTTCTGTTGTCAGGTGATAACAGAAACGCTCATTCTGTCAGCGTCTCTGATACATTATATCTTAATTCTCACTAAGGTCATTAGTCTTAAGTCTCTCCTGTATGTGTGTTTACCTCGAGGCCTTCACACACGCTTCAAAAGAAAGGACAATTATTGGATTGACCTCTGACCTATTAGTGAATGGTTACCATGGGAATGGCATCTCCACATGGAATATGTGGCATATTTGCATGTCATTATGTTTCTCCATTTGTTGTTGTTAATTCCTTATTTTATATTAGGTACAAAATTGGTAAAAAATTACCAATTTAAAATCAAGCGTCAGATGTAGAGTTTTCTCATGTCTTTCTGTCGCCCTTGTTACTTTTGGACACTTCTTCCTGGAGCATAGATCATGGTGATTTGTGGCAGTCTTATTCTATGGAGATCTTATTCCTCCCCAGCTCCCACCCACCCCCCCTGGCAGAGGAGATAAATCTGCTTAGTGCTAAAAGCCCATTCGGAGAGATCAGAGGAGTTGGCAGGACCCCGGCTTCACTCTTAGAGCTGGCATTCATATCCTGTCCTTGCTCAAGACAACAAGGTCAAACTTTCACTCAAGCATAAGTGCTGTGTAAGTCACAGAGCATGACGCTTGAGCTCAGCAATACTCCTGCATGCTCGATCACTCTTATTGGTCAAATTTATCGTTTTAATATGGCCTCCCGATTGAACGAGAAGTTCCTAACAGGTAAGAAGAGACTGAGTGCCAGGTTTCTGTAGTGATGTAGAATTAAATAAAATCCAAATTAGCCATATTTGCTGAATTGTGTATACAGAGATGTACAAATAATTAATATTTTAGTGGTGCACTAGGCAAGCAGACGCACCAGTCACATGTTGAGGTTGCCCAGAAACTGCCTAGTCTGAATAGTGGTAACTGACTGAATGTAATAATAGTAACTGTAGTTAAGCATTAATACAAAGGTGATTACAATCCTGTTTGAATTAAATTTTAATGTAGTACATCATGTTTTTTGGTCATCAAAAAGTCTACAATATTTTGTCTATATAATGTGGTGTTTTGCTGTTGTGTTTCACATAAAAGATAATATTTGCATCTGGGTATCAGCTTTGTCTTTCTTCACTTTCTGTTCAACCTTGAGATAACTGAGAAAGTTCCAAAAGCTTCATGCTGCACTTTACTTTTCTCAGATAGCAGCATCTCATTCTGAAAAGATGTGTGTAAATATGGAGCGCGTAGAAAACAATGTAGTCTGAGCATCAGTGTGCATCACAACACTCTGGAGCTGTTAAACCCACTTAACTATAAATAACTTAACTTAAAAAAACGAATAGACAAAATCGTCTTGTGATAGGAGACAAGGCTACTGAGTTGTCAGCCCTTTGTATAAGAGTTATTATAGCGGAAGAGATCTCATTGTACATGGTATCAAGGACAGTGGAAATTCACCTTCAGATGTATTTGTCAAGTCCAGAGCTCTGTGAGGAGGAATTACTTAAGAAATGTCCCCTATGGCATACAAGCACTCAAGAAGCCCTTCTTTCCTAAGTGTTTATTACTCTGACAGTGTACTAAACTATGCGCTGTTCTCAAAACACTATTCTCCATTTACAAAATTACCCATGGATCTATAGCTATGTGATATCTGCACACCTAAGGTACTAGTATTGTCATGGGTCAAACATGCTAATGCTTTAAAAAGTATCATTATTATGTACTGGATCTGCTTTCTATAAACAGATTTTGCTTTGAATTATTGCAGCTCTGCTTCAGCTTGCCTCTGCACTCCAGCCTCTATCCCATTTAGCTCGTTTTACACTCACAAGTACTTTCCCTTTAAAGTCCCCTATGTTACATCTCCTGTGTGGCAGGTCCACGCGTTTGGCCTGTAATATTTATAAAGCTGCTCTCCGACTCCATGCCTGCCGAGCCTCTCCTCCACCCCCTGCCAACCACAGTCTGTTCGATGCTCTATATGTGTCTGCTAAAAGCTATTAGCCAAGCCCTGGTGGTCTTCTCTCACTTCACCCAGCAGGCCAGAAGGCTTTTTGTATTCAGAGGCAGAAAGGGTAAGAGGCTTGGGGATTCAGTGGTGAGCTAGTCTGTACACAACTCAGTGGTTGGGCTTCTGCTCTCTAATGTACTCACTCTCTGAGGTCACCATGTCATTTTAAAAACAGACAGGGAACGCTTTTGTTGTATCTCCCATTCGTTACTAGCTCAAGGGCTATTTTGCTCAAAACTTTACTGGCAAGGAATGAAAGTTAGAAATATGCTGAAGTGGTTCGAATTTGTCTTCAAGTGCCCCAAGTGGTAAACTAAAGAGGTCCGAAAAAGGCTGGCTTTCAACTCCAGGTAATTGGTTTGAGTAGGGCACCAGCAAATTCTGCCTTATCTTCTCTATCTCGTAAAAAGCATTTGCCCTTTGTTCATAATCCTATCGAGCCCTGGAGGATTAGGTGGAAGGGAAAGGTATTTGCCCAGTGGAACTGAAACGGCCTTATCAGAAATATCTTACACCTGTGTATGTCAGGAACTGAGCAGGCAGCTTCTCATCGCTTTCTTCCTTTACACCAGAAATACAGGCTGGTGTCCATACAAAGCTTTAACCATATTATTAACCCTGGTATAATTATATCATCATCAGTAATAATTGCACAGTTACATTTACGGTCATGTGTAATGCTATACATTACAAATTATTTCGACAGATTTCCCAATGTTTAAAATGCAGCTGTTCTGTTTTCAGCCGCCGTTTCAGTCAGAACCAACACATTTATTCATGTTAGTAAAAATAAATAAATAAATAAAATATGATGAAATTATCAAAAGCAAGCCCCGTTCTCTTTTACGCCTCATCACAAACTCATAAAAAAAATACACCAACAATCACAATGAACACAAATGTGACTTGAAACACAAGACAAAATTCAGATGATCCTATTCCACTTCCCTCCCACGGCAACACTTTACCGTGGTAACTGTTGAATGTGGAGCGTGTCATTTTGTGCCACCCAATTTGAGCGCTATACATCAGAGCCATGCATATATAATGTGTCTTCATTTTACTCAGCCAAGTACTGCTAGAAATAGAGTATTTTTATTCGTGCCAGTCGCAGCTAGCAGATACGACCTGCAGAGAGCCGACTTGCCAAGCTCAGACTTACGAGCTGAGTTTTTTTTCCCTAACAGTGTTTCTGTACACTGAAGTGCCAGAAAAACTGGCACACTAATATAATACTTGGTTGGACCCCCCATGAGGCGTGGACTTCACGAGCTTACTGAAATATTGTGAAGGCAATGAACACAATACTTCCTTCAGAACGGTCCACAATTTTGATGTATTCTGAGATGTAGGATTTCTGTGTTCCACAATGCCTTGCATGGGGTCCCAGATGTGGTCGTTAACGTTGGGATCTTGTAACTTAGATGCGAATGGCAAAACCCCAAACTCAGATGTGTGTTTCTCTAATCGTAATTTGTCCGTATTGTCTGGTAGGAAGAGGCCAAACCAACCAGAATGAATGCAGGACACAAACTTATTGACTTGTTAGAAAAGAGGCAAACATATTGTTCACCTACCAGAGATGTTTGTAGACATACAAGTGGTCTCGCCAGCTAAACAAAATCCATACCATTATGTAGCCATCCCTAGCCTATGTGTTTTGCGTAGGCTCGTCTGTACAAGTTTTTCTGGCACTTCAGTGTATTTGATACTATCTTCACTTTAATTATGTCTGTTTTTTTTTGACTGCCCTCCATTAATTATTTAACCACCTTACTTTCTTTAATTAATCAGATGTAATCATTCTAAATACAGTTAAGTATTATAAATCTGGTCATTGTAAGTACCCACTCTTATTTATGAATCCCTCACTATTACAGGATCTCGGCCGAGGTTGGAGGACGCACCACCACGAATTGTAGAGCATCCTTCAGACCTGATCGTATCGAAAGGAGAGCCGGCAACGCTAAACTGTAAAGCGGAGGGCCGGCCAACACCCATGGTGGAGTGGTATAAAGACGGAGAGAGGGTGGAAACAGACCGCGAGGACCCTCGCTCGCACCGCATGCTCCTCCCTACAGGTTCGCTCTTCTTCCTGAGGATTGTGCATGGACGCCGTAGCAAGCCAGACGAAGGTGTCTACGTGTGTGTAGCCAGGAACTACCTGGGAGAAGCTGTCAGTCGTAATGCATCGTTGGAAGTTGCAAGTAAGCTGGCATGTTTGATCTGTTTTTCAGTTGTACTTTCATATGCCATAAGTTTTCCAGTTATACAGGTCAATGAACTGTGTAGCTGCAGTAAGTAAAAGGAACCAGACTTGTGTTATAGTCTTGAAGATATTTTGGCACTCCTCCCAGGGGCTTCATTTGAACACTTTTTGTCACTGTCCCTATTTTTTCCCTCTGGTATCTTCCTTCCTTTTCTCTTTCTGTGCCTCTTTGGCATTAACCAGCTTTTTTTTTGTAGCTAATCATTTAGCTTCAGGATTATCACATCCTAGAGAGTAAATAAATGCTGGTCTTAGAGGATGTAGGCTTGTGCAATATAATGATTTAATTAAGTCTGCATGATATTACACTGTCATGATATCCACTGACATTTACTCTGATTATATTATATTATATTATATTATATTATATTATATTATATTATATTATATTATAGTATATTATATTATATTATATTATATTATATCAAATTTTAAGACCTGTCAACCTTACACCTTTTGAATCGGAACAGTGCAGTTTAACATTATGACTTAAAAATACACCAGATGATATATGCCTGGCTCTTCTCAATAAGACAGCAGGTGAGCCGAAATGAAAATCTGAAGTGACTATGCAAAATGTGTAGGATGGTGGCGGCTCCATAATGGTATGGGGTTTGTTTAGCTGGCATTCCAATGGACCCCTGATACATCAAAACCTATAGAATATTTCTGCAAGCTTGTGAAGTCTGTGCCGAAATAGCTAGCTAGTTGTTCTGGCACTTCAGTGTTTACAGTATTTAAATATCAGTTCAGTCGAAAGTCAATATCACACAGGGCAAGATCGAATTTGTAGAATCAGGACAAATAGTTGGCAGCCCAATAAGAGAAAAGAGTAAAAAAGAATGAGGGATTTGTAATCCTGGCTCCTTCCACGTAGCAGATGTTTGTTCAAGCCACATCATACTTCTCATGGGACATTTCCAGGTTCTGACAGAAGGACTTCTCATACCCGGTGTGGTATAATCAAATATAGATGGCACAATTTGATTGCTGTCATTTGATTATCGGGTAACCAGATCTTATGTTTATAAAATTGTTTCTTTTCTATGTGTTTAACAAAAAAAGGCAATGATTCACAGAAAACTGTTGAGTTGGACTGACTTATACTTAAAGAGACTGACAGTCTTCTGTTTGGACAGTTCTGTCTTTGTTTACTTACTGTCTTTAGAGACATGCTGTAGTCCTGAACCGGTGCTGGTTGCCCTCAAGACAGACTGTTTAAACGCTTAACCATCTGCTGAGTGTGGTAGATGAGGGGTAATATGCCTCACTTACTCCAACTCTCGGGAGAGACAGAGAGACGGGTGGTCTGCCAAACTAAAATAGTGTTTCTGGATAGTTAAGAAGTCAGAAAATTACAGTCTTCTCCTGTTTTCTTTTTACTGTATGCACTTGGCAGATCCAAGAAAGGACCTTGAATCCAAGAAATCTATTTTTCTCCCACCAGATTTGTAGGACCTTGTGATATAAGTGATTAAAAAATAGATACTTATCAGCTTTGTAGGGTTTTAAAGCGTTTACACAAATCGGTTTCTTTATTTATAAGTGAACCTTTTTTTATGCAACACAATAATATATCTAAAGCTTGTCTAATGATATCACAGAAAAATATGAATCTATGTTAGCAGAGTTCATTGCCACATATCGCTTCCCAGGCTCATTTACGGGTTCATTTTCAGTTCATGGTGATGTTTGCCGAGTCGCATTATATGTGCTAATCAGATGGCTGAAATTACAGAAAGGGGCTTTTTGTAATCAGTGGTGTCGTTACAAAATTGCATTCAGAAATAATAATCTGCCTGATTTATGAAACCACCACTTCCAAATTCAGTGATTGCGTAGAGTCTGGCTGTCTACGTGTCCACTGCTGTCCTAAGCATCCCATAATATTCGTAATAAAAGGTGGCTTGGAAAATTCTGGCACAGAGTAGTTTTGCGCTCTCTAGTCAAAGCTTATTCATTTTAGCCGATGTTAGCAACCTTTTGACATAAGCTGTCTTCTTACATTGCTAACGGGGCAGCGTGGCATAGTTGCTTTGAGGTTATGGAGCTGGTCTCATGACCTGAAGGTCCCGGGTTCGATCGCACAGGACAAGACACGAGCTAGGCCCTTGAGCAAGGCACCTAACTCCCCCAACTGCTCCCCGGGCTCCGGGCAAGTGTGTTCACTGCCCTCTAGTGTTCACTGGTATGTGCGAGTTTCACTGCACGGATGGGTTAAATGAGGAGGACACATTCCTCTGTGTGCAAATGTAGTAGGCAAATAGATTATTTTAACTGCCTTACGAGACGCTGTAGGTAGGAAGGTACCAATACAACCATTTAGTTTACCAAAAAAAGGATGACTTTTTTTTATTTTGGAGAAAACAAAATAATAAACCTACCTTGTTGCCTACTGCTGATGTGCCCTTATTGAATGCAGGATGATTGTATGTAATTTTAGAAATGACCTCAATAATGACAGAATAATGCTATAAACACTCCGTTTATAACAGGCAAGCATGATGTTACAGAATGCCCAATAAGACCCCTTTACCTGTGATAAAATGACTGTAACACACAACCTGGTGTTGAGAAAAAAGTTTTTCCCATTTTTTAATAAATAATTTAGTGCATTGTAACAGATATACACAATACTTCACCCACAGTAAGCCTTGGTTACTAGAGAAATAACAGACAGAATGATGGTTGAGGTATAATGATTTTATTGGTTTAATCTGGCACATTAATACAGAGTTCAGTTATTATGATGAAGTGTGTGTATATAAGAACTTTAAAATGGACCAATCGTGTCTCAGCCAGATTTTGGAAATAAATCAGTTCATTTTATTTCTCTAGATTTAAGAGGCTTGTCTAGTATAGACTTTTAGGGCGACACCAACCTTTTGATGCAACTGTCAGTGATCCTCATGGGACTTTAGTCATCACTTTCAGTTAAAAGAGAAGAATCCTGCTTATTCTCTAGTGAGCTCTGAGTCTGAGCTTGCTTTTGCTGCTGTAAAAGCCGAGGCAGCTACATAGAGACACAGCGAGAAGGTTCTGTCTAAAGAAAGGGGTAATACACAAGTTAATTTAATATCAATCATGGACATCATCTTGTTTTTATATTGAGGGACAGTCAGTTTAGTCAAGACTGTCTATAGGCTGAGGCAGTTGACGATGAGACGAAATGCCCCATATGGCAGGTGCTTCATGTTCATTGTTAAGTTGTCTCAGGTTAATGGCGGAGTGACTGAGTAAGGCCCATGGGCACACTCTGGATTGGTGGCAGCATTCTGGAGAGAGACAGTGGGAGGGGAGGGGGTTGAACCATAGGGGCACCCACTGCCAGTGCTGGCATGGCTTCAGTGAATCTCGCTCCAGCATGGCACTGAGCCAGAAGGCAGGTGGCGGGCAGGAGCTAAGGGGCATAGGGCTTTTCAGCTGCTGCTCAGGCCTGCCACACTGCTGGTGTAGGGCACAGGAGGTGGAGCCCATGGGGGAAGACACAGAGAGGGGATGTGGTGTGGAAGGAGGTGGGAGCCAGTAAGAGTGAGGTACACAGAGACTAGGGCAGAGAAGGAGTGGGAGAGACTGAGAGCAAAAGAGAGAGAGAGAGAGAGAGAGAGAGAGAGAGTAAGTGAGAGAGAGAGAGAGAGAGAGAGAGAGAGGTGCAGAGAGGAATGGACTGAGGACCTCAAATGCCAAACGGCTCCATCTGGCAGCAGCAGGCAGCATGTTGTACATTATGGGGGCACTGATGAGAGGCGTGCTGGAGAGCAGCGACAGGCAACAGCTCAGTGTGTGTGTGGGAGTGCATGAATGCACACAGGAAGAGACTCAGTTACTTTGCTAAGCCTTTGCATGCCATTTTTTAGATGATATTTATGGCATTGCGGGTATTTTCATATATACTTTGTTATAAGCTTAGATGAACAAGCTGCAATGTAGATGATATGGAGCAGGAAACAGTGGCCGTTTTGCAGTAAATGAAGGATGAAAGTGACTTAACTTGCTAGTGCATTTCTGTTTATGAACATTTTTAAAAGGTTAATTTGGCTTGTGTTGTTGACATGATTGATGTGGTCATGGTTTGACCCTGTTAATGAGGATCATTTTGAAATGATATCACTAGATGCATATCACTCTGCAATACCAGTTGTGGGTTACATGTTTGTGGATGTACTATGTTGCAATTTTTAGTGTTAGTGTGACGTGAAACCTGAAAAAAATAAAATTCCTTCTTGAAATTGGCCTGTTGGTTACAGTCATGTTAACAACAAAATTCTTGTGCAATGTCAGGTTACTGCAGTGTGCAAGTGTTTTATTTATAACAAGCCAGGAATCATTGTCAGTGTCTGTAGAACACAGGTAGACAGCATTAAACACAAAGGAAAACCCCAAAGAACGGGTCAAAATTACCTATTCTGTGGCTCGGCTTTACCTTATAAAGCAGAGTCACAGAACAGGTGAACACATTAGGTTAATCAACCAATCATGACAAGGGACTCGATAGGAACAGAACAAAAAGACATGGGCTGTGTTCGAAATCGTTTACTTGAATACTACCTACTAGCTTGGAGCAAGTACATACCGCTTAACCGCTAAACTAGTATACACTTCTAGTATGCGAGCGTGTAGTATTCACACCTCCTTCAATGCACTCGATCTGCCATCTTACCCACAACCTTTGATCCAAGACGTCACACTACTTTAGTCCCACACAATTATTTATAGTTTCAGTTTTAATTAACGTTTGTAATTAAACGTTACCTTGGGTCCGCCTACACTTTGTGTCGCATACTAGATTTGCACACTAACTAGTATGGGAGTGTGCCATTTCGGACACAGCCATAACATAACATAAAAGCAACAGTGATTTCAAAACAAACTGACATGAGCAGCATTACTATGCTGCTCCAAAATGTCCTTGCAAAATGTAGTAAATAACTGACAACCATATGAACCAATAATGTTATGCCATGTGTCACCTCAGCTCCTCATGACCCTGACTCCATGCTCTGATGCCCGCTTTTGCTGGGGGAATTGCATGAGTTATAGTCATGTGACCTTCTGTAAGGGGGTTACATAGAGGTCAGGGCTGATTTCCATGGGAACAGGTGAGGGCAAAGTGGCAGCTGTCGCAAGAAATGCTGGGAATAAACATGTGAAAGGAGAACCCGAGAATCTTTGTTTTGATCGGACCAGAGTGGGGATTTCTCACATTGTTGCACTGGATTCTTTTTTTTTTCCAGAAATAAGGTAGGATCAATTTCACCATCGCTCCCACCATTCCCAAGTCAGTCCCACTCTTTGAGTACAAGAGACGTAACACTGTCGTGGTGTAAGTGCAGAAAGCTGACATATATGGCCTGACGCATACATCTGAAGAGTGGTACATGCTATAGTGAGGCGAGTTTGGGTTCAAGAGCAATGTAATATTTTTTTTAGAGCGGATTGAGAATTAAAGGCAGGGCCATTCAACTGCAATTTGTGAGGTCCACTTACCTGAAATTCCAGTCTGGATAAGTAACAAACATTAAAAAATGGGGACATCTGGTGATTAGTTCATGTTTGTAAGCTTTATGGACTCAAAAGAGAAAATAATTATACTACAACTGCTTCATTCATTATCAGCTTTGCTTCACAATGATCATGCATGTCACTGGTTTGCTAATGAGACAAGCATCAATAAAATGCTTTCAACATATGTTAAACCTATCCCATATGTGAAAACTCTCCCTTATTTCAGGCCCTATGCCTGCATATGATTGGCTGCAACAGAAGGTCTGTTATGGAAGCCACAGTGGTTCATGTTTGCAAAACTAGTCACTAGATGACCACCAGATTTGGATGTTGATCATTTTTGTTCACAAAATACTTTTTAAGTCCACTTCTGAATCTCCTGGTGTACCATTTGGTGACCCCTGCTTTAAGGAGTAGAGTTAGCATTTGTGCCAGGCTCCATGGAGCCTGGTGTTTTTGGGGCTGGTCTCTTGAGGATTAGACAGGGGCGACAAAACAGATAAGACTGTCTGATTTCAGGTCAGCTAGGCCAAGCTGAAGCAACAGAACTGGTGACTTATGTGCATGGGGCATGCACTCTACTCCAGGGCTGTCTGCCCTCGACGCTATTTTAACCCAGAGAGAAAGCAGTAAACAGGATTGTTTTGAAAAGGTTCAGTGTTAAAAACTCCTCAGCACCAATGAGTGATAAAGTGTTACTGGCAAAGGAACACTGCAAAGTATTTTAATTTCATCGGTGCAAAGTGTGTTAGTCCTAATGGTTTGTCACACCCAGATTTTATATAGCAATAAAAACTAAATGAATAAGATCTGAACAATGTTCATTACTTTAAGACTGGAAGTTCAGTTCAGGTCAGCGAACTATGACGCATCAAAATAGTTTTGCATAAGGTTAATGCGGAAAATTAAAATCATGCCGGGTCGTTATATTGTGAGCACATGGATTATTGTCCGCTCGACATTGTCTTTTTTTTTTTTTTTTTTAGTATGGTGTCGACTGTGGCAGTTCTGCACACTCTTTGACCCTCTGTGTGTGTCCAAGCAGGAGTAATGAGATCACTTAGCCTGGTGGGCCGTAGGGGTCAGGGAGACTGCTGACAGGGTGGGGTCACACAGACAGAGGAAGTCTCATCCCTCGTATAGGCTTCATACTTAATTAAAGCGGGGACTTGAGTGCCCACCCGCCAGTGCCTAGTGCTAAATACAGAGAGAGAGAGGTGTGGGGGGGCTGTTAGAGCGAAGGAGGCAGTTGAGCTAAGATTTTAACAGGTGGTCTGAGGCGGAGCACTAACAGCCCCCTGTTCGATATGAGTGTGGGGTCGAGGTTATGGGCAGAGAGTACTGGACATGGAGCACAATATATCTGATTTTACATCGGTCTGATTCAGGCAGCACCATGTCCTAGGTCCTTTTGTTACAGCTATAAGCGTTAATATAAGCACCATATTCTCTACAGGTTGGGAAAACGTTCAGCATGCACATTCAGACAAACCTCATTCTTATTCCAGATGTGCGCAGCTATAGATTTGTTGTGTTTATCTAAACTATTAAAGTCCAATAAGGAAATGCTGCAGCTGTTTAGTCTGCAGCACACGCTTTCAGATTGCAAACTTGATTCTGCTCCCTCTCCTTAAGTAGTTTCTTTCTTCTCTTGCTGCTCAGCTTCAGAAAAGAGACAAGAAATCAGCAAACGAGAAAATTGCAATAATTAAAGCAAACATTTTGTCATGTTAGAGTAGCAGTGGCCACTGAAGAGTTGCATTCTTAAAGTGGTCTCACGCTGTGCGTGTTTAATTACTGCTAAAAAGCAAGCAAGTCAGTTTTTTTTATATTAGGCCTTTTCTTTATTTATTATTCTTCCCACAAGGGGAAAAGTACTGTTTCATTGATTCTGAATATTGTGCAGACCAGGTTAATATGACTGGAATTATTCCTTTAATCTATTCTCCAAATAGGCACTCGGTTTGAAGAAGAGGCCTTTAAGGATGATTGCATTTCATTTTCTCCTGAGTGGTAAAAGTTTGAGCTCAAATATTAGTCTATACTAAATAAATCTCTTTCATTTCAAAGGCTTAAAGACAGTTGCAGTGATAATGGGGTTCTGCCGCAGAAACCTCGTCTGGAACTGCCGACAAACATCAGAGAAATCACGATCAGATTTACCAGTGTTTGTTTTGTTATGGTACTCAGCTATCAGTCCTCTTAGATACTTTTGTTCATTTTGTGCACGCTTCAAAAGGCTTCACAGACAGTAGTCCTGGAATTGAGTGATTGATTGCTTTTCTCTCGCTAGCAATGCCAACAACCATGTGAACGAGGCGAGAGCTGGCGAAGAGCCAAATTGTAGCTCAAACTAACAAACCTGCATAATCCAGCAGCTGGTAAATTAGATATGTTCAACTTGTATGATCATATGGCTTTCATGCATGAGTATGTGTGTCATGTGATTGCACATTTTAGCATACAAATGCATGTAAATCAGGTGTTTAAAAAATATGAGGAAATGACATAAACAGGTCACTTGAAAGAAAAAATAAATACAAACCGGATTCCAAAAAAGTTGGGACACTAAAGAAATTGTGAATAAAAACTGAATGCAATGATGTGGAGATGGC
>JAOVVF010000008.1:7114289-7124966 GCA_028565595.1 Duopalatinus emarginatus | reverse complement strand
GGGCCAAATTAGAATTTGCGTTAACGGCACTATTTTTTTAAATCGCGATAATTTGAGATCGCGTTAATGCGTTATTATCACGCTAACTTCGACAGCCCTAATTATGATACATTTCTGTGCAGCTTTGCACTGTATCATATTCGACACTTCTCTGTCAGTCAAAATTTGCCACCTCTAGGTGTGATATCTGTATCTGTTAGTCCCAGTACAAGAGCTATGGCCTTCATGTTTGTTAGTACCACTGATGGAGGGCTGGTCTCTGTGCCGGTTAATCCTAGTGAATGGATCGTCTGTATCTATCAGTCCCAGTAAAGGAGGTGTGGTTTCTGTATCTGTTAGTCCCAGTAAAGGAGGTGTGGTTTCTGTATCTGTTAGTCCCAGTAAAGGAGGTGTGGTCTCTGTATCTGTTAGTCCCAGTAAAGGAGGTGTGGTTTCTGTATCTGTTAGTCCCAGTAAAGGAGGTGTGGTCTCTGTATCTGTTAATCCCAGTGAAGGAGGTGTGGTCTTTGTATATGTTAATCCCAGTAAAGGAGGTGTGGTCTTTGTGTATGTTAGTCAGTGAAGAGGGTGTGGTCTCTGTATATGTTAGTCCCATTGAAAGAGGCATGGTCTCTGATCTTATTCCGCATTCGTCTAGAGGTCTTTACATGTAATTCCTGACCTCTAACCAGGAAAAAAAAAAAAAAG
The DNA here is from genome assembly GCA_028565595.1 of Duopalatinus emarginatus. Taxonomy (NCBI): domain Eukaryota; kingdom Metazoa; phylum Chordata; class Actinopteri; order Siluriformes; family Pimelodidae; genus Duopalatinus; species Duopalatinus emarginatus. The sequence continues at coordinate 7,124,279 of JAOVVF010000008.1, read as the reverse complement.
CCATCTCAGCTCTGAATACCTACTGAGGAACTTGGTCTTCTCTGAGTCCTGTAAGTGATGTTAAATCAATATGGCTGCATCCAGCATCAGCAGTAGCACACATAGCACTTCTATCTTAATTGAGTCATTCTGTATGTGTAAGTATTTGTCGAAATTGACGTCATTTTGTCATTCTGACTTTTTACTTCTGAAGTAAGTCGAATACAGCATTATTAATTCAATTCAATTCAATTTTATATGTGTAGCGCCTTTAACAATGAACATTGTCTCAAAGCAGCTTTACAGAAAATAATAAAAAGAGTTATACATTTATAGAATTATTAGAAATTTTTATCCCTAAAAATTATTAGTCCCAGCGAAGGAGGCATGACCTAAAAAAACCATTCAATTTCAATATCACAATTTATTTTAAGTGTAACTAAAATGGATTTCAATTATACCTGTAATTTTATACATATATATGCATTATATCAGCTTATAAGCAATTCCTCATCCAACTCACTGCCAGATGGGCATATCAATATTCACTGTCAGTAAAAGAGCAGTTAATTCCGGTTGTTTTGGTCCACCCAGATGGCCATGTGGCGGTAAACTGGGTTAAAGTGGGACATCTGAGGGTGAAGGAGGGGGACTTGGGCAATACACAGTTGTCTGCACCCCGTCCTGTTCACTCATCATCAACGTTTAGCCTCATCACCATCACCAGATCCAAATAATCCTCACAGACGGTGTCTCCGTTACACCAACACATGCGCCGCACATGTTGGATTAGACCATTGCTCTAATAGACTTATTGTTGTTTGTAGCTGCACACAAAAAGAGTCATGTTTGGGGGTTTTAGGGACTCCCGTTTTCCTGGTCATAAAAACATGAGTTTCCTTTCTTCCCTCCTCCTCTTGGGCTTTTATCTTCCTTTGATCAGAGCCACATTTGTTCTTTACTCAGCCGTATTGTCCAGTGTTGTTCAGATAATCACAGTTCTCACAAGGCTAAAAACAACTGAAGTGTACAGTAGAGAAAGTGTGTGTGTTTATCTTTGTTTGCTCTAGACAGTTGACCGCCTGTAGAGCAGACCTCGTCTCCCTGAGCCAGTCTTTTGATGTAGTACTGGGACTTCAAGATCTTTGAGCCTCTTTAGAATACAGCTAGGGAAAAGAGCAAAGAAAGTTTGTTCACAGCCTTTCTAATCGAGGTGTCTACCTCGTCTTCAAAGACTAGAAAATTTGAAGCTTGTCAGTGCCGATTAGACAGAATATTTTTTACCTAGATTATTTATGCAGAAGCAGAAAACTTTTTGGCCCTCAAGTTAAGCAGAAGTAAGAAGCTATTGTCAGACTGCTTGAATTTCTAACGATCTGCTGCAGCCTGTGAGATAAAGGTTTGTTGTGTGTGACAGACATTTTACCTTTGGGGTCAGTATTTAAATTCCTACACAAGAGAAACGGTTGGCGGTGTCACCACAATAACCAGAGCTGAGCTAACACGGGATGCCAGAGGAATTCTGCGAGCTGAATTTAGTTAAGCAGGAGTTTGGAATGAGTGAGATGCTCTAATTTCATGTTTTTATGCATGTTTCAGACTTATCTAGCCAAGATGTGTGTTGAATGAAACACACCCTGTGTGTGTGTATGTGTGCATGTTTATCACCAAAACTGAAAGATACCCCACTTCAGATTCTTGTTCTTGGCTGACAGAAGTGAAACACCAGGTAGTCTTTTTCTCTTAAGCCTCTCAGATTAAAGGGTTTGCCACACATTTGTTTGGAGATGCTTTTCTGCTCAAGGCGGTTATACAGAGTAATTATTTGAGTTGCTGTATCCTTCATGGCTTCTGTCATGTCTCATCGTCACTGCTGCACTCAGTGGACGTTTTTGTTTTTTTTGCACCATTCTGTGTGAACTCTAAAGGCAGTTGTATGTTTAAATCCAAGGTGATCATCAGCACCAGACCAGACTACCATGTGCTGGTCAAGGTCAGTGTAATCTTGCTGATATTTTTTTCCCATTCTGTTGTTAGATGAGTTTAAACTGACACACTTATGAAGCGAAAGTGAAGTGACTGACCTACTGTGTTTACCCACAGTATTTGACCTCTGCATCTGTGCAGTGAAAGGGGCAGTGAGCATGGGGGCAGCCCCTATCCATAGTGCCTGTGGAGTAGTTGGAGGGTTGGGTGTCTTGCTAAACGACACTTCAGTCATGTCTTGTTGGTACAGGAGATCAAACCACAACCTTCGCAGTTCACCAGGCCAGCGGTCACCAGGCCTTAATCCACGCCTGCACAATGACAACACTTTAAGGCAGTTAAATTTATTAGCAAGTCGACAAAGCATGTGAAAGTTTTAATTTGCTGCCCTGCGTTTTGCTTGGCTGGTAACTTAATTGACCAGGCTAAACAGTGCTGGCTAATGTAGTATAATACAACATGACCGGCTAGTGACCGAGACAGTGCATTAATACACTCATTTTGGGGTACGTTAGACAGCAAAACATAAAGCTTATTGAATTTAAATTTCCTCCAAGCTTATTATCACTCAAGAGGAAAAGTTTTATACAAAATACCCGGCTGTAGTGTATGGCATACTGTACTCACATTCAAGAGAAAGGTGTGAGGATTAATATGTCTCCCCTGCGCTCCGCAGAGCGCTGAGCTCCAGATGCAAGCAGATTACTGGCACAGCACTAAGGCCTGAGGTGTGTATGTGTGTGTGTGTGTGTGTGTTTGTGTGTGTGTGTCTTTCACCTCCCACTGAAGTGACTTAAATAGAACTCCTGTCTGATTAGGAGACAGACTGAGCAAAGCAATACTTTTTGTAATACTTTGAGCCAAGCAATACTTGCTGACATGTCCTAGTAAAAGTGCATATTCAGTAGTTGGCCAAGAAATGTATCACAATGTGCTTTAATGTATAATAAAGACACCTCAGATGTTAGTGTTCTGGTGCACAGTAGCAAACGGTAATACTAGGATTTCTTAAAAAAAAAAAAAAAAACACACAACAAAAACACTCACAAATAGGCAGACAATTATACTATCTGAAGTGTTATTATATGCTACAGATGATGAACTGCTGTTACATTTTCCATTTGCATATTAATAAGATTTTAGCGCAACAGTGGCAGCTTGTCCATCGAGGAAAGGGAGAACCATACTCTCTAAAATTTCAAAAAAAAATACAAGTAAATGTAGTGAAGTAATCTGTTAAAAGACTAATAATATTCTTATTCTATTGTATAATGACTAATAATAATATTCCTGTTTCAAAATACAAGAGAGCACCCCTACTGCAATTGAAAATTACTGTACTGAGGTCTGACCCCCCAAACCTCCCAATAACATCCATTATAAACGGTTGTTACCCAACTGGTTCGTGAGCACCGGATTTTAGCACAAGAGTCAGCGAGAGTAAAAAAGAACAAACCTTCCTTGCAGGTTTAACCAGAGTTCCTGGATTTAGAGCATAAGATCAGTGACCAATCAGCAGAGCTGACTGTCCTGGTGAATACCCAATCAGAGTGTTCAGATGGGGTGACTAACATCAGTGGTGCTGGCTGTGCTGGTGAATACCCAATCAGATGCAATTGCAATTCTAGTAAGCTTTTATATATGATTGCTTACTGTGCTACTGTTGTATTTTGTATATATTTTCGGTTGTTAGCTCACTAATACTCCTGTGTCATCATTAACACCGCCCTCCCTCTTAACCAAGGTTACCTTCCTTCATCCCCTTGTTTTACAACCACCAGCAGCCAGCGATAGTCATACTTTCCACACACTTCAGGCTAAAAGCAGACAGTTTTTTATATTATCAGATCAGTTGTCAGTAACCAGTTTATCCTGTCATGGTCGTAGTATCTCTGGACAATGGAGACACCCCCTGAAAGAGATGCGTCTGAACGCAGGGCATCATGACACACTCAGTCACACCCAGAGGTAGTTTATTGAGAAGCCAGAGTACCTGTAGGAAACAAACAGAAAAAACAGGCAGACAATAACCTGAGTTCTGACATGAACCGTGGATCCTGGAGGTGTATATTGTTTTTTATATAGCTATATAGAAAACAATCCAGAACTTCATTTTCAATATACGCTCAGATTTGTCACATAGCCTACTCTACTCCCTCTTTCTCTTCCACTACACACTCCACTACATATAAATTGTGCTACGCTTCAGGCAGTGGCTCAGTGATTTTCTGTGTTTCGGTTACAGGTCGCAGTCACCCCTTTGGCTTTTTGCCTGCTGTAGGACCCTCCTGCTGGTTGGACTCCTCTCTCAAACCCCATCCTCCCTTTATCCCTCATCCAGATCTGTAGACTTCTCCCCCACACTTATCCCCTCCTGCTTAATCAGAGCCACCTCCAGTGCAGCACATGCGACCTTGCCATAAAGCACCTGCATTTATTACATCAATTTGTCGGCCTGACACGTTCGGGGTGTGTGTGCGGTTGGGGCTGCGTAGCAGGGAGGACCAGCATGTTTAGATGCGCTTAAAAGCTTTGAAACAATGAACCTTGTTTATCTTTCCATCTTTTCATTAACTGTACCCGTATCAGTTTGGTGTGGCGTGGTGCTAGCAGGCATGTTTTGGGCTTGTAAACCAGTGAAATATTAGTCGTTATTTTTGAGCATGCAGGCTGAAGTCTCAGACGTTTTATAGCCATCTGGTTGTAAAATCAACGTCTGTAACCGAAAAACCACAAACCAAGCAATAACGTACATACTGGTACATGCTGGACTGTGTTTTATTAACATCCTTAAATGTACTAAACATGAATCCTTCATGTCTGTTTATTAGATCTAGATTTCAGTTTAGTGTTAAGGTTAAAGTTAGTGTTAGGGTTAGAGTTAGTATTAGGATTAGGGTTCGAATCATTGGTTGTAATGTTCAGCAAAGATTAATAAAATGGTTTACTGCTTGTTTGTTGCATATTTGTTTATACATTGTAAAATATTTGTATAGCAAAGTGCTGTTGAATTGTTACAGTGTGTGTGTGTGTGTGTGTGTGTGTGTGTGTGTGTGTAAAACAACAAAAGTAGAAGAAATTCTAAAGCTGACATGAAATCACTTTGCTTTTTCAACATCTTTGTACATATCCATGTTGTTGCCCGCTGCCAAGCTTCATTAGGTCAGGCCACAACACTTTTCCTTTACAGTGGAAATTATTTTACATGCTCAGTCACCACAACAGTTTACACAGGCGCTTCTCATCAATCAGCTGTAGAAGGGGGGAAGCTGCATGCAAAAGCAGAAGAAAACGATGGAGAGATCGTCAAGAGTAAGACAGGGACAGCGAGAGCGAGTGAGTGCTATTCCCAGCTGCGGTCACCTAACAGGACTCAGGTGATAGCTAAGCAACTTAGACAGCTTCCAAATGAGCGCCTCGACAAAGACAAACACTCACACGCTAATGCTGTGACAAACAAACATAAAAAAATTGCACATGCGTCTGCAGTGGCCTCAGGGCCCCCCATCCCTAAGGCAATAAGCAGCGTGGGCATCCTGCACCAGCCTCATCACATCCTGAGAGGCCTCTTTGATCCTATCGGGGATTGAAATGATGAAAGTCAAGGGGAGCACGCCACTCAGTGTGTATGTGTGTGGATCGTTTAGAAGGGTGGGGGTGGTGTATATAGAGGTGGGCAGATGTCCGGGCTGCACGTGCCTTTTAGTATCAAGCAACCCTCTTCATGCCCCCTTCCCCCATCTCTCTCTCGGCCTCTCTCTCTCACACACACACATACACATGCACACAGACACCACACACGCACACACACATACACATGCACACAGACACCACACACGCACACACACATACACACGCACACAGACACCACACACGCACACACACATACACGCACACACACACATCCCCTCCAGTTAGTAGCAAGGACTGGCCCAAGGGCTCCATGCTTTATGACAGCTGTGCTCAACACCAGGTTTTGCTCCTGTCATCACTAGCTATAACAGAGTCCCAACACAGAACATGGAGAAAGACTAATTCATCCCTGAAGAAGTGAGGGCAGATGATTGAACCTCCCTAGGGCCTCAAAACAATTGCAACTCCACGACTTCTAAAACAAAAGCAAGTCTAATCGCCAAAACACCCGGTAGTGTAATTGCAAAGTAACACACCTAATCGTTATGTTTAAACAGTGTATTTCACAGTATCACTTTTATAGTTGTATTAGATTTTTAACCCACTACTTGTCCACACAAATTGTTTAACATGCATGGAAGGAGTCTTGAGTGTCTCTAATTGTGTAACATTCAGTTGAGTTTTGACTACTGATCAGGATGGGGGATTTTTTTTTATTATTATTGTATTACATTAAAAAGATAAAAAATTGTGAGGGAAGTATTTATACATATGCTAATCTAGGTCATATTAGAAATTAACTTATACATAAGTGAAATAAAATAATAAATGAAATTTTTAATAAAAAGATGAACTTACATATATGTAAGTGGTTATGTAAGTGGAAATGGATGAAAGTTGTGGTGACGTATCCTTGTTTAATAAATGAAATATGTAATTGTTGATAAATAGCTAGAAATACACATTAAAGACTTGCTGTTTTAGGAACTTTATCAATCAACAAATCAGTAAGCAAATCAACAATCTGTCAACCAGTTATCACTATCACAGCGTATTAGTGTAATATTTTAACCTTAAAAGAGGTCTGGTATGATATTTTGAGAGGATGTAGAAATATTTCGAGATTAAAAGTCATATGATATGATATTACAAGAATAAAGACATAGTATTACAAAAAGAAAGTGCAATTACTTTAGGAAGAAAGTCAAAATGTTTTTATTTAAAATATGTTTTAATTACAGTGTACAGTATGCAATGTAATTATTATTTGCATAAAAAATTCCAAGTAAGTTATTTACATATATTAATTTATTTATTAATTATATTAATTATATATAAATATAAGTATTGAAAATAAGTATTCAACATCTTGTAGTAGCTTTGTACAAATGGTTTACAGACTTTTACAGTGTATTCATATATATATATTTTATAGTGGCCCTAATACGTCATCATAGCATCACACCACATCTGAAGGCTGTTTTGTTTTAAGGCGTGTGGTTGATACACATTACTCCTGCTCATAAAGCAGCTTTTTATGGCTGCTTACTTAAAACTGAAAACTGGAAGTTGAAAATCGCACCATTATGGTGGTGTTAATAGTGATTTTTAAACCGTGTTCTGAACTATGCAGTTTTTCTTAAACTCACATTAAAGTCCCCACTTTTCTCTGTTTGCTGTTTCTTTTGTACAACTTTTTTCCCCCCATTTCTTTTCCACCTAAGTCATCCATCGATTGTCACTTTGCCTGGCGTTCCAGTGGCTAAGAGCCGCTTTTGCAGTGTGCTTTCTCACATAAGTGATGGCGGGGGAGATGTGATGTCTAGTCTCGTCTGGCTGTTTGGAGAGGGAGGATATTGAGATGTCCCTTTGATGTGGGACAGAGACAGCCTTATATGAGACACGGCTCCCCCAGAGCTGCAGTAATTGTGTCAGTGCCACAAGAGAACAACTTTTCTCGACATTAAGGGAAAGAAAGTAGAAAAAAAACAGTGACAGCTTGAAAGGAAACACTCTAAATCGCTGTCTTTTTTATCTTTTATCTAAAATACCAGTCATAATAGTAGCTCTCTTACTTGTCATTTGTTTCTTAGCAAGTGTGTTTAAAAGCGTTTGCTATTGAACCCATTTGGGTTTCTGTAGGTTACACCCAGTTTGGCCTGAGGTTTGGGTGCTAGGAGTATAGTCAGAGGTCACAGATAGCAGTAGCAAAGATCTGTTTGATAACAAATGAGAAATGAGCCTAGATTCCTGGTTTGATATATATGGTAAATGTGACCCCTGGGTATAAAAGGGTGGGGTAAAGAGGGAGTTGAAATGCTTTAAGCAGGTGTCCAGATGCCACAGGATAAATGCATACTTTTTTTGTAAGCAGAGGAGAGGGTTGAGTGACCAGCACCAAGCCTTGAGCTCTCCATATGTCCACAGAGTCATACGATTATTGGCTCTATTGATCAGTGCACCATTAGATTCTTTCCTTTCAAATATCTACCACCTGTTCACATCCATCACCGAACAAAGGTGGCATTTTGACTGCTTATAATTATTGAAGGGGGTTGTTACTACCACAGCCTCAGTGGAACTGAAATGAAAAGACAAAAAATACAGTTGAGCACAGTTAATGGGAAAATCGTTCAGATGAAAGATCAGTGAAATGGGCAAAGTAATTCATTTTTATGATTTAACACAAAAGGGAAGCCATCATCAGCAACCATGTCACACAATTAGCGCCGATGACTCAGCTCTGTGCGTACTCCAAATTAAATCCTCAACACAAAGGAGCTCTGAAGATATTTAATATCATGCAGACCAGTGAATTAAAGCTTGTACTCCTGACGGACCATGACATGCTCTATGGTTCCATGACAAGAATTAAAAAACAATCATTTAGAGACAAATTGTGCTATTAGTTGCCCTAATGAAGCTGTCTCTAGGTTTGAGTGTCTTTGTGCATGTTTGTGTGTGTATATGACAATTTATGTCATACAAGCTTGAGATGAAAAAGGACAGATTGACATAAGCATAAACTAATCATCTGAGCAATAGAGCCATTTATCATCACCCTCTTTCACGGAGATACTACTTCACGAGTTTAGAAAATGTCGGAGACATAAAGAGAGAGACACAAGCGGTCTGGTCCGGTTGATCAGACATTGTTCAATTAAAAGATTAAAAGCATTCAACTGCATATAAATGCTTATATAGTCTTTTATCCGAGTTTCAGCCCGCATGGTAACATCTCACGCTGTTTACTGTAATCTTAATGCTGTTATCGTAAGCTGATTATGGTTTTAGACAGAGGCCATAGAGCATACTCCTCAGGTCTGAACTTTGGCCGAGAGATCACACCCAAAGGGAGGTCTCTGAAATGCAAACCAGTTGTAGTGGCACATTGCTAAAGAAGTCTTCAAATGTGCCTCTCTGCACTTCTTCTTATTGATTTTTTAGAAATCTTTTCTCCTGCCCCTGACTCACTCAGACAAATAGACTCATTACGATACAGGCGCACCGCCTGGGTTAATGTGACGGGCCTCTCCGATGAGGCTTTAGACATCTCTCGTGCTGCACGGAGCTCCAACTTAAAATGAATGAAGGTTTTTGGGATGAGGAATTGATTTTGCAAGAGGGGAAAGGTTGCGAGTCGGGGGAATTATTAGCAATGCCCATCAGAATGCAGCCATGCCGACTGGAGGAGGGGTAATTGAAGTGGACCGCAGTGCTCACGGGTAGGATTACACGGCCTCTATTGTGGACAGACAGCCAGAAAGAGAGCCAGACAGACAGACAGAGAGGGAGAGGGCAGTTCCCTCGAGGCTGGCACTCGAAGGGTGAGGGTCACAAGCTTAATCCTCCTCCCCCAGGGCTTTATGGGTAATTGGCAGAGCCTAATCAAGCTCCAGGAAGTGTATGTGTGTGGGTCATGGCAGATGGGACTGACCCAACCCAGACCCAGTTCAGAGAAATCACACTGTCTCTTGTTCCCCCAGTAACAGTACTCGAGAAGAAAATCCATGAAGTGGCTTAGTTTACAACTTTAATCATTAACTGACAAAACTTGGCTTTTCACTAGCATTGCATTCTACTGTGTTATGTTTCATTGGGAATTAACATGAAATTGAATTAGGGGACATCATGTCCGTGTTTGAAACCTTAACTATTTCCTATATAGTGCAATGCTTAGGAAGCATTATCATTTTATAATGCGTAAAAGCATCTTGTAGAGTATCCATCACACTCTTGATATCCCCTCGGTGCACCTCACAAGGTTAGTTCCCAAGCAACGGGTCTCATTTATCAATCTTTATATATATATCGTGTGTAAACTTCTTGCTACAGTATACAGTATTGGTACAACTACTGCTAAATTTATCTACCATATATCTAGTGTATATA
>JAOVVF010000008.1:7102876-7114189 GCA_028565595.1 Duopalatinus emarginatus | reverse complement strand
TACACTGTATACTGAAAACTGTGCATATTTACTCTGTATATTAATACAATAGAATAGGCAGTATATATATATATATAGTAATATTCTATGCCTTATATTTGTTTTTTTATGTTTATTTTTCTGTTTATACTTATTCATTTTAAGTAGCGTACCCCTATGTATGTATTACATACCCACGCATATACATATACTATGTCCATAGTTTTATATTTATATTCTCCTTATATCCCTCATATATTATGTCCATAGACACATATTTATGTACATACATGGACACATATATACATACATATGTATTACATAGAGTGCTTATAGTTGCACTACTGGTAAAGGCTAATTGCATTCCATTGCCTTGTGCTGGTTTTGAGCAATGACAATAAAGTTGAATGTGTCTGTATATCTGTCTAGAAATTGTTTAAAGGCCAAACTAAAGAATGAAACAGCTGGTTTACAAGAGCTTCATTGATTATCTGTTTACTGTGCATATGCCTATGATAAATCAGCTGTAAATGACTCTTTGCATTACTTCAAACTCTGTATATAGTGCACAATACTCTAAAAAGTGCCTCCTAAACACTGTATGTGCTAACATTTCCAATAATGCAGCAGCTACCATAGATGCCTGTTAACTCTATTAACTCCCATGTTTTTAATAGTTTTTTCTGTGTCATAATGAAATTGGTAGACTTATTTGGTTTAATGTATGAAGTAGTTTTGGATGGTTTTCTTTCAGGTCATTAATAAGGAACATGGTTGACTATATTTTATTGATTTGTGTGTAATTAAAGCTGAGTTTAGGTTCATATGAGTTTTAATGCATTTTTTGTGCATACTCCAACAAATGATTTTCTAATGCATTCATTCTAGTTTAATATTCTTATACTGTACTGAAATGAATGTGGACCTTTATACAGATTTTTTTTCATGTTTCTCATTTAATTACATATTAAAACAGTAGGCAACTTTATTATACACTAAAGGTGGAATTTGTTTGCATTGCCTTGAAAAGTTCCAGTACATTGTGTCGAGCTGCTTTTCAGGGTTAATGTATTCTGTCAGGCTTTGAGTGTGTGTCTTTTAAGGTGGAGAATATTTGTTATCAGATGACATTGGAATTACAGTCACATTTCTCAAGCCAAGACTGTCATCTATCACCCACAAGGCCTTTGTGCTCTTGCCCACTTATGTATATTCATATCAGAAGCGACGCTATGCTTCTCTGACATTTAAAGTGATGGAGGAAATGTAGCACAGCCTAACTCTTATCCATCAGACATGAAGAGAGGGGATGCCCCAAGGGTTAGCATTAAAATCCATACTTTCTGTTATCCATTCTCTTCATTAGAATGCAGTCACTCACAGACACACACCGGCAAGAAAAGATGCTTCATTTATCTCTCTTTCTCGCTGTGCCGAGGTGACATTGTAGCGACATTAGCTTTCTAATTCAGGCCTAATGGCAATACATTCTCCGCAGAAAATAAGCACACACATATACACACACAGGCACACTGCATAGGTGCCCATTTATTTCAATTAAGCACAGAAGTCAGACCTATAACCTTTAACACATTGTTAATGGCTGCCAGTATATGACTAATTATCATGTCCGTGATAGATTTTCTGTGTAATGAGCAGGCCGTATGGGCTTCGTTTTAAAACCTGTACGTCATATATATATATATATATGTATGTATGTATACACACTTCTCTATTATTATTTATTTATTTGCACATAAGAGGGCAGCCATAAAGTCAGACATCTTTGCAGTTCAAAACAACATCACCATAGTTCATCATTCACATAAACACAGTGTGTGTCTCTTATACTAAAGAAACTTACTTATCTGTCCTCTCTATAAGGCAGACCCGCTAATCAGAGACAAGCCCCGACTGGTGCTGTCTGTTTTTCACGCCCACGCTGAGTGCTGCTACTTTGGTAGATGAACTCAACCTGATTGACCCTGATGCAATTTTTTCAATCATTTAATCATCACGAGCAGCAACAGCTGCATGTCGCATATTCTGTGTCTGTGCTGTGAGTGTTGCTTAGTAAACGTGAACGAGACATACGGTATACAGCATATCGCTGCTTAGTATACATTAACAGGATATACAGTATAACAGCATATTGCTGCTTAGTTAACGTGAACAGGACATACGGTATAGAGCAAGCCCGAAAGGAATGTGGCAGTGATTTTTATTCTAATGACCAGAAGCCCCATCAGGTGTGTAGGTGGTGTTACACGCTAAAAATGGTAACTACATTTTATCCACCTTGAGTTGGGATTTTGAGTCACAGAGATAAGAAAATCTGAATTACTTTGCATGAACAAGCAAAAACATGTCAGGGCCAACAGATTTCAGCTTGATACTGTACCAAATAGATTCTCTGTGTTACCTGAACAAGCTATTTAGTATTACACAGTGTGGCTGATTAAGGTTTTTGCCCATGCATATTAAGCCACAAAGGGCTTTGAACAGTGATGTGGGATGTGTTCACTGCTTACTTTACACCTTTGTGTCTTTTGCTCGAGATTAAGATTTCACTGGCAGTCTGGCGTTATCTTCCTCAATCTACCCTAATTTAGAATTGGATTTAGGATGTCAAAGTAAAGACTGGTTGAGTAAACAATTTAAGTTGGGTAAACAAAGTAATTTAGATAAAGGGAATGAAAGTATTATCATCATGATGGCTTAAAATTTCATTGTATCAGTGAAGTTTATACTTGTTCTACAAGTAGAACATTTTCTTATGAGCTTTAGCAAAATAATCAATTTTGTTCAAACAAGCATATCTAAGTTGGCTGAACAAATAAATCTTCTTAAGAACAACTACCTGTGCAGTCATTGAGATAACTGTAAAATCTTAATGAATCAACTATTTTTTTTTTTTATCAGTAATTTCTAAATATCTCCCAGAATTGAGAGAAGAATGGACAACCTGGCAGCTCAAAACTCACTTACGATTAAAGTGTAATTAGGACTTGACACTACGATGATATCAAATTTATAATTTGACAAATTGTTCCATTTTAATGAGATATCACAAGTATCACAGTGTCTCAAATTTTCCTCTCTCAGCAACACAGCACACCTAGAAGAGGTGTTTTCATGTTGAATTTGTTCTTATTGTCAGCCCTGTCTTGTGATTGATATGTTCCTCAGTTTTACTCATGCTCAGTTCTCAGGCCAGCCATGATTTATTTGCCTATTTAACCCCTGTTGTATCTTTGTTTAGCAAAATCTTATCATGCATTCCTGGTGTTAAGCCTTCATTTTACCCAGACTTTGTTTTCTAACTTTGTGTGTGCTTCCTGATTTAGACCCTCACCTGTTTTCCTTTGTTATAATTATGGATTTAGGTTGTGTTCTGACCACCACTACAGACTCTGATAAGCATCCATGGATTGCCCTAAATAAACAACACACTGTTTTTTATCAGTAGGGACTTGTCTCATCTTGCCACATATTGCATACAATATAGTGGATATTAAAAATCTACACACCCTTGTTAAAATGGCTTTTTTGTGATGTAAAAACATGAAACCAATATAAGTCATGTCAGAATGTTTTCCACCCCCAGAGTGAAATTACAACATATGTAAATGAAGTGAATAACAATGTGAAACATTTGAAAGAAAAATAGGAAAAGTGAACACAGTTACAATAACCTGGTTGCAAAAGTGTACATGCTTTTTGTATGTGCGGATGTGGAAGTGCACAGAATGACTTCTTCACTGTATGGCTTTATCTGGCTGCTAATGCAATGCAATGCAAAGCGCCTACAAAATCTGTACATGTACATCATCAACAAGTAAAGAAAATTGGGCACTACAGTGACATTACTATTAACAGGGTATCTCTCCAAATTTTACCAAAGGACAAGACAAAAACTTGAGAGGAAGGCTGCCAAGAGACAACATTAAATCAGTTGCAGGAATATTGAGGTAGAATGGCTAAATGGCTAAATAAACTACATCAGCCTAAACAATGTGGCAAAATGTGTTATGGTATGTTGTGACCAGTTCCAAAAGGAATCATTATTCCACACAGCAAATGTGTTGAGTGAACCCCCAGAAAGGTGATGTAACACTTTTGGCATTTCATGTCCACTGGACATATATAAACTTAGTAGCGTGTTGATTCAACACTGACGATTATGTTGCGTATAATTGCAAAAAGGTTTGTTTGGTGCAAAAAAGCACATCAACAAAAGCTCACTGTACATATGGGGAAGCATGGTGGTGGTGGCATTATGCTTTAAAGCTGCTTGTTCTTAGCCAAAACTGGGGTTTTTATGAAGGTGAATCATGAATACCTACAAACACCTGAAATTTACAGATGTCTGCGAGTAGGCTAAAGTTGCAAAGGAATTTCACCTTTAGATCCAAAAGCATAGATCCAAATCAACAAAGGAATGGCTGATTCAAAAGATGATCAATGATTTTAAATACCCCAGCCAGAGCCCAGACCTAAATCCAACTAAAAATCTATGGAGTGACCTGAAGCAAGCTGTGCACAGGAGATTGCCTCACCATGTGACTGGTCGAGAATGTTTTTGCAAGAACAGGTGGAAGAATTTTTGTCAAGATGTGTCATGCTGATAGACTCTTAGACAGAGTGAGGTAATTAAATCAGAAATTTTATAGAAGTGCACACTTTTGCAACTGTTTTTTTTTTATTTTAAAGTCTTTTATTCTTTTTTTCCCCACAAAAAAATCTGAAAATTTTATCACTTTTCACATTTGTATATTTCACAATTTTCACAGGTGTGACATGACATATCTGACATGATTTATCTGTGTCATTCCTATACTTAACAAAAACCTACTATTGTAACCAGGGTGTGTAGACATTTTATATCCACTCTATTCGCATATATTCATCTATACACATACATGGCCTCCAGCTTACTAGTAATCTAGAGTTTTTATGCTGCCTTCTTCCAATCCTACCAAAAATCTTCTATGACATTCAAGTCTGGCTTCAGCCACTCCAGAATCTTACAGGACATTTCTAAAAACTTCTGCTTCCTTACAGAATGCAGGACATCTTATAGGATTTCCTGGTACTTGAATCCATCTTGTTCTCCACACGCTGCAACTTCATTTTCAATAGGGGTTGAATAATTCTATACAGCTATAGATAGTGCATTGCAGAAATGTTTTCAAGTGCCATGATATGATATTTCGCTTATATCATCAACCCTAAACCTGGTTATTTATCAGTACATGTTTATGTAAAAAAAACAGTTTTGTGATGACTTTTCCCAAATGAAAGCTGTATGGTTCATCGTTTCAGACTTAGGTCTGCTTAATAAAGGAATCGATCAGGGTTCTACTTTGCCAAAATAGCTACAAAAGCATACAGAAAAATGTAACATCAGTAGATGAAGATGCTTTTTACTGAAACTGAGCTGCTTAGTTGTGCATGAGAACAGCTTTAATAAGATACTCTCTCATCCCGAGGCATTTATTGTTGGTGTGTAATGGTCACGCATTGCAAACCTGACTTTATTAGTGGAATTAAGAACTGCATTTAGGTTTGGATTAGAAGTAAATCAAGTGAATATTCTTTTCTCAGTGCATGGAAGTGTGTGAAAATAATTGTCTGTAATAACTGCACATATGCTATGCCTATAAAATGGAACAGTGTATTCAGGCTTAATCCATAACAAGTAACTGAATCATTTCTGCACACATGCAGTATTATTTAGGCAAGTAATTAAAGCAATGCAACATCAAAGGCTGAAACTGTAGAACACACCTATATACTTATATAAGCAAAGCTATAAAGCCTTATTTTCATTCTTCCACAATTCCATCAAATTTTAATTACTGGTAAGTAATTAATGGGCAGATATATAGAGTGTTTTGTATTACCTTAAACATACATATAAAATCCCATACTAAACATCTATTCATGCAGATACAGTAGCCATGAGATAGTGTGGCCTGATTCCTGGCAAGATTCCCGGCCTGAACAACTGTCCCAGTCCGGCCCCCTTCTTCTTCATGTGCATGCTGAGTGGATCAGACAGGACTGGTTCAGCACCTAAATATATATATTGCCTGCGTAGTGAATATTGGGGTTTGGAGTGAAGCCAGGAATGTGTTATTTTGGACTATGTCCAGTGCAATATCGAAAAAAAATCCTCTCCTCTTCATAAAATCTATCCTCTCGCAAACCGTGCTAGCCGAGGGGCATGGGCTGATGGGAAATATGCAGGCCAAAATAGCGATTGAAGAGAGGGCAGGAATGGAGAGATAGCATGGCTTAGATTAAAGGAATGGAAGAGGTGCTGCAGAAGAATCTGATAAATAGCAATTGAATGGAAATGCTGATTGAGAGTCCAGGTGATGGCATCAGCCCTGAAGATGTGCTTAGGCCAATTGAAAGGGTTTGGTTAGTCATATTGGGTGTTTGTTTGTGTGTGTGTGTGAATCTGCGGTTACTGTGTCTATCCGAAAAAGAATTGGTTTCCTGCACATTTGTGCTTATACCAGCATTTTTGTGCTCCTGCCCAGAAAATAAAGTAAATAGTTCTTATTTATTTTGTTGCAAAAGGAACTATTTAATTCATGTATGAGCAAAAGACCAAAAAATATAGCGGAAGGAGAGAAAGCGGGGGAAAATGTGTCACCCGAAGAAAAGGAGCAGCTACATAATCAGTCACACAAATATGAATGTCACCAGAATGAGCAAGACAGAGTAAAGATAAATATTGTGTGGAACAGCTCAATAAGGCAAACTGAATGAATGAATAATAATGCAATTGGACGTGCTGTTGTAGGAAAATTACTGATTGCGTGGTGTGATCCGAAGCTAGTTCCTCTTATACACTACAATTTTATGCGCAGTTGAGAATTACACATATATGTGGCTCTTCCCCAAACTGTTGCCACAAAGCTCGAAGCACACAATTGTATAAGATTGTATAAATTGCTCTCACAAAGCAACTTCCTTTCACTGGGCCCAAACTTGTGCCAGCATGTTGATACCCCTGGGTGCAAA
Source organism: Duopalatinus emarginatus (assembly GCA_028565595.1). Lineage (NCBI taxonomy): Eukaryota > Metazoa > Chordata > Actinopteri > Siluriformes > Pimelodidae > Duopalatinus > Duopalatinus emarginatus. Next base: position 7,107,172 of record JAOVVF010000008.1, on the reverse strand, counting down.
TCAAGGTCTATGGAGACCCCACTGAACATGTTTGGGATGAACTGGAGCACTGACTGTGCACTAAGACTCCTCACCCAACATCTGTGCCTGACTTCACTTAAGCTCTACAGAATCTACTGGGAAGCCTTCCTAGAAAACAGGAGGTTATTACAGCAAATAGGGACTGAATGTGGAATGGGATGTTCTGAAAGCACCCATGGCTATGATGGTCTGGTGATGGTCAAACTTTTCACCATATCACATACCCCAGCAAAATTGCAATTAATTACATCAATTGAAATGAACTCCACAATGACATGCTTTGTGTTAGTTTAAGATTTTTCTCATGTAGCTGATCATCTAAATAAAGTGCAAAGATAAAACCGTGGCAGAAAACAGAGCACTGATGCTAGAGACTCATTTCATACACGTTAAATAAGCATCTTCTTATAGAAAGCTTCACCATTAGTATAGATCTAATGGTCTATACACAATCTTCACAATTAGTATAGATCTTACGTATTTCTTAAATAATATATATATATATATATATATTTTTCAATAATTCATTATTAGACTTTGATTACTTGGAGCATCTATCTGTGAACAAGCTGTTACTATAGAAATAATCACATTAGAGAATTAGAACATTAGAGCATTAGTCTCAAGGCTGGTTCCTTATGTACAAGCCCACAACTTGTGTGAATGTGGTAGTGGAGTTTGCACTTGCTCATCATACCTACTGATAACTTATAATATATTTTCATAATAATAATTTCTTTTTATATTTGTGTACATGCCTTGCTATCTATGGTATTGTAAAGCACAGTAAATTTATTTCTTAGTTTTTTACTCTGACTTCCACATATTATTTATATTTAAACATTCGCCACAGTTGAACCTGAACCTGACCTTCTAACCTCTGTATCTCTGTGTCTGTCTCTGTTCTGCAGTTCTGCGGGACGATTTCCGCCAGACGCCTAGCGATGTGGTTGTAGCTGCAGGAGAGCCAGCTGTTATGGAGTGCATTCCACCACGCGGCCACCCCGAGCCTACCATCTCCTGGAAAAGGAACAATGTAAAAGTCAATGACAAAGATGAGAGGATCACCGTAAGTCCATGCTCTTAGCATCCTTCTCTTCTTTTTTTTTTCTCTGCCTCTTCCGCAACAATTTCATCCACTCGTCCCATGACCATATCAAATGTGAGTGCTGTACCACACTTCCGCCTGTTCCTGTTCTCTGTTGTCAAGACCCACAAGGATTTGCCTAGCCACTAAACACCCTCTCAAGCCATTTTATCTAAATGGGCTTTGGCAGCACATTTCAAATGCATTAATGGAAGCTCGCTCAGATTTCGGCATTGCATAAAGAGCTGTGTTAGTCTTTATACAGGCAAGTTAAACTTGCTCTGCTGACAGCAGCACACAGTGCTTGAGTCAATTTTCAATTTTCTATGTGCACTTGTTTGCGTGTATCTGCACACAGGAAATAAACAGAGGGTTTTACAATATGATCATTTGCTGACATTTTGCAAAACTGGCCATTATATAGTAATACTGAATATGAAATAACACAATGATACTATAAAAACTGTGTTGATGTTTGCAAGCTCGATGTGATGTAGTTTGAGTAGTCAAATGTGCAAGGGTAGTTCATCAGGACTTATCAGCGTTGCATGCTACACAGATCCGAGGAGGCAAGCTAATGATCTCGAACACGCGCAAGAGCGACGCAGGAATGTACGTGTGTGTAGGAACCAACATGGTAGGAGAAAAGGATAGCGATCCAGCTGAGTTAGTAGTGTTTGGTAAGTATACAGTTTCACTTTTTTCTCTCAGTATCACAATTTTATCAGACTTTTCCTCTCTTGTTTTTGTGACTTGTGACTGATTTTCAATATCTTGTAAATATGTGATCCAGAGAGGCCCATGTTTGTGCGGAGACCGATCAATCAGGTGGTCCTGGCTGATGACACCGTGGACTTTCAGTGTGAAGTTCAGGGAGATCCAGCTCCCACTATCCGCTGGAAGAGGGAGGAAGGAGAACTGCCCCGGGGCAGGTTAGATACTGTCACACTCACACAATTTCCACCAAAACCCACTGCTGATTTAGCCGATGTTACTGTGGGTTCCAGGAGCCATGAAAGATTTTTAACACAGCTTGGTATAGTTTCAGGAGCTGACCTGCTTATTAATCAGAGTTTACACACAATGTAACAAGAATAAATAACGAGCATGGAGGATTTTACAAGATGTATGAACACCTGACTTTCCTGAGTTTCTGTCAAGGAGATGAAGTGCGTGAACTGATTTTTAAACACATAAAAATGATTGTAGGCTGTTTAAATCATTTTTAATGTACTTGTAGTACAGAAATACGCAGATAATGAATAAGAAAGGACGACAGCATGACTAGGTGTGCTGTTATAACAGCACATCTGCAGATGATTTCTTGCATGTATACAACAGCAATTTACCAAAGAAAGACACACTGCACTTTTATAGCAGTTTCTAATGACATCTAATGTTGTGAAATGTCTAACAGACCAATTAGTTTCTATTTTCCCTTACATAATAAACAGTCAGGAATTTTTTTTTGTTGTTGTACTGTATCATAAAGTTTTCCTATTCTTTTTGCTATTAGAGTTATACAGTATTATGAGAAGTATCAGCCAAACATGCCTTCTGAACCACATGTTACTATAGAATCAACATTGCACTGGAATGTATGTGTTAATGTAAACTTGGTAATGTAATTTGAGCAGTAGTCAACAGGTTGTCACTCAGATCTGCTGTTAGAGAAAGTAAATTCATACCAAGTCCAGAAATTCAACTGTTCTTTGGTATTATGATAACAACAACAACAACAATAATAATAATAATAATAATAATAATAGTAGTAGTAGTAGTAGTAGTAGTAATGTATTATGCAGAATTTATGTACCACCTCCACAGCTAAAGAAAAAAATCTTTTTATTATGTAATGAGACATGCACAAACGTAGCCTTTGCTCTTTGTCTGGGATATGCCATAATTATTGAATAGATAATTCACTAAATATATGTGGGTGTATTTATTTATTTATTTGTTGGTTTTATTTACCCAGATTCGAGATCCGGAGTGATAACAGTTTGCGGCTGATGCATGTGAGAGCGGAGGATGAAGGAACGTACACGTGTGTTTCTGAAAACAGCGTTGGCAAAGCAGAGGCGTCGGGAACGCTGCAGGTTCATGGTAAGACCCTAAAATACATGATGCTCAGTATGTACCTAGTATACGCTCCCACTCATGCTAATCCATGTTAGGTCTAGAGTGATATGACCATTTCACCGACATTTCATTTCATTTCAGTTTTATTTCAGTTGGCTGTAGCACAAGCGGTCTGTCTTCCATTGCACTCGACTTATTAAAAAGGGCAGACTGCTAAAGCAACACTCATTTATTTAGGGCTGCCAGACACAATTAAAGTAGTTCTGTTCAGCTGGAGGCGCCATTCGCTTCACATAACATGATTGTAGATTCGGGTATGTTGTTTCATTAAGAAATCTGCACACTTGCATGTTAAGGTGCAGCAGCATCAGACTTCTGGCTGATTTTATCTATCAGCGGTTCTAAGTATGTTAATTATTTGCTGTAATACTATCACACAATTCAGACATGTCTAAACTTTCTTTCATACTGCATGTCAAAAATAATTTATTTTATTTACAGTGAACAGATACAGAAATATCCAGTATGATCATTTCACCCAGTTGTATTAAGATGCAGGCTGGAAAAGCTGGAATTCATGCAGCTATATAGATAGAGATATGAGCCTCTCAAGCCTAAGCTGTAAAGTCAGGGTCATCCATCCCACACACACACAAACACATACACCAGTTCATCTCATCCATCTCATTTTCTTTCATTTTTTTCTCTCCGTTCTCCATTCTAGTGGGCACATCTCGTAAGTACCATTCCATCTCATCATATTGCATGTGTGTGTGTGTGTGTGTGTGTGTGTGTGTGTATGTGTGTGTGTGTGTGTGCATGTGACAAAAGGGAGCCATTGTGATTGCATGTGACAAGGCCGGGACCTTTGTGGAGCAGACGCATCCAGGGCAAGATATGAATCTAGAAATATGCCTTTATTCCTTCACATACTCAACACAGTTCTAACACACATCACTGTTTATTTAGCATCAGGGCCTTTGGTAGCTTCAGTGCACAGAACAGGACATACTCTCAGCAATACCGATTAGACTGTCAGAACCAATTTCAGAATATTTATTATTTATATAAGCAAAGCTATTTACACTTACTCTACAGTTGAGCTC
>JAOVVF010000008.1:7081287-7095069 GCA_028565595.1 Duopalatinus emarginatus | reverse complement strand
TGTGTGTGTTTAACCAGTAAATATGTCTGTATGTTAATTAATCTAAATCTTAATATTAGTATATACACCAGCCTATATTAAAACCTCAAAACCACTGACGGGTGGAGTGAATAACATAAACTCATCGTATTAACTATCCTGTCCAGGGGTGGCATATATTAGGTAGCAAGTGAGAAGTCAGCTCTTGAAGTTAATGTGTTGGAAGCAGGAAAAATTGCCAAGTGTAAGGATTTGACATAGGCTAAATTGTGATCTCTAGAAAACTGGGTCAAAACATCTCCGAAACAGCAGATCTTGTGGGGTATACCCAGTATGAGGAGGTTAATGCGTACCAAAAGTGGTTCAAGGAAGGACAACTGTACAGACAGCAACAGGGTCAGATCCTTCTGCTTGCCCATTTTTCTTGCTTCCAACACATCAGCTTTGAGAACTGACTGTTCACCTGCTGTATAATATATTCCACCCTTTGACATGTGCTGTTGTAATATGATGACTTATGTTGTTCACTTTTCCTGTCAGTGGTTTTGTTGTTTTAAAGGTTGATCAGTGTGTATATAGCTAACATTGTTTAGATTGCTAGCTTAGAGTTCACTTTGGTTTAGCACAGCAAAGTATTAGCAAATGAATATTCTTAATTAACAGAAGGAGCTAAAACTGCATACGTCACATAACGTTAGCAAAAGGATACTCATCCCACAACTTCAACTTCCAATTGTTTTTAAGTGCTATTTCCTCACAGGAATCCTCACATGACAATTCCTCTTCTCTGTAACAGATTATTACTCACAGATCTCTCACTTTGTTTGATCAGATAAAAATCTTTTATTTACAGATATAACTAATTTGCTCCAATTAGTTTTATCTGTAATGACTTACATCTAGAAACAGAAGGAAGAACCAGAGGAAGGTCTGTATTTAGAGATACAGAAACACAGGAAACGAAGACATTCTTAGTTGTTCTGAGCTCAAATCTGTGGGGACTTCATCGATGCTTTCCGAGTCCAAGTCTCCATTAGCCGACAAAGCAGAAATCCTCTCTTGGAAATACAATCTCTCAAAACAAACACTCTTCCGATCTGAGCTGCTTATTTAGTTCCATGGGCCTGAATCCCACAGGCTCTTAGATGTGTAGGGCTTGTTAAGGCAGTCCCACACACACAGTATTGTCTTACTATTCTTGTAAGGACCTTCTATTGACATTAATGCAGCTAATTAATGCTTTGCCTAAACCTAAACGTAACTCTAAGCTCAGTCAGGAGAAATAAACTTGTTGGCTCTTATATATTTGTTTGTTTAGAAAAATAACAGCAATCACACTTTCTTCATGGGGATCATCCAAATGTCCTCACAAGGGCAAATTGATCAAATATTCCAATTCCTGTGGGAAATTTAGGTCCCCAACAAGATATAAAAACATACCCACACACATACAAAGAGAGAGAGAGAGAGAGAGAGAGAGAGAAAGAGGCATACACTCTTTTAAACCTACGCAGCTCCAGTAGTGAAGTATTCTTCAGCCCACTGTGTACTTTGCCACGTGTTTTGAAGGACCTGTATAAAAATAATAGGAGAATAAAACACTGCCAAAATGGTGCACTCCAATATATATCAGATTTAATCATCCAATATTCCAGCATCAGATACCCAGTGGGGGGATCCAACTATGTACTATTGAGATAGGCTTCTTGTTTTTACAATTACGTTCTTATGAATGTAATTGTGAAAATGGAGTTTAAATAAGCATACTGTACAAGAAACTCATTATACTAGCATTATAATTGGCTTCACACAAGTTTCACTTTCTGGGCTAGGTGTCAGTGTTGCCGTCTGCGGATCACACAGCCTAAATAAATCATCCAGTTGAAACACACCTTATAATGCTCTGGTGGCCCTGAAACCAAGAATCTGTGCTTATTATCACCATGATGGCTTTCATGCATGACACAGACTTGAAACTTTATTTCATATGACAAGACTAGACTAGACTAGAAATGTTATGTATAAACGAGACTGCTAATGTATGCTGTTTTCTGTTTTCAGTTCCTCCTCAGATTGTAGTTCGTCCCCGGGATCAGATCACGGCTCTGGGGCGTACTGTGACGTTCCTGTGTGGCACCAAGGGAAACCCACCACCTGCAGTGTTCTGGCAAAAAGAAGGTAGCCAGGTAAGAATGGTCATTTTACCAGTGTTTTTATTTTACCCCATTTAGCACTTCATAGCATGAGGAAATTATTTGTTTTACCCCAAAACTAAAAAAACCCTCTAAATATCTTTTGATCATTGTATAATGCGTGCTTTAATGTGCAGACCTAAAACGTTCTTTTATTGTAAGACAGTGTTTATTGCTATGATGAGCATAACTGCCAGGTTCTAAAATTAGGCTCACGCACATATATGCAAAATGAAAGTGTTTAGCACATGTAGCAATTCCACAAATCATAGTCACAGTGCAAGCTGAGGTCAATACTCAGGCAGACATGGTAAAACAAGGCTAAGCCATGATCATAAACTGGGGGAAAAAATGGCACGGGTCCTAACTACAACAGCAGAGCTCATAAAGAGAGAATACAGAGAGTGAGAAAGGGACAGAGAAAGACAGGAGACAGACAAAGCCATAGAGCGGAAAGTTATTTTACTCTGCCACGCCTATAAAATTTACATTTATATTAGGTATGAAATATACTTACAATGGTGGCACAGTGGCATGATGGGAAGTACTGTTGCCTCACAGCAAGGTGGGCCTTGGTTTGATTTCCTTTCTGTAAGGAGCTTTCATGTTCTCCCCAAGTATCTGTGTGGGTTTTGACCCATAGTCCAAAGGCAGATTTTACCGCTGGGCATATGTGTGCATGTGTGAATGTCTGTGTGTCTGCCCTGTCCAGGGTGTTCCTCCTGGCTTTCACCCAGTGAGTACTGGGATAGACTCCAGCACCCAGTAGTAGGATAAGCAGCTTAGATAATAAGTGAATGAATAAATAAACATATTGGCAGCATATATATTGTGTAATTATAATATTTGCAAACATGGCTGTGCATAGCAAAGAATTCTGGGAGAAAGTGGGTGACCTGGGTTTGGTGACAAAGTAAAATGAATTTACTGTATGTATTTGAAGCTTGGGACATAAAGTGAAGAATCTATTGGGGGAAGAATTAAATCAAATTCTACCATCTATCTAAATGTTTCTGATTGGTCTTGCTGTTTGGAGACAAAGATAGATAGATAGATAGAGAGAGAGAGAGAGAGAGAGAGCTCACATAAAGGGCAACAGATATAGACACCAAATCAAGGAGCTTTAGAGGGACAGTGGTCAGAGCCAGAGGGTTGGATAAGGGGGTCAGTGAATAATCTCCAAAAATGAAACAGTAACATCTACACACACACACACACACACACACACACACACACACACACACTCCTCCCCCTATCCGGCTCAGACAATGGAGCAGCTGTCAATGTTGCTGCCTTCTGCATGAAGAAGGCTTCTTATCCTCAACCTTTTGTGCATGACCCCTGTCTCTCTGTCTCTCTGACACCCTACACGCATAAACCCTTAACCACCAGATGAGATAGCTCCGCCATTGTTCTTTAATGTCTACATAAATCTTAATGGTTATCCGCATTTTATGCTCTAACAACAACTATAGCACTCATTGTTATAATGCCTTTACAAATGCAAATTAACCATTAACCGCCCTGTTTTCCTCTTTGTATCTATTTGCTTATATCTTCTTCGTATATGTAATTGAATAATACATAACTCAATGCTAGTAAGCCTGTGATATCTAAGATGTCTGTTTTATTTGATATCTTTCATATCATTTACATTGTTACCAGTGAAATTTTCAAACGTCTTCTGATACCTTAAACTTAATATGTGTGTAGTGTGCATGTTGATGTTTATCAATATTTGATTCCTATAAATAAAACCTGCAGCTTTAAAAACAAGAAAAATATATGCAGCAGAATACATTTGATCTATTAAGAAATTTGATGATTTATTTAGATTTGCATAGGATTAAATTAAACATTGTTGCCTTGTTGTGTGTTATTTGGTGTCGCATTGATTAATTTAACAAAATGTGTGCTTTGTTTCCATAATTAAATGCATTGAGCATCATGGTCAGTGTGACAGGAAAAAAGTGTAAATAAAGTTCTCGTAAAGTGTTTTCTCCTTTTTTTCCCCCGCAGATGCTAATGTTCCCCAGCCAGCCACCAGCACAGTCAGGACGCTTCTCGGTATCACTGAGCGGTGAGCTCACCATTAGTAATGTGCACAGCGAGGATTCCGGATATTATATTTGCCAGGCCATCAGCGTGGCAGGGAGTGTTCTCACCAAAGCCCTACTGGAAGTGGAAGACGGTGGGTAACAGCACCAGCGTATCTGGGCTGTTCTTTTTATGTGTCTAACCATCACATACATCATCCTTCACCCCTACACAGAGCTGCTAACAGACGATTGGTATTTTAATACCAGTCTAACAACATTAAGCTTCCGGGTCTGTAAATGTAATTACATTACTTGTGCGTGACCTTATCACAGCAAGCTTTACCCGGTGTGGCTCATTTTCACCGGAAAATAAATTAAAACCTCTTCAAAGCCGTCTCAAATTAAAAATTCCACATCCTCAAAGGAGTGAGCAGCAGGAGGCAGGGGAGACGTAATCAAAAAGGACAAGCCGTCGTCACACTATGCAAATAGCCCGACAACATTTGCCCACTCCCTCTTGCTCCCCAATGACCAATAAACTGTTTATGCATCATGTGTGCAATTGTGTGTGTGCTTGTTAATGCAGGCCCATGCAGATCTCCCAGTACTGCCACACCATCACATACACACCACTGTATACCAGAATAATGACGACACTGCCCAGACAAAGACAAATCCTGTAACTTGTTTCAACTAAACAGTAATATTGATTTATTCTCAATTTCTAAAAAAAAGGCAGCTGTTTTTGAAATATATTTATAAATATTTTTGCAGGTGGTATCCAGTAGTGATGTTACTGTAAAATTAGATCATGTAAGAATGAATATGGTTTTAAGGGGTGTGATATACAGGCTTGATAAACCCACTCGTCTGGTTTCTTTTAAAAACCTTTATGCGTTTTTATAAAGATGTGATTAAATTCACAGACAGAATGTAAGTTCTTGTAAATCAGTTGGCTTATATCTTATCAGAAGCACTTATGGGTGAACATTTAGGATGAATCAGAGTACTATGTGTAATTCCTGTCTCTGATGGTTATAATGCGGTATTTAATTCATTTTGCTGGCATTTTATTAAATCTTCTAATTATTTCATTATCTGCAATGACACAACTGTCTGATTCATATTTAATTGTCATGACTGAGCTGTTGGCTTGTTTTTTGTAATAGATAAAATAATTCACCAGTTATAATTGTCTGGGTGAAATATCCAATTGTGTTAAAGTTTGGTGTCCAAAGTAAAAGACATCCACAAAATCAGGTTAAAGGAAATGGAACAGTTCTTCACTATAGTCAGAAACAACTATTTTAGAGATTTTAGCACTTTGAAATGTAAAGTGCATTACAAATAAAATGTATAATAATAATAATAATAATAATAATAATAAAAGTAATAATACTAATTATTATTATTATTATGTTTTGGTATTGCACTAAAACTATATATATATATTTTTAGTTTTATTAATGAAAGAAAACCTGAAATTGTAGTTGTTTTAAAGTCACATTTGAGGCATTTAGTCACATTTTAGTCGTTTTATGTTAGTCAAGATATACTTAGTGAAACTCACTTTTGATTTTACACTCACTTTAGGCAATTCTACAAAAAATTCAGTACCCAATATAAAACTTGCAAAAAGTCTGAAAATACTCCTAAACTATGCAAAAATTGTGGAGAGAACAAGACACTAAATACAATATAAAAATGGTATACAAAGTGCAGAATGATGACTAATGACTAATGACTAATGACTAACTTATGACTAATGTGCCCTGAACCCACAAAGAACTCTAAACCATACTAGCATTAAATTTATTCCTGAAAAGGAAGTATGTATATATGTATACACACTTTTATCCTGCCACACACACTGTCCTACACAACTGCCTAGAGGACAGTGGCTGATATGGCCTGTAACTAGCTTATAAAAACAGAGAGAAGAAGTTAGCACCACACTGAGGTTAGTGTCACCTCTTCAGAGAGAGATAGAGAGAGAGTAGTCACTATGACACCTAACATTACGTTTTCCCAATGTTACTGAATCAGTCAACTTGCATAATTAATATCTACCTTGGCAGCCACTGTGGGACAGCATGTCTTTAGGTGTCTTTTTTAAAAATTGGTTCTGTTTTTTTTCTGCTCATCATGAATCCCCAAACCTCCCATCATCATTGGGAATGATAAACCCAGTCTGTCCTCTTTTTTTCTACCTGAAAGGCCACTGGTAAAAATGATGTGCTCACTGTTTAAGAGGCCATCTAATGGAATTGTTTGGCTTTTTAAGCTAGCTAGGTTTAGTAGTAGGCTCTGATACGGTTAGCTTGCTCACTTTAGTTATACCAGAAGCTGGTAATGGACTTTGGAAAAAAATATCCAATGAGAAAAATAGATGGAAACAGTTAGAATCTGTACTTGCACTTGCAGATATATGCATGTGAATCACTGGCTAAAAAGGCAAACAATCACGGCTTTGAAATGGTGGCTGTGATCTAGGTTGTCTGATATTTAATTTTATCTTTAATTGCCAGGGACAGTTGTAATTGAATTTTAATGAATTAAGATTTTGCCATAATTCACTTGTCAAATATTTCTTTATTAATTTGGCTATTATATATTATACATGAAATAAAAGGATGTCAACAAATAATTATTGTTAAACATTTTCTTGATGCAATAAACACAGGACAATATAGGAGTTTTACCAAATCCTCCTATATTACCAAACACCCCCTGTTGCCCTGTTCCTTCTTCAACACAGGTGCCTTAATTTATTGCTATTAAATTAATAACCAAATTAGCAATATTTCAGCATTAAGAGAGTCTCTGAATGCCTCTCACAGACAGAATGGCAAATACCATTCTGTTTACTATATATGCTATAGTATAATTATTGTACATCCTACATGAGGGTTGTGGCACAAAATAAGAAGAGCAATTTTAATCAGTTTTGTGATGAGAAATGTTTGTTGTTGTACGTAATTTTTAGTGAGAATCTGACAAAATTTGAAAACTTCATGTTCACTCATGTCTGCAGAGAAAGCAATTTCTGTCTAGTAACCATATTAGCAATACATCACCATGATACATCTGAGTTGTGGTAAAGAGCTTTTACACAGCGAAAACACTTAAGTGGTGTTTATGTTGCTTTGCACATTTATGACCTCTTCATTTCTTCTACGTAAGTAAAAGTGCATGTTTTAAACATGCCTCTGAATACCATTTCCCATCTGTTGACAAAAAGAGAATGCTAAATGATGAAGTAACTGACAAGTCAATTATTTATCAAGGCCCCGGTCAACCCAGGGACCATTTTTGCAGTGAATAATTTATCCTGTAAAGCTTAGGAATAACACACATACACTCCGCACTGTAGTGAAGACATGCTCATGTACGGTGCAGGATGCCGCAGGTTGTGGATTAATGCTCTGCAGCATTGCTTTAAAACCCATAACTCATCGTAAAAGCCGATACACGCATTATAACACAGCACTATGCAGATGGAGCTTCCCCACACGTCTGGCTTCTTGCCATTTAATAGCTCAGGGAAGTTGATGATTGCTGCTAACGATCACAGTTTCTTCCAGCTCCATCACAGTGTCCCGGGCTGAAGTCTATAGTAATGATTTAATGGGCTTAAGCGTTGTAAAATGTTTCCCTGTCCTGCTTAGTGCTACATTTTTTTCAACTTACAGATTGTGACTAAAGAGAGAATGGCTAAAGTAAAGCACATGCATTAGCGATAACACTTTGCTTCTTCTTGCTTCAGTAACTTCTGCATAACTTTGCAGATAACCGGAGTATACAGTAGCTTGTAAAACAGATGTCTGTAGGTATTAATTCCATGTGCCAGTCAAATTGTCTTGCAGTCTGGATTTAATTATGTCATTGTATGAACATGCTCCATAAGTCAATTTATAGAATTCATATTGTCCCTGTAATATGCAGGTATGAGAAATTAATATAGTGATATACATCAGTGTCCATTTTTCTTGTTTCATATCTAATTAACCTTGTCATTTGATTAAATTTAGCTCCATCGGATCGGGTCCCACCCATCATCCGTCAAGGCCCAGCCAATCAGACGCTTACTCCAGGAGCCACTGCCCAGCTGCAGTGTTATGTAATGGGCAACCCATTACCTAGCATTCAGTGGGAACGAGATGGGCAGAGAATCCTTGGAAATGATGAGCGCATCAGCTTGATAGAGAATGGCAGCTTACAAATCACAGCCCTACAGGTACTTTACAGGAGTGAAATGTGCATGTTATTTTTAAAACTTTGAATCCCCTAGAGACATTAGCATATGGTGTTTTGAAATCGAACCTATTCAGCATGTTAGGTTTCATAGTTAACTGTCGTATCTGACAGTCGCCATATGCTGTTGTCCGTGTCTGTAGTTCAACTCACCTGTAAATCTTTTGTGCAATTCAATCTGTACAACATTTTCATGTTTGTCTCAGAAGGCAACAGAAATCGTCTCAGAGACAGAACATCAACACAACAGGTGTGCTTAGCACTGCAAGTTATGATGGGGTCAGGCGAGCTGGGCTTAATAACAAGAGCTAAGAGTAGTTTGCGACTGACCCAGCCTGTCAAGCACGACAGATGTACAACAGTAAAACAACTGATTTTGGCTCTAATTGGGCTGTCTGATTTATTTACAAAGTTGTTTTTAATAAAACTTTATTACTTAGAAGATTTTACTACATTAGAAAATGAGTTTCTGTAAAATATTAATGAGCTTATAAACAAGTAGAGCATTTACTGTGGTACACTGTGCATTTGTATCACATTAAGCTAAGAAAGTTTTTATTTCTTTTATCATTTTATCATACATTATATATTACCTACCTACATCATTACCTTCAAATTGTTTTCCTGATATTTAGCTAGATTTTATTGATATTTAACCTACATTTTACTTCATTGTTTTATCTTATATGTAGATAGATTTCACTGGTTTACTAATATTTAGCTCAATCTAACCACAATCTAGCTAGATTTAACCCTTATTATGACCTATACTTAGCTAGATTAGTTTTCATTTCAAATTTTTCTTGTTTTAATTCATATTTTGATTTGCGTTTCCTTCTCGTTTTGTTAGTGGTTGTTGTGCCTGTGGTTTATGATCACGTTCGTCTGTTTTGTGTTACCCCTTAGATATGTTTGTCTTTTTAACCTTTTGTGTCTACTGTTAGGGGCGCAACGTTTGGTTTTCTGTCTTTCTACCAAACATACCAAGCCTGGTTTCTGTGTTTTGACTCTCTTTGTTTAGCTCCCAGTGAACCTGTTCATAGATTGACTGACCTGTGCCTCTTTTAGATGACATGCATTAGATTATGATTTGGATTTATTTGGAATGTTTACAAAGTCTCAGTAAAGACTTTTCTGCTTTCGCATCCTACTATGCCTCTGGCATGTTCATAACATTTAGCATTTTCCTTAGTTTCTATTGATATTTAACAAGATTATGCTAACATTTACCCACTCTGTGCTGAAATCTATCTCGTTCTTCTGATATATTTATTTGTTATTTTTATCTTTTACTGGTATTTGGATTCTTGTAAATAATTTATTTATGCATCATCAAAACAGAATGAAAAATACTGTCATATGTACTGTATTTGTTCAGTACATAGGGATCTGCAACTTTCAAATAAGAACATTTTTGCTTTGAATTAGTAAATATTGCAATTTGAACAGCATTTTAGACAGCGCTACTGAACAAAACACTAGCTCAGTATACATGTGTGTCTACTATTTATATTTCTATATATATATATACTATTTATATAAGCTATATATATATAGCTTTACCTTGTCCATTTGTAGCTAGATTTTATTGATATTAGCTAGATTATACTGACATTTACCTACATTTTGATGATATTTAGTCTGATATCTAGCTGGATTTTGTAACATTTGTATTTTGTGACAGCTCTACTGAACAAAGCTCAGTGTGCATGTGTATGTGTAACTAAGAGCTAAGAGCCACTGAGTGGATGTTGGGTTAATTGATTGTGGCCTGGACAGATTAATGACTGCTCAACCTTTAATTAAATTCTCATTCAGTCATATAGAGAATCACAGGGTGAGGTCATGTAATCTTTTTGGGCTACTGTACTCTCAGCAATCCTTTTCTGTAATCTGTGGCCACCAGTGATTAACAGATTAAACGCTGCCCATGCTGTCTTCTCTTCAGTACAGAAAACGCATTTGCATGGTGTGAGTTGTTATTTTTGTTCTTCACATTTTCTTTCATATTTCCTGCATTTACGGTACAAGAACGAGCTGTTGTTTGAATTGCATCTATTCCACAGAGAGAAATGTGGCAATTTTAAGGGCTCTTAAAAAGAAAGAGAGAAAATCCCATTTTACTGACAGGATCATCAGAGGCCATCTGTGGTCTACTGTTCTGAAAGCGAAAAGAGAGAGAAAGTGGAAAAGTCAGAGTTTATATCAGTGCACTGGAAAGAGAAGAGAGATTGGAAGAATGAGAGGGTGTTGCAGGGAAAAGAGAAAAGGGGAGATCTGAGAAGCAGTGAAAATATTTAGCTCCCTGTTGCCTTTCCACTCATGCATTTTTAATCACGTGGTTAACACTCACGGCTGCCAGCCCTAAAAATCAGTAGACAACTACTGGAGTGTTCATCACAGTGGATTTCTGGTCAGAATATTTGGAAAAATTTTTATATGAAAAACTGTTAAAGAAAGTGATAGTACTTATACAGAAGAATGCCAATATGGCTTCAGTTTACATATTCTTTCTTTATCTTTCACTATAGCACACATGGTGTCATAACTTCCTCACTTCAGCAGTGCTAGAGACAATGGCAGTTGACACATAAATACAGGCAGGTGACAAATTAAAGGAGAAAACAACATAACGTGTTTCACTAAGGTGTTGGGCCAATGTGCATCACCAGAACATCTTCAGTGCACCTTGGCATAGGTTCTACAAGTCTCTGGGGTAGTACTGAAGGCATGAGAATGTAACAGGTACCTCCAAACAGGGCAGGCAAATTTAAAACATGCCAATAAATATTTTTGTTATCCACACAGCATAACAAAACTATAGTTTATGCTTTAATTTGTCACCCATGAGAAAAGATTCCACTGCTTGTCCCTTGGGCAAGGCCCTTAACCCTCAATTTCTCAGTTGTATAAATGAGACAAAATGTAGGTTGTTCTAGAAAAAAAACAACCTTTTTTACACATAGTTATATGTACAGCACTGTAAAACTGCAGAATTGTCTTTCACTGTTAGAGGCAGATTATCAGATAAAGCAGATTTTCTTGAGAAATCCCTGAGGCATGTGGCTGAAATTCTCCCACAATATGTATTTGTTAAAAGCTTAAGCAGAGATTATGTTTTGTGGTTAAACATTTGTTTTGCCTGATATGTGACCAGATCAACACTACTTAGTAGAACTTTCAATTAGCTGATAAATAAGCATGTTACAATTTATCATTTATTATGATTTGAAAACAAACCTTTAAATATAACACATTTACTCTTTACTAAGTACCTGTTGAGGCTACACAATATAGCATAAAAATGAAATGTAGCATTGTAAGCATAGTGTTTACACTGATAGCAATATACTTTTATCATTATGACAACTTCACAGTGCTGCAAAACACACACTTGATTCTAAAAAGTTAATGCTAGAAGCCTATTTGATTGGATATCACAGCTGTATTCTTACCTAGACCTCTTGATAATGTATTAATTCTCTTTATAATTTCCAGTTTCACTGATGTTCATGAAGATTCTAAAATGCATGCAATACGTGCATGTCTTATGATTATAAATATAGAGAATGATATGTTTGATTTAACCTGGTAGCCACTAAAGACAGTGGGTCAACTTTACCGAAGAACATGGCTAGAACTATTGTTCAGGGGTGTGTGTGTGTGTGAGTGTATGTGTGTGTGTGCATGTCTGTGTCAGGCATGGTGGTGTGTACGGCTTAGTGTATGACCTTAGAGCTGCAAGCGATGTCCCTGTGCTGTCAGCACTATTAGATCTTTGCCATGGAGAGAAAAAAAGTGCTACATCTTCCACTGTTGTAAGCAATTTCAGCCATGATTCTGCCCCTCAGCCAGGGAGTTAAAATTTAATAGGTCTCACCTTCTGTGCACTTCCCCTCCTCTCTTCCTCCCATCTTCTGTCTCTCTGAATTCTTAGCTATTCCCTTTTCTTTCTGAACACACACACACACACACACACACACACACACACACACACACACACATTGTTCAGCATAGGATTTATATCAGGATAATCATTAACAAAAGATGACTGGTGACTGCTATTTGATGATTTAGCATATTATTAGATGCACATGCCTGATGTTAGGCATCGTCCCCTAATACTCAATACTTGTGATCATATTGCACCATTTATATGTGGTTATTTTATGGTTAGGAAGAAACCAGAGGAAAATTTGCTATATTCATGTAAATGGTTATAAGAAGTGTTGACAGTAGACACTGACGTGATTCCTATTTATTTGAGATAATAATAAGATAATAGTTGAGATAATATTTTAAATTGGATTAGGTCAATGGATATAGCAGATAATTGTCAGAAAGATCATGTGATATTTTAGTTAAATGTTTACATAAAACATTATACAGCGGAAATGATTATACATTAAAAAAATAATATTATAAAGGAAAATATTAAATTAAATAATATTATAATAATATTAAATGATAAAAAAATATACATTACATTAACAAATATAAAAAATTATACACTGTAAAAATTATTTTTTTGCCTTAGTAAATAGAATGAAGATTATTAAAGTAATATCTACAAGAATAATCTATTACAGTCTTGCTACCTTCGAAATCCACATGAAATTCTGTGCACTACTTGGTGATTCTTGGTCATTCTTGTTTGTCATCAGTAAATTTGAGTCTAAATGTTAAAGTAAATGTTTTTTCTTGTAATCTAGTTTTACTTGAGCTGAATGTTATAAAATGTTTCCCAAAAGTTATTTCTAAGACATGCCACACAGATACACACTCACTCACTCACACACTCGCTTGCACAGCAGCACTGCACACCTAAAGAAATTAATAATATAATAAATAAAATATTTCTCAGATAAGCATTATTAACGAATTTCAAAATGACTGCTACTATTAGTATGTAAATATTAAAAGCCATGGAATAATATGGGCTACATTGTTTAAGTGAAATCGATAATACAGTGATGAAAATCTCACTGAATAAAGGTGTTCAAAGTAACGTTTACTGTTACTGTTACAATGTGTAATTACATTCACTAAGAATTATGAATAACCTTTACTTAATTATATATGGTCTGTTAAATTTACTAGCTGTTTTTACTTGGAAAAAGTTTTTTAAGTAAACCCTACTCCACATGTTTTTCAGTGTATGATTATTTTATTATCTTTGTTACACATTTTTACATATTTACTCATTATTGCAGTGATTTTATCTAGCAATCTTTGTTCAGGTTATAGGCGTTTCATAGGAATATGAATTTGCATTTAAACATTAATATTTTCTCCCCACCTATTACTTCAAACATAGT
>JAOVVF010000008.1:7064423-7081187 GCA_028565595.1 Duopalatinus emarginatus | reverse complement strand
ATAATGCAGGTCTGCATTAAAAGAGCTTCAGAGTGATCAGCGTATCCTCAGAGTGTGTGTGCGCCATTGGTAAATGCAACTAATGTTTGGCTGTGTATACGCGATATATTTATAATGCCTTTAGTACTCAGTGTGCATCCTAAATTTCAGTGTGCATCCTGGAACTTTTTCAGTTATTAATACTATATAATGGGTAGGAATATGGTGCATTTATAGTGTACAGATCAATTGCCTTGCAGGCACAGTTTTATTTTGCGTCCATGCAAATGTTGACCCTGATATTGCTGTTGCTAGGAAACGGACTCAGGGGTCTACACCTGTGTTGCCTCCAGCTCCAGTGGCGAGACCAGTTGGAGTGGAGTACTTACTGTGAAAGGTAAACACTCGGACCACATCTTTCTCTTTTGCCTGGTGTTGTGTTGTATTTGTTGTCATTAACTGTGGAATAGCCTCACACAAACATTGTCATTGTCAATTTGTGCAGCGGGACATAGAATTACCTTCATTAGTTGTGACTGACTATTCTAATTGGAAAAGGATGCAGTGAGGAAAGCAGTAGAGAGTTGTGATGCTTCATACATGACACGTTTTCCCAAAACGAATAAACCTTGTTTTAAACTCAGGCCTGTTTTTCGGAAAAGCTTTCTAGACCAGTACTAGTCTTTGTTTACAAAGTCAGACAATTATGAGCCAATTTAGGGGGAAAAGGCAGATAATCATATTCTTTATATATGAGCAAATTAATCAGATTTATAATATGATAATTTTATATTAAATACAGTATAAGATTATTTGCACATTTTAGCGTTTAATTTTTTTTCAGTCTATTGGTACATAACTTACTTTCTACATTAGAGAAATAAATACTAAAAAGGCAATTAAATAAAAGCAATTAAAGCGTGAAAAAAGTTTCTTAAAGTTTAATAATCATGTAATTATTTTTAGAATCCTATAATACAAAATATGACATAAATAACACAATATTCTATAAATACACTGTAGATACTAAAATAAAGTATGTGTATGTGAATTATACACTGGAGAATATGGTATCTTAGCAAGTAAAATGTCTTTAAAACAGGGCAGTTCAATGAATATTCTCTGAAGTTTTACAATATTCAAATACTTCATGTAATATTGGCAGATCATTTTGTTTATTTTAAACATTTATTTAAAAATTTTCTATTAGTTATTATAATTAGTATAATTATAATTACATAATAGGAAATATCAGATATTTTTACCTTTATTCAAGATATTTTACTTGTTAAGTACAATGTGCATAGGGGTGTACATACATACAAAAAAATGTACTGACATATTGTTACCTGTGTATCCATGTGTTACAGAGAGTGTCGATGTGGCTTTGGCTCCTGTCTCTGAGCCTTATCAGTTGCCCGGGCCGCCTAACAAACCTGTTGTGACCGATGTGACACGAAACAGTGTGACGCTGACCTGGCAGCCCAATGCCCATGAGGGTGGATCTGCAGTGACCTCTTATATAATTGAGGCCTTCAGGTAAGAAAAATGTTATTGCACATATATAGCACATATTGCAAATATATAGCCTCTTTCACACATATACTGATCAGCCATAACATTAAAACCACACTGACAGGTGAAGTGAATAACATTGCTTAACTGGTTACAATGGCATCTTTCAAGAGGTGAGATATATTAGGCAGTAAGTGAACAGTCAGTTCTTGAAGTTGATGTGATGGAAGCATCACTGGGGTGTGTCCCAGTATGCAGTATGCAGTGGTGAGTACCTAAAAAAGTTGTATCAGGAAGGATAGCCAGTGAACCAGCAATAGGGTCATGTAAGCCCAAGCCTGTTCTGATCCCATAAAAGAGATCCAGATAAGGATTTATTGCTAATGCCGTGATGCCAAATACCACAAAACATTCTTGGAGGTCTCATAGAGTCCATGCCTCAATGGGTCAGAGCTGTTTTTGGCAGGTGTTTAAGCAGGTGGTTTTGATGTTATGGCTGATCAGTGTATGCATGCAATTGTACAGTGTACAAGTCTGTGTTCAATAACACTAAATACTTGTCAAATCGCTAATAAAAAATTAATAAAATTTAGTGCATAAAGGTTTGTTATTTACTAAAACTTTTTAATAAATTATTTATTAAAAATGTGTTATGTAAGGTGAAATAGTGCAGTTTTTTAGATGATAAGAAGAAATAACAGGTTTTTAGTAGATACGTTTTCTGTACTGAGCTTTCCCGAAATACACACACACACACACACATACACATGCTTGTGTCAAAACAGCACACAGGACTACAGAGAAATCTGTTCTGTCTCCTCTCTCGCTTTTTTTTTTTTTTTTTTTTGCTGGATATTATTGTCTCCTGCCAGAGGCAGCTCTTATAAGACATCCTTCATTTTTTATTAATTGAGTGTCAGTGTGACAGTTATGCTAGCCAAGCATGACAGACACAAGGAAGTATTGCCCTGTAGATGCCCTATTATTGACCCCCCTTCCCTCCTCCTGTATCTTTCACTCTCATCGCACATGCACTCTTCAGACTCTGAACTTTAACCTGCACTTAAAGCTCTCAGTTCGGTGCGTGTTCAGAATTGGTGCCTCTTTCGTATTTGGTAACTGCAAAATTCTGTGCACGTTAAATTTAGCTGTGGAATGTGGGCTGCTGTCTCAGACGGACTGAGAACGGGTATATATGACATGCTAATGAATTCAAATCCAGTCTACCCGGATGACTCTGAAGGCTATTGTAAGCCTGCTGTAATGGGGCTCGCTCTAATTACAGAGCCGAGGTCCTGTGGGCTTCACAGCGAGGGCTCATAGAGGGTGCGTTTGCAGGCTGAACAACAGAGTGTTGCACACTCACACACACACACACACACACACACACACACACACACACACACATATAAGCACTGACACTGCGCTCTACTCCACTCTCCGGCCCCTCAGGGCAGTGGTTTGTGGTGCCACATGACCCAAAATTGATTCTTTATTGAGTGTCCTGGGCTTGAATGTAGTATTTACAATAACATTTCCTTGCCTGTGGTGCTAAGGGACATAGAGGAGGAAGAAAGGGCAGAAGATGAGAAATGGATAGAAGAGGAAAGAGGAACAGGGTAAATGTGAAATGACAAAATGTAAAGGAAAGCGCAGTCTCCTGACACCCCAGTAAGAAACAGCTTATATTTCTATATAATTGCATCAGTTCTGTTCTTTGTAAAGTAATTATAAAGAAGTACAAAAGGACAGAATACATTTGTTTTCTTTGTCTAGCGGTATGCATTTATACTGTAGGGCAGAGAGGAGGAAGGAGGCGTGTGCATTTGTTCCCATGCAATGGCCAAAGTGACCTTGAATTTATAGCCTCTCGCTCTCCGCAGCGCTGCGAGCTGAATATTTACGAGCCTCTCGGTGTCTATGCCTCTCTGGAACATTGCAGGTCGGCTGCGTCTGCAGCAAAAAGAAACTCACGGGGAATATAAACCTCTAAATGCAGATTGAGCCTGTCGGTTAACCACTGACAATTAAAGTCAGCTCTGGAGAGATGTTTGTAGTGTATAATGTGGGTGTATAATACAAATGTGGTTAGTGTGTACTACAGATGTGGATGTAATACACACCAATCAGCCCTCTCGAGGTGGGATATAGCACATGAGTAGACAGTTCTTAAATTTGATGTGTTAAAGGCAGGAGAAATGGGCACACCTGAAATTATGATGTCTAAAAGACTGGGCCAGAGCATCTCCAAAGCAGCAGGTCTTGGTGTTCCCAGTATAAAGTGGTTAATGCCTACCAAAAGTGGTTCAAGGAAGGACAGCTGGTGAAGCAGTGACAGGGTCATGGATGCCCAAGGGTCACTGATGTGCTTGGGGCAGTGAAGGGTAGCCCATCTGGGCTGATCCTACAGACTATCCGCAGAAGGATTTGCTGCTAATATCTTGGTGCCAACTACCACAGAACATCTTCAGAGGTCTTGTGGAGTCCATACCTTGATGTGAGAGATGTTTAAGCAGGTGGTGTTAATGTATTGGTGATCAGAGTAGACGGTGATAGTGTGGAATATAGCTGTGGACAGTGTGTAAGATGACACCAGGCTATTATAGCAAGTGGAGTTTAGTCATTTTTTCTGAAATGTTGAGAAATCATATTGAGAATAAAGAAATAGTGTTTTTAACCTAATCCGTATCTATTGCATCTGTAATATATGTTTTATCCATTTATAGTTGATCTTGCTTGTAAAGGAAAAGGCATTTGTTAAGTTCTGTCCACAAGCCTCGACATCATGTGGTTATTCAACACCAATGCAAAACTTGACAAATTACATTTCAGCAGTGGAGCAAACGTTCTTAGAATGTTTAAGTCGACTTTCCAACACTGGAGCAACAGCAATGACAAGAAATCCTGCTTTCTGGGTTTATTTTGAGCTGCTGTTTAGGCATAAACAGAAATATCTGACCTTGAACAAAATACTCTTATCCATGAAATAATACATTGGATTTAAAGCATAATCCAAAAAAAATTCAGAAATACAAAAACCTTTACTGACCTCAGCAATTAATCGAGGAAGCTGGTTTGCTTGTAATCATGTGTGCACTATAGATGCATTGGATAGAGATTATTCAAATATAACAACAAACATTCCTTTCAGACGATTTCAAATATGTCTATATGTCCTCTCGGGCTAAAATTGCATGTCTCAAATTTGTCCTGCACATCGTAATGAACGTGATTATATTTTTAGGGTTGAAATTCTCTCTCTGTAAGACATATGATACATGCCCCAGGCTTTAGAGCAGTCTTGCTGCAAAATATATTTTGAATCTAGTGTAATCATTTGGTTCAAAGGTTTTGGACACTCAAGGTTACATAGTTCAGCCTGTGTCATGTACACTGGTTGCATTTTGCTATTTGCTTCCTGGTGTGTAAACCCAGATAAAAATAACTGTCATTACAGAGAACCATCATACATCCAGAATGAGCGGCATCATTCAGTAGAGCATGTAATGGCTATCTCTGAGCTCACCGATGAAAAGCCATAAGAATGCCATTTTGTGTTAAAGCACACACAGACACACACACACACACACACACACACACACACAGACACATTTTCACCCACACACACTACTTATATAAATGAATACACTGGAATAAGTCTAGTTCAATTGACTGATTTTATACTCAAGACATCATATGGTTGGTTTACTAACTGTGTTCACATTAATCGGTCATTCTCATTTTGCTGTTCTGAAGGTCAGTGATTTGTGTAATTTAATAATCTGTCTGACTAATGAAGTCACATATTTTTCCCCCGCAGCCAATCTGCAGGCAATACATGGCAGACAGTAGCAGACCTGGTGCGATTTGAAAAGCACACAGTGACTGGCCTCTTCCCCAATACCATCTACCTCTTCATTATCCGAGCGGTTAATGCCTACGGACTTAGCGACCCCAGTCCGATCTCAGAGCCTGTGCGCACACAAGGTGTGTATTTGTGACTCTTTTTTTATTGTGCCAAGATAAATCAATATTAAGAAATCTGTATGAAATTGTAGCATATGGATTATTTTGTGTGAATGAGCAAGGTAAGGTAATCCTGAAGATATGATTTAACCTTGTCTTAAATAATAATTGTGCCTGGAATGTCAAATCCTCATGCACTAGTAACAGTTTTTATACTTTATTATGTTTAGATGTAAGTCCGACAGGGCAGGGTGTGGACCACAGGCAGGTTCAGCGAGAGCTGGGGGAAGTGGCTGTGGAACTACAGCAGCCTGTGCTACTGACTGCATCAAGTGTCCGGCTAACATGGACTGTGAGTACTGACCATATCCTCTTTCCAGATCCACAGTGTATAATCAGTGAAACATAAGAGGAAGGCAGTTGAATTCAGACTGTGCCAGGAAGTCCGTGGCAGGGAGTGAAACAGAAAATAATTGGCTCTGCTCTCAGGCTTTCCTCTCCACACTGTTATCTTAAGCTAATTATTGGCACAGAATTGGGCAGGTTGGTCTCACCTCTAAGTGCAATAAACTGCTGTTAAACAATGCCCAAGTTCAAAATATGTACGGTTAACTTTACGAGACTTGGAGGAAACAATTATCCTTTAACTTTATATATCGATAGCTATCCTGAAATAGACAAGGTCCAGCTAGCTGGTGTTAGACAATAAACAGCACGATGCTTATATAATTTAATTCTGTATGATGTGTATTCATAAGCAAGCAAATAACAGCTACAGTTAATTCTTGATTAAACTTGATGTACCATTCATCATTGGTATCACAAATATTGGTATCAATACCTTATACCTGTAAGTTATCTAACTAAGGACACGTCTTCCCCAGGTTGATCGTCAGTCTCAGTACATCCAGGGCTATCGGTTGCTTTACCGTCCGACTGGTGGCTCCTGGCTCCAGCAAGATGTGAAAGCAGCCCTCGAGCATAGCGCCGTCCTCAGCAACCTGCTCAAAGGCACTGAGTACGAGGTTAAAATCAGGCCCTACTTCAATGAATTCCAGGGCATCGACAGCCACCCACTGATCCTCCGCACTCCTGAAGAGGGTGAGACTCTTATATTGGGTTGCTTGTGTAATACATTTATACTATATGGTAAAAAATACGGATACAAGAGCTTATGAAACATAAATACTGGATAATAGTGTTAAGGGTAACTTTTGAATTTTGCTATATATTCTTCCTTTTGTAGTCCCCAGCGCCCCTCCTCAGGCAGTTACCGTGTCAACAGTCATGTCCAGCAACAGTTCCAGCATCAGCGTTTCATGGCAGCCTCCTCCTGCTGAGATGCAAAATGGTGTCATCCAAGAGTACAGGGTAGGAGGATTAAGTGTATAGTGCAAATAAGTGTAGATGTAGAATTAAGTATTGAGTTAAGTAGTAAATTTTAGTTTAAATTGTTGAAGTTTTACTGTATGTATGAACAAGGACAAGATATACTTCTCTGAATGATCAGTTATTATGATGTTTTCTGGAATACAAATCAATTGGAAGAAGATTTTATAAGGTAAAGGTCTGTAGAGAATCTGGAGCCTTTGTAACATTGTGCTTTTACTGTTAAGTAAAAAGCTTTTATAGATTTTACTATAGGTACAGTAGGACAGTGGGAAATGAGATTTAATTCAGTGGCTTTTTGTACACTTGACTTAAATTTAGAGTATATACTTTGCAGTTTTGCTGTTATCACAGTACTAAGAAAATTGCTATCCCTTTCAGATCTGGTGCCTGGGAAATGATTCTCAGGCACGCAGCCACATTAACCAGACGGTGGACGGGAATGCACTGTCGACAGTGGTGAAAGGTCTGCTAGCCGGCGTCCTTTATCAGGTAGAGGTGGCAGCAGTGACCAGCGCTGGAGTGGGCATTCACAGTCAGCCAGTCCCTGTCATTATCAGTGAGTGGCCACTACAACACAAGATACAATTCCTATATATAACCGATAATATGTGATTCTGTTAACACAGACAGTATTGCAAAGGTGTCCTCTATGAAGAAAAGAGTATGATTGACAGTGTTGCACTGCAGCAAAACCTTTACTATGTATGAGCCGTGTAGAACAATTTTCAAGCTAGCTTTCTAACCCTTTTTGTTTGTTCTCTTTCTCTCTCACTCTCAGAGCTACCATCAGAGCAGCCTGTCCCGAGTGGGAACGGAGACTCGGATCAGAACGTCAGCCTTGCTGAGCAGATCACAGATGTGGTAAAGCAGCCTGCCTTCATCGCGGGTATCGGTGGGGCATGCTGGGTAATCCTCATGGGCTTCAGTGTTTGGATCTACTGCAGACGCAAGAAGAGAAAGGAGCTTAGCCATTATGCCACTTCGTTCGCATATACACCAGCAGGTAGATAAAATATCATGCACATACAAATTTAGGCATGCTCAGACATACAGTATACAGTATAAAATAAACACAAATTCTAACATTATATGTTCTCTTCGTTGTCTTGCAGTTGGCTTTCCTCATGGGGAAAATGCTGGAATAAATGGAAGGTTGGTGCCTCCCAATACACTAAAAGTTGTTTTGTTGACGATCTTAGAAGACGTTGGAATAAAACTGTGCTTTTTTTTTCCAGGCCCGGTGTGTTGGGCTCTAATATAGGGAATTATCCCTGGCTGGCAGATTCATGGCCGACTACAAACCTTGTGCATAATGGCAAAGATTCAGCAAACTGTTGTCCCGCCAAACATGACACAGCAGAAAGATACTACAATGGTGAGAAACCAGAGCCATAAACTCAATGCGAACTTCAGTATAAAGTGTGGATTTGGATTACTCCCTAATCTATAGTAATGACATCAGGAATTTATTAGCTCTGATGGGATAAAACTGAAACAGAGAAGTGAAAATGTTGCCAGAAGCTCAATCAAAAAGGAAACAATGAGAATATATTCGCAAAAATCTGAAACATGAGCAATTCAATAACAGCCTGACCCGAACACTGCAGATCAGATGCATCTCTTTGTACACTGCAGAATTCTAACACATGACTGGTTATGGGAAAAAGGAGGCTCTGCATCTTATTGGTGAATGATCACATCAGAAGAGAAGTAAAAACACAGGGTTATATGAGGCTACTGGACTACAAGTAAACAATAAATCTGCTGCAGTTGTTTCTATAGTACCGAGAAATCAGAAACTAAAACCTGTGATGAAAATATCACACGTACAGGGTCACTGCAACCTTAAAATTATGATAAGGATTAAATCAAGAGTTAAATATGTATATAGACGATCAAGAGCTCAAAATAGATATTAAAATGGAAAAACAACTCAAGTACAGAATAATACTCTCAACAAGAGAGAGGATAAACTCCGACTTCCCTGACAAAGACATTTATATAGCATTAAATAGCAAAGACGTTTATATGGCATTTATTGCACAATAACTGGGGAACTCTTAAGAGGATTGGAACAGATTTAGTTGTAGAAATGTCTGTGTTGTAACCAGTTTTAGAGAACAGACACAGTTAGCAAAGAAAATGCTCTCGAATGATCTCGATTATGTTTCCTCGCTGCTTTTAGAAAGTGGAATCTCCAACTACCTCAGCCAGACTGAGAAGTACAGCAACGGCTCCAACGAGGGCCCCATTTACAGCACCATCGACCCCACGGCTGAAGACCTACGCAGCTTCTCTGCCCAGTACTCTCAGCACACCACACCCTATGCTAGCACTCCCATCATGCCTTTCACCAACCAGACCCCCTGCAGCCCTGACCAGGATGGTGGCCACTGGATTAACCAACCAGGAACATCCAGTGTGCAGTATGCTCAGCCAGACCGCACTAAGGCAGACAATGGTACAGATTATATAGAAATCATTTTATTTCTATTTTATAATTATACTTATTGTAGGTTTGATGTGAATATTTTTGTTTCACTCACAATGATGATTCATTCTTCCTGTAGTTAAACAGCCAAAGCAGAAGTCAATGGGTAAGGCAGTGAAGACGCCGTCTCTGAACTGGATGGAGCCTTTACCACCTCCACCTCCCTCATCAGAGTTAGAACATTGTGAAGATGATGACGAGGATGAACATATTGAAGACATGGGGTAAGAGCGTTCTCCTCCCGAATTAGAGGTTGCATGAATTTACATTTTTTACTATTTGGAAATGTAATCGACTTATCATCTTATTCATTGGCTATTCTATCATTTAGCAATTTTATTTTTGCAATACATTGCTGATTGTTCTCAGTGATTGTTTAGGGTAAACTATTAAGTAAATCAGTGCACTGTAATAAATCTGTGAATCAGATATGGACTATTTGAGGTCGTAAATGTGCATCAAGAGGGTCAGATATGAAGCTTAGTGGACAGAGTATACCTTATATTAATTAAGGCAGAAAATATTGTGGCCACATACAAACAAAAACAACTTGAGGATTTGATAAGAGATAATGGTTGATTACTGACATTGAGTGATATTGGACAAAATGAAACAAAATTTTTATCCTTAATGCACATCTGCTTGACTTAAAGGCAGAGCCCGTGCTTATTTGGGTAACAATAATCATTACCTCATCTGGGTGAATGTAAAGAATATCTTATAAAACTGTGTGATTTACATTAAACAGTATCCAGGAAATTTATTACTCAAATATTTTCATACTAAAAAAGTAGATATTACTGTGCAAGCAATCATTATTTGATTATTTGACTGTGCAGTAATTATTTGATGAAATTAAAATTTAATTCAGTATAATTAAATGTATTTGCATTTGTTAATGTACTATTTAATTATAATCTGGATACACTGATTAACTTTTATTTTAGATGCTGCATGAATTTAAATATAGTACATAAAAGTTTGTATGATTGAGACTCAGATTGATCTCTGGACTGTTATATTTCATTCTTGGCTATTAAAAATAAATCCAGGGGCTAAAAGACACATTTTGATAGCTGTGTGTCTCACCGAGTTAGTGTGGAATGAAACGTTGACTAAAATAAAATCATGCCTGTTCTGTGAGACAAGTGTGAGACAGATCATTAAAAAACAGTTTTGGTGTGAACAAGCCACAATCGACTTCTTTACAGAAACTGTTTTTCCTGATAATCTACGCTGAAAGTTTTGAGCTAGACTGGCTAGACTTTACCAGCTGTATGAAGAAATCTTTTCTAAATGGAATGAATTGTCAGTATAGCGTTAGGCTTTATGTTTATGAAGGCTGTGTTCGGACAGAACATTCATTTTTTTCAGTTTTTTTAACTTCCATTTCCTTTTCTACTTATCCTTAAATTTGGCGTAAATTCAATTGTACTCATCAGCATGTTGGCTGAATGAAAGCCAGTCTCAGATGTTTCATACTTATTCCAACACCAGTTGCTCCATTAGCTGTGCTGCTGGTGTTATTGGGCCTGACAGGGCTTTCAGTAGAGCCTAACGATGTTAGTGGTTCTGTGGTTTCTGGACTGAATACTCTTGTTTTTTTTTCCTTCTCACTATCATGTTACATTCATGTTAGCCTGCAGAAGAGTCAGCTTCGGCCGCCGAGTGGCCTGACCACAGGCATTGCGCGTGTGTGTGTGTGTACAAGTGCAGACAGGTGGACCCACATTTATCGTTCTCCACTACATCTCCACCTGGGCTGAAGGGTTCACAGAGGAGACAAAGCACATTAACCACAGACGTTAAACAGAGCTGATTTACAGATTATACCGCTGAGATCAGGAGGCCCGTTAGCACCGAAGCACCCCCTCTCTCTCTGTTTTCCGCTCATGTCTAGCCGGTCAGTGGTAACAACGTTTGCCAGCTATAGGTGCAGCCCTTCTCGTGTTCCTCGCTCCGAGCAGAATAGGATCATTCAGCACATCAGCACGTACAGCCACACATCCACAACTCGATTTCCATTTCTAGCCTACAGTAAAGTTCTCCAATTTGTGATGAACTTGAGGATAACACTGTTGACCTTTGCATGGATCCCCAAAGGTCTTTTTGAGAGAACATGTATCTGATTATTGCATTAGGTTAATACCTTTATACCTGCCCTTTACTCTAATGTTTCTCACAACAGTTTAGAAACATAGTTCTAATACCTTCTGCATTAACAAATCACGACCTTTTTCAAAGCGGACGTATTGAATATCCATTGCCTTTGGGTACAGCAGAGTGTGTCACTCAAAAAGTATTAAGTGATTATCATTCTTCTGTGACATGAAAACCACACAAGTTATCCGGAGGCCACAGTTTTAAATGCCTGCATTGCCATTGTGGTCACTAGAGACTGATTACTCAACTTGGTCGGTTTCAAAGAGGTCGCAGTGATGTAGTGGTCATAGTAATAATAACAGCAAAATTCTCTTATTTTCTTTTTATTTGCAGCACTGACGAGGAGGACTGGTGTCCCCCACTGCCCGAGAGGACCTATCTAATGGATGGGGTAGCAGAAGATGGACCATGTCCGCCTCCCAGAGGAGATGCCTCATCTCCAACCACCTCTTACAGCTACCAGTCCACAGCCACTCTGACGCCCTCACCAAGGGAGGAGTCGCGCCACTGCAACGACACACCACGCATGCACCAGTCCGAACAACATCAGCCAGGACGGTGAGATTATCATCATTTTAACATTTATTAGGTTATTTTTAAGTGGGTGTAGCATACACTGGACAGTTTTATGTTTTTTTTCCCCTCTTTTTGATGAACACTGGGGAAAAATGCTTGAGGTAGAAATGCCAGCACTGTCAGCACGGCCTATAAAGTCTGGCTCTGAAAATTCTTCAACCCCAGACACATGAGTCTAGTTCATAATTGGTCCTCTTTTCATTCTGCTGATATAGTTATTATTCTGTTTGTATCTGCCTGCAGTATTTATCATTTAGATGTTGTAGATGGTTTTATTTCACAAAATGCGATGTGTAAACAAACTAGCAGTCTAGCCACTGGCAACCTGACGTAACAGTTACAAGTGATAATGTAAATGTATTATACAGCTTCATGAAAGTTAAAATATACACTGAAGTCCCAGAAAAACTGGACAAACTCTAATAATTGATAGGTCCCCCATGGGGCATGGACTCCTCAAGCTTGTGGTAAAATTCTGTAGGCAATAAACACCATACTTCTTGTAAAATGATCCACAATTCTGTTGTATCTTGAGATGTAGGATTTCTGTGTTCCACAGTGTGTTGCATGTCATCCTAGATGTGTCTGATAATGTTAAGATCTGGTGACTTATTTGGAAATGGCAAAACCCCAAACTGTGTGTTCTATGTATTGCCAGTCACCACCAGCCTGTGTATTTTGCATAGGATTATCTGTACCAGTTTTGCTGGCACTTTGTTGTGTTTGTATCTGTTTATAGTATTTTATCTGTTGAAATATTTGTATTTGGATACATCCCTTTTAGATATACTGTATAACTCCATTACAAATACCCAAATACTCCAAAACCAAAATACTCTATAGTACTAACAGTATTAGACCTAGATGGTTGGCAACATGGCTTCGATTTGCTGTAGTCATTGTGAGGAGCAACAAAAAAATGGTAGATAACATTAAAGTAATACACAGGTGGAACCAGTTACACAAAACTGGAAACAATTAGCAAAATATGAGAAGAGGCAAACGAAAAGCATGCTAACACGTGAACAGGAAATAACATGTAGCGCTGACTCTAAAGGCTGAAAATGTTATTCGTTCAGTTAAGTTTATTCTTACACCATGTGCTAGTGTGTACCTGTAACTAACACACCTCGCTGTATGTCTTATACACATGACGTTCCCATGTGTGTTTTTCAAGAGATGACATAGTCCTGACAGGGTAATGTGTCCGAGAGGTAGATGATGTGCTCTTAGCCTCACAATAACTGTATATCACAGACACCAACCTGTATTGCGATATTGTGTGTGTGAACTACATGACATTCTCCCTACCTCACTGTGTCTGTATATCACACACATAGTCCTTCAGGGAGTTTGCTTCCTGCTATGACACTATGATATTTGATTTGTTTTCTTTGTCTCTGAAGGTGTTTGAGCACTTACTCCCCTGTTTCTCCCTCTGCGAAATGTACCTTCTGAATAATTGATCGCGCTCTGTTTATTCTACCCATCGTTTCCTGATACAGATTTTTTTTTACATGTCTTTAAAAGTTGTCTTTGAAAGATGTTACATGATGAAAGTTCATGAATGCAGTTCATATAAATATATAAAAGCTGTCTGTTCACCCAGTCATTTGTTTATATATAATGGGCCTGTCTACATTCTGCTTTATTTGATCTTGACAGACGGTTGCCATGTGGACCGGTGCCTATCCCACGGGCACCGAGCCCTCCGCTCACGCCGTCCAACCCAAACCTCTCAGCCAATCAGGAGAGCTCCGAGAGCGGCACGCCGCACCGCGCAGCACACAGGCGGAATTTATGCCAAGGAGCAACACAGAGTGTAGATAGTGTCAATGCACCAGGTGTGTATATGGGATTCTTTCTGTGTCTAAGCTTGTATTTAAAAAAATTACATATTTTGTGTCTACAACAAGATATCTCAAAAGAAGAGCCATTTCAAATGATTAGCTTGCTACCATGTGCTACAATTGTCAGCTCTGAAATAATATAATGGTATCAATTCTAGGCTAGAAGTCTGTACACATAACATACCACAACTCTCAAAGGATTCTGTCAGACAGCTTTGCAGCTACCACATCAGATGTAATATGTTTTTTTTCTTGTTAGGACGAGCAAGAACCTCTGCAGGAGAGCAGGTCCAAACTCCTCCTGGCCAAAAGGCTCGGGTAAAGAAAAAAACCTCAAAGAGCAGCCAGTACCGTAGAGACATCATACAAGGAGGTAGGATTTTTTTAACTCAGCATATCAGAACTGCATATCTGCACTGAAGTATGTTTATATGACATGACAATACAGATGTTAATAATGACATAGCCTCAAAAATTAAGTCAGGAGGCTGTCACAGTTCACTGATGCTACAGTTTGCTGTCTATTGAATCTGAAGAAGAATCCTTTGTTTGTCACATGTACAGGGTGAGTCAAAAGTCACAGGACTCATGACCATTTTCCCATTGGAAAAACTTGCTGTTGATCCAATATGGCGGCTTTCAAGATAGTGTCCATGTTCCAGACATAGCCTAGAAGATAATGCCACACAATACTTGCTGGGGTATTCAGATGTCATTTTCCCCTCGTTTCTGAAATAGGGTGTCTTTGGGGGCTTGAACCCCCAACCTTTTTTTTTTTCATTCACCCAGAGCCTTAACCGTTCAGCCACCACGGCACATTATTTTCCCTGTAATAGGACATTTAGAGTTGACACCATACTCCAACAGACTGGGTCATTTTAGGTCATTCAGGTGTTCAGCTGTATTTGAGTTAGAGCAGGTGTGGTGAAGTAGACACATTTTTCTTGGTCTAAGAAGGTCATTTCTGATTTACAGACATTACTCTACTATCCTTCTTTCCCTCTCCTATTACTGTCTGCAGTTATCGTGTAGACTGTCTGCACTTAGATTTTGTCTTTGGTTTGAACACATTTGCCCTGAGATTTAGTTTGTAGGTGTTAGTGGCCACAGAGGATTTCTAAATTAGCCCAATTTGTCCTTAATTGTACTGTCTGCTGCTCTCCTTAATAATAATGTGAAGTACACAGAGACTTGCTAAGACGGGTTAGTAGACACAAATGCAGGTGCTTTATTAAACCAAGGCAAACAAAGTCCATATTCACAGTCACTGTGTACTGCAGGGGTCAGGTGATTGGCAAACAGACTACCAGAGGTAGAGCTTCAGTTACTAGAAACTTTACTCGGAACAAACACAGCTTGGTACAAAGACAAATAAACCACAGACTAACATACAAACGGCAGGGCTTAAATATAATAAACCAACAGGAACAGGACTAACTAAACACAGGTGAAAACGGGTAGGAAAAACAGAACTAAAACTTACGTGAGTGGCAACATGTGGGAAGCAAAGTACTTAGGCTGGGTGTGGCCATCTTGTCTAGCTGCCATGAAACTTGGGAGCTGGTGTTTTTCTCTGGAGCCCTTGTAAATTGAACATGGGGTGAAGTAATTCTAGCTGGTCTCTATTAGCACTTTGTGCGGTTCCCATTTTTAATATAATAAAAACTTGGTTATATACAATGCATATATACAAATGTGAGCATGTCAGTGGACTTTGACTGACAATGATGTCAGCCACCTTTATAAAATGTTTTGGATGTATGCAACCATTATATATAACCATCTCAGTTTAGGAGTTTATGCAATAGATATAGAAATAGTCATACAGAGTGCTATCATGTTGGGAGTGGTACTAATGAATCCATACTCATTAGATGGATGGATGGATGGATGGATGGATGGATGGTTGGAAAGATCAGATAGATCAGATTATTTTAACTGCAACAGAACGTATGTGTTAACTGTAGACTTTTATCTCTGCAGATCTGCCTCCTCCTCCAGAACCTCCTCCCGAGGACGAGCCTGTCCAACTCGCAGCAGGAGACCTGGAGTGTGGACACACATCTTTAGAAAGAGATGGGGGCTCGCTGTCCTCCATGGAGAGGAGAGATCAAAACGCACGCAAGAACTCAGCTCAAAGACGCAAAGATGGTGAGAGAACTGCTTGCAGCCTAATACCATAATGAAGCACATATCTACACTGTGCTGTGGATAATAGATTCATTCCACACAGGGGTTTACACAGTACCCTCACACAGTGAAATATAGTTCAACTTAGTAGAGTTCATAATTAAACCCCTACTCCAAGATTTCCCAAAGCTCAGAGGTCTGACTTAATATATCACTCCACAGATGACGACTTGGTTCCTTACAACAAGCACAACGTTCTGTCCCGGGGTCAGATGTCCAGCAACTGCTCCACGACAGGAAGTTCTTCGTCGCGAGGCTCGACAGGATCCAGAGGTCATGGAAACAGCCGGAAAAGAAGCGAGGTGAGGTGCTCTGGAAGTGAACACATGCATCTTTGAGTGGCTTGAATGTTGAGATGTGAGATAATTATTTAAACATTACCCTGTAGGGGCTGTAATCTTTTTTGAATAGCACTGAGGAGGTAAGGCTCTCAATCAGTAAAGCTTTAATTGCCTCTTAAGCCCTTAATTTCTAAAACTAATCTCACACCAAGACCATAATTGTCAGTAATTAGGCACAATACATAAACATCACACACATTTTCTTTTCGCACTATGATTAAGATGGAATTGGATCAGATTTCCAACAGGTTTGGCTCTCAAAATGAATCCTGAGTGCTTTCACATTATTTGTTCTCAAGTA
>JAOVVF010000008.1:7051559-7063510 GCA_028565595.1 Duopalatinus emarginatus | reverse complement strand
TCTGGAGATTGGATTTCAAGTTCATTCTTGTGTCCACTGTCTGAAGTATGTAGCTAAAACCTTGTATGTAAGGCAGCCAAGAAAAACGCTTTGGATGTGGCTGTATCTGAATTCAGCTATAAAGATTTTGACAGACAGTCTGGTTGTGACCAAAATTGGCCCTCTCTACATAACACTGTGTGGGTATGTTTGTAGGTAGGTAGCTAGGTAGGTCCACGTCAGTGGACTTTGACTGACAATGACTTGCAGTGGATGTCAGCCACCTTTATAAAATGTTTTGGATGTATATAACCATTATATATACCAATCTCAGTTTAGGAGTTTATGCAATAGATATAGAAATAGTAGGTAGGTAGGTAGATGCTTTGCTTGGTTTTGTGCTCACATGATAAAAAAATAACAGGTAAAACAACAGCAGCAGAAAAAAATAAAAACTATGGCTATTTAGAAAAAAAAGGATAAAGTTTTCATATATTTCACATATTCATTATTATTTATATTTTATTTGTTAAATTTTAAATAAACTACAAATTGAATCAATAGATAGCTGTTGCTTTTAGATAATCACTGTGATGGCTTTTTTAAAATTATTAAAAATTGTGCAAAAAAAAGAAACATATTTCATAACTGTATAAAGTGTCACCTTGTGAAGGCTTTCCCTACAATGTGTATTGTTTATAACAATATTGATGATATGTTTACGGCACAAATCCATTTATGTTCCTAGGCCTGATTCCTTAACAAAGCTCTGTAGTATTTATACCGCAGACTCTGTGTCTCACCCAACCTTTGATCAGCAGCACAGAAAGGCTCAGTATAGCCAAAGAGAACACACCCATAATGCCATCCCAGTGACCCCAACCCCTTCTTTTTTATGATCTAAACCTTTTTTCTATTAAGCAGGGGGAGTCCTGCCATGGGAAACAGGGCATAAACCCGTGTCCTTCACAGACCCCTGTCTCAGATCTATCCCCCCTCTCAGGTTTCCCCTCCGGGAGCTTTAAAAGCAGTGCTGACAAAAGAGGGCTGTGTGTTCCCGGGGGAGGGGGTTTCGGGTTACCCTTTTCCTCATCGTTATCTTTCCCAGCCGCACAGGGCGCGTGAAAAGGTGCTCAGTGGGTGAGGGAAAGGGGCTTCGATAGAGCCAGTCTCAGATCATACGATAACCAGGCACGATATTGAAAAAATAAATTGAGCGCATTGAATTTACTAGATTCAAATGTCTGTCCAATTTCCTCATGAATAAAATATATCACATCAACAAGACTGTGTGTCTGTTAACATCTTATATTTACTGATAATTGTCCCTGTTTTATTCATGTGGAAATTCAGTTTTATTTGTATACCACTTTAAAAAGAGGTTGTCACTAAGCAGCTTTACTAAATCTGGATCTAGATTCCTGATGAGCAAGCCAGAGGCGACAGTGTCAAGGAAAAACTTCCTGAGAAGACATGAGGAACAAAAAAATCCTCCAGAGTTATCAGATCTGAAATCTGTCCTTTTCTGGGAACTGGCTTATGAGATTATAAATCATTACACACATAATGGGAATAAAAATGCTGAGATAAGCATGGGGCAGTGTTTGGGATTCCAGCAACAGTCATTTTATCCAAGTCTACAGTCAAGCTGAGCTTCTTCTTCAGTATTGGGTTTGCTGATTGATTGCAATAAAAGTTGACTGTTTGTAAAATGGTTGAGTAAGATTTCAATTTCTCAACTGATTAATGCCAGTATGGTGTGTCTTTTTTATTATTGTAAGCCTAAATCTAATATTTATGTCTTTATTTTTGTTTTTTAGGAGATGAGATAAGCGGATGCCAATAAACTGGAGGGAAAAAAACTTGGGTCGACACAGCCGTCAGTATTGTTTCATTTTCCTGCCTGAAAGAACAGACGAGCGGAGAGGGGGATGAGGACGAGTACGCAGATTCATTACCTGCCTCATCACATACAAATCATGGACGTTTCATTACGTTATTATTATTATTGTTATTTATGACTTTCATGGGGCCATTTGAAATCCCATCGTCACTGTAAATAGTCTTCTCCTTACGCTTTTTACACGGGGTCCAGATCGAGAGAAAGAAGAAATATATTGTATTTATAAGAAAAAGACGCAAAACATGTCAAAAGGTCCGATATAAAATTTTAAAAAGTTGTCATCTGAATGTGCCAACCTCTTTTTTTTTTTTTTTTCGTAGAAATGTACACAGTACTTTTTGAATAGCATACATGATATTGCACTCTTGTTGTGTTGGAAAGCAACAAGCGATTACAGAGCACAATGTATGTCTGTTGAAGCTTTCATTTCACACTCAAAAGAACGTCTGACCAAACGCCACACTGTGTTTCTCCGTTATGGAAGACTGTCTCTGTGTCTTTTTTTATTTTTTATTATTTTTTTTTTTCTTTAAGGACTGCTTCAGTGACAGTGTGAAAATGTGTTCCATTCAGAAAAAAAGGGAAAAAAATCTTCAGCTGACTAACTTTTTGGTAGTCCTCATTGTTTTGTAAAAATGAAATAAAAACACATTTGGTGAACCATATGTGGAGTCGGTTTTAATCAGTAAAACGTTCTTGCTCGAATACTAACAAACGACGGTTTACACGTGGCAGATGATTACTCCTGTGATGTGTATTGAGAGACGTTAAAAAAGCTATTTAGTTTCTTTAAAGCTTAAACTTCCGTAAAGGAGATTCCATCTGGCAGATCAGCTCATGGAAAGAAGGCGTAATGCAACCCATAGCAGTGCTCCGAGCAAGAGCAGTGAAAAGAAAGGGAGGAAAGGATTTTAAAAATGTGACAGGAGAAAAATGGTGAATGAAGGAACAGGAACTAGTGAAGAGTAAAAAAAAAACAGGAGACAGAGGAGAAAAGACATGGAGAAAGAAAAACAATCATTCTCCCACACAACCAACCCTGAGGACATGGAGAGAGAGAGAGAGAGAGAGAGATCGGAGACAAGAAAGCGGAGAGTGAACTAGAGAAGAGAAATCTAAATGAAAAGCGAGAGGAAGGTAACTGGAGGGTGACGAGCAAATAGAGAAGGAGAAGTGGATAGAGGAGGGAACAGTTCTCTTACTTCTATTTGAGACAAGCAGGCCCGAGGTGAAATACAGAAGAGACAACAGCAAAAATAAAAAAAAAGAAGAAGCATGAGTCCGGCTGAAGAGGCTAAAGCGTGAGGAGTTGCTTATCATGCTTATGGATCTGTTGAGTCAGATCTTGTTACAGAGCTTTAAACAGTTGGACGTTTTGGACAGAATTCCTGCTCTTATGTGTATTAAATGAAACCGTTTCAACTCTCATTGTCCTTTCAGTAATAGTGATGTACTGCTTAGCATCAGTGCAGGATTGGACAGAAATGGCCCAAATTGTGACCTTTAGAAAAGCACACACACACAAACACACACCATCTCTCTCTCTCTCTCTCTCTCCCTCAATAGAGGTCTCCTTATCCATAAATCACCAGCTCATTCATTAGTTGTGTGTCGTTGCGGCACGCCCATCAGGGCTGGAGGGGAGCAGAGAGCAGTTAAAATACCGTTCAGCAATTTCCATGTTAATTACCCAGCCGAGAGATGGATGCTTTTCTCTTTATTGTTCGTCTAATGTATGCAAAGTGCGTGCGGTTGCGGCATGAAAACTAAGAGGTGATCGTTCTGGAAGCAAAACACGCTCTGACATTTGACTTATTTTACCATAAACACTGATTTAAATTGGCGAGCATGTTGAAAAGACAAGGCACTGGCTTCGTAATGATGGCCAGCTGCAGGAGTGTGAGTGGTGCGTTATGGAGAGAGCCACCTAAGGCCTTTAAAGCACCAGGCTGAATAAAATATACTCATCCGGCTGAGGATCTACAATTACCACACTTCATTTACATAACCTCACTCCAGCTCTATAAATCATCAGTGCTTCAGTTTGCAGCACACTCCAAAGATTTAGAGTACCTCTGAACTCTGAATTGTGAGTTCCAAATGTGCTTCCATTCAGCTTCAGTAACTTTATCCTGGTGACGGTTGTGGTGAATATGAAGCCTATAATCACCAACACTAGGCACTCAGTGAGACAGACCTTGATTGGGATGGAGTTTCATCATAGGACATGATGTATACACACATGCGCACCTAGCGGCGATTTAGCACAGCCAATCTACCTTCTGGAACGTTTTTGGGAAAGGGGAGGAATTTTGGAATAACTGTGAAAATCCACATAGACAGTAATGACAGCTCAGGATTAAACCAGGCAGCAAGGCTACTCACTACCCAGATTAAGGCACTTATGGGCTAGGTATGGTAATGGCTAGTGTACTATGGGCCAAAATTGACTCAACTTTTAAAGCACCAACTTTTAAAGTTTGTTATGGTGTGCAGACTTTGGGCCACATGTGGCCCACATGCAGTCCACCATACAAAATGATTTGAATTTTGGGCCAAAACTGGCCTGACTGTAGCTCGTCATATATTTTTTTCTGTTCTGGTACCCTAATGCAGATAAAGTTGACACCATCATTCCGCAAGTATTAAATGTGGGCGAGATCTGAGCCATGACTTATTTGCTATCTGCATCTTGGTACCCACTGTACCACATTTACAATATTATGTGTTGTCAAATTCGTATAAGTTAAAAGTTTAATGTACTAACACACGATTTCACAAATTGTGAAGTATTTCGCTGGTAGAGTTAGTGATACACAAAATAGTTAGTGGTAATGTTTGGCAATTTTACAATAAATAAATCACAGAAGTGATGAAAATTCAAAGTGATCCTTAGATACTAAAATCCCACTAATGTGTAATTATTAGGAGAAACGTATCCAGGGACAAAGAGAGAAGGAAACGGGAATGTTTCCAAATTTCATATTCTGATTAATTGACAGAAATGCTATTAAATAGTTCTATTAATAACGATTACAGAAATACATTCAGGGATACTTTAATTAAACTAGAGGATTTGTGTTGGACCTCAGGCTTTTGGAAAAGAGAATGACTCTTGAATCTAATCCTCTGGAGCAGATATGGGTCACCGAGAAGGTTTCCTCCCAAGGGCTCTTTGCTCCACATCGCTCATGTTTGTCCCACGTTATCTTCCTGCAAGGACGACGGATCTGGCCTGGAAGCCACGCTCAGTTGGACGCCACTCCGCAGAGAGGCGCTTCATTTTCATTTAGGAAGGAGACAGAGACGGAGAGGGGAGATTATTACGCAGGTGTTGTACATTAATGACCATTTAAATGGGGTCATTTGGAGCCTGGGTTTATTACCGAGCTTATGGGCTCAGTATTCATGACAACAGAAGGACTCGGTGAGATTCAGTGTGGATTTGTTTGCTGTGTGTATGAATACTTTCTGAATAGTGTAAGTAAAAAAAAGATTTTGTTAGGACAAGGTAATTGTTGCAAGTATAATACTTGAGAACTAATGCTCTTCAAAAAAAATATTAAAGGAAAATACAGAGCTGTGTGTGTGAGAGAGAGAAGAAAAATGTTTTAAAGTGATGTTACATAGTAAAGTAGGTCAATAGATTACCAGCAGGCTATTAAAAGATGCCTTTTTGGCCATGTATCCTCACTGTGTGTGTGTGTGTGTGTGTGTGTGAGAGAGAGTGAGAGAGAGGGCCAATGCCAAGCATATGGCCATGGGGAGTGAATAAGGGGGACAGAATGTAATCCCTCACTGGTACTGTGTGTGTGTGTGTGTGTGTGTGTGTGTGTGTGTGTGTGTTTGTGTGTGTGTGTGTGTGTGGCGGGTGGCCAGCGTTTGTATGATTTAATGCTGTTTGTTTGTAAAAAGGATTAAAGTTTTGTCGTATTCACTGCCTCTAAACTGACTCTGCACATTCGTTAACTCCTACAATCAGCTGCAAGCACCCCATGACTGCACACACACACACACACACACACACACACACTGCGCTGCCAGGCCCATGCCCAACTACTGCTCTGATAAGAGAGGAAAGCTGCCAGCCGCTGCTATCACCAAGGCACAGTTTATTTGTATTAAAGGTCTTTTGAGGGAACAGTGGAATTAGTAAATACCTCCAATATAACATTTTAGTTTAACAACTGAAAAAAATATATAAAACGTTAATTTAGGGAATAAGTCCTCTTAATGTAATCATGTCAGTAGTTCTAGAGGGAACGGTGATCTACAGCTAACAAATCTCAGCCAGTGTTCATGTTCATGTGGTTTCATGTTCGACTGATATCAACTCCTGTTTTTCATTACAAAAAGAACAGAAACATAAAAAGAGAGTTAAAAAGAAACCTAAAAACAACTGAAAACTACAGGAGATACACATATTAAAAACTCCTGTACAATAATTCCTGTGCTATTCAAATGGCTATTACATCCCAGCATTCATAATAGTGTATATTAAATAGACCTGGTTTATTTATATGGTAGAGTTTAGAGAACCATCTTCCTGCCCGGAGCTCGTTTACGTCAGCATGATGCGGCCATAAGCAGCCTGTTATACACTGCTGGTTTTCTCTCGTTGATTATAACTCAGGCCTGAGTCTCTACGCCACTGCACTTTCGATACAAACTGCAGTAGACAGAGTGATCATCTCCGCGAGGTGTTTTTTTGTGCCGGCTCCGCTCTTGTGTTCTGGGGCGTTTCTGTGGACGCTTTAAACTGGGCCTCCATCTCCTCCACCCAGGCTGTGCTCCAATCCCACACGGTGAGAGGGTCCACCTCCCCAAAACAGTCCCGTGGGGGGAACAGCATACTCAGCGGAGACCCAGGAGGCGAGAAATCTGTTTTCACACACACACATGGTAACATATGAACAGCCATGATAAGGCACAACATAAGGAAATAAAACACACTACTGCGCTTGCTCCTAAATGATATGGTCCTAAACAATTCAATAAATTACACCAGTGGCCAAATTCTCGTTTCTTTAACAGTGATGACTGAGCCATTTCATTTCGTTGGTCATTGCTTTAAAGGGAAAGGAAAAAAAAACAATTTGGTAAATGGGAACTCTGCACACCCCATTGAGAAATGTGATTGATTTGGTGACACAATAAACAGTAAAGTCGCCTGTTCAATTTCCTGAGAGCCACTACTGTTCCCATAACCCCTCCTCGATACTTCACCTAGAACATCGAGATACAGTCTAAATTATTAGCCGTCTAATCTCTGTAACTCAGTTTTCCGTGCTATCTAGTCAGTTTAGACAATGAGGACGTATCCTGTATATGATGAGGCTGTGTGGAAGGTGGGTGTGGAGATAAGTGTAATGGTAGAAATAACGATAAATCATATATGTCTGTGTAGTACAAAGAGATTATAGAGTAAAATGTTCTTTAGTGACTCGCTGGCAACGACACAAACCTCTAATCTTCACATCCTCTAATCACAGATCTAACGCTGTGTAGAAATAAAATCGAAATACTGATGACATTTTGCCATCTAGTGGAAACAGGAAGTAAATGCACTTGTTGGGGGCTGCGTAATGTAATGAACTGTATTGTAATTTTTAGTACAAAAGAAAACAAAAGAACAAAAGAAACAAAAACCTTTAGCTAATAATAATAATAATAATAATAATATGAAGATATTATTATTATTATTATTATTATTATTATTATTCCAGCATTCTGGGCAGAAACCACACCTGCCCAGAATGCACACTTCCCACACTCGTACCCTATCCATAGCACCCAGCAGAGCAGTTAAAAGCTAGGTGCCTTGCTCAAGAGCACCTCGGTTGTGCCATGTCGGTGTTGGAATCAAACTGGCAAACTTCTGTTCACAAGGCTCATTCCTTAACCACGGCTTCCTCATCTGGAGGACATTATTAGACATTGAACTGAAAAGACCAGCTACTACACATGATCTCAGCCAAAAGGCAGAAAAGTGATATATTATTTCTATTCCTATATTGGATTACTCAACATTTGCCCTGAATAAATATATTCCCTTTATTTACTTTTATTTTCATGATATGTGTTTTATCAAATCTAAAATAAATTGTTGAATGGCATTACTTGGAAATTTGACATAGCTACAAGATGTTAGTAATTACAGACGTCAGTAGTTACACTTGCCTGATAAAGTTCCACTCGTCGACTCTGCTGTCATGGCCATGATTCGAGCGTAGTTCACGTCGTTCATAAAGGAGCCATCTGAAGAGCTGATGATGCTCGTTCTTGCACTTGTCGTGTTTCCCTCGGACACTGAGCCCCAGCCATTCCACAGTGAGCCTTCCCAGTCACTGCAGCATGAGGAGGGCGTGCTCCTTAGAGCTGTTCTCTGTGGTCCTAATACCTGAGGCTCCGGCTCGTCATCTACATCATCCTGCGGTCCACATATGTACCCGAATGTAGGTGTGGGGGAGAAGGGTCGAGGTAAGGCTGGAGAATTTTCACTCAGGCTGCTGAGGATAAAGACACAGAGAGTCATGAAGTGACGTATTTCTTATTTCATATAAATATACAATATGAAATGCATAGTGTTGTGGAAGATTAGGATCTGCGTATCGTCCTGAGTTTTACAAGTACATGCGAATACTCTACTCAGACAAGGGAAACAAGTGGAGGAAGAAACCAAAGCACCCAGATGAAATCCATGTGCTTTAAAAAAATCACCACAACATTTTTAAGTGGAAATTCCAGTGTGAGCTTTTCTCACCTGTGTCTCTGTGGTTTAGGACTGAGCTCTAGGTACTGCTGGTGTGTTTTTGTGCTCAGAGTGTTGTCCTGTTGGTCTCCAGTGGACAGGCAGAAGGAGGTTGTGGAGAGACGGCTGTAGGAAGGACTGTGTTGAGACGGACAGCCAATGGATGCTGCACACACAGACTGCAGTGAGCCAGCATCCACAGTCAGCTTAGTGGACCGGCTGGACCTTGAGAAAGATATGGTAATTTAATGAGTATATGCCTCACTGACCTGGGCAATAAAATTTCATTTTATAGCACATAAATTTAAATTGTTTAGAACAGACACACATTGCAAAATCACAGGTTTGAATATTTCCTAATATAGCTAAGATGGAAGTCATAAAACTGGAATTGCAATTTTTTTTCCTGTGCTCCACAATTAAAACCCTTGACCACCATATTACTCTCAGTTTAATATGACCGCTATAATTTCTTAAAGCTAAACCTGATTTTTGAATGAGTTTATTGAATGGGTTTATTAAGAGCAATTGTCTATATGGTGCAGCTTTTAGTTTAAAAAAAAAAGATGAGAGTAAAAATGCTAGAATAATATCAGAGGAGATTTATTTAATAGTCTGTCATGAGTCATTTGGCCTGAGCAGTTCGTTTTCATACACTGACATGTCAAATGTCAAGGGATAGGAACTAGTATCATGTACAACCCCTGTCTAGCCGGGCGAAGTGCAACATTGATTCCACAAGTGGACTGAAGACATCTGTCAGGATGTTGAGCCATACCACCTACATATCCAACCTCATGAGCCATGTGACGTGTGGCTCTGTGTCTGGTGTCATGGTGTTATCAGAGGCTCTGTGAGGGATCTTCTGCTCACATATCCCATTGAAGCTAAGGAATGCTGCACTGACCTGCAGGACATGCATGTGGCTCTGTGTCCAGTGTCATGATGTTATCAGGGACTCTCTACTAGGACTTCTGCTACCATATCCCATAGAAGCTAAGGAATGTTGCACTGACCTACGGGACATGTGTGTGGGGGGGACCTCCTGCATTGACTGTGTATGTAATTTCTGCCAGAATCACTTGTCTTTTTGCATGGACAATTCTAGCCAGATCTTTAAGCACCCATTGACAGCCACTGTGCTGTCTGCTGTGGGTGGTAACGCCTTCTATGATGTTTTCACAGTACACGAGGAATGTTTAATGCCTGC
The DNA here is from genome assembly GCA_028565595.1 of Duopalatinus emarginatus. Taxonomy (NCBI): domain Eukaryota; kingdom Metazoa; phylum Chordata; class Actinopteri; order Siluriformes; family Pimelodidae; genus Duopalatinus; species Duopalatinus emarginatus. The sequence goes on along the minus strand of JAOVVF010000008.1, from coordinate 7,053,667 downwards.
ACAATGTCCGAAATGAAATATCTCATCCATCTGGCACAGACAATCATGCCTCGTTTGACTCTGATCATTCACGTTGCTTCACCATGAGCAGGCTGGTCAGTGTTCAACCTCACTCACAAGATATTATACAGGTCTAAAAATCATTCCCTGAGGTACCACCACTTCATAATTAATTTACATACTGCTATCCAGTGACTTTTGGCATGTTAGTGTATAGCAAAACAACGGTAAAGATGACGCAAATAATGAGCAAATATAAAATTAGTTTTGTCTAGAAACTGACTGCTTTTATAAATAAACAGCAACCTGGATTTACATTCCTTTGATTTTAAATGGTGTAACCTGACACACATTTACAACGTTGAAGATCATTCCGTCTCAGTGTTTCAGTGGTTCTACAGTGTATCCCAGGAACACTGGGCACAGGAAGTACACCACACAGCCAGTCTACTGAAGCCCGCCATGCACATATTTATTACATATGCACTCATTTATACCTCTGCACGAATTAACAGGAGACCCCTGAAAAACCCCCCACACACACATGCCAAGAAATTAGGCATGGACAGACATTTAGGCTCAAACTTGCAACTGTGAGGTTGCAATGCTACTTGTGCACCACCGTGCCACGAAGCACAGTAATGATGAATAGAGATGCCACTGATCCATTATCAGTATCAATATTGGGGCCAATATACAGTATAGTGGAAAATACTGAATGGAATATCAGGGGATGTTTTTGTAATACGTTTTCTTTTCCCACTTGCTCATTATACTTAATCACATGTTACACAGACTTTGAACTTGGAAGCCTACAGTGTAAAGTCTGTTTAATATCTGAGTACAACTGATTCTGACAGTTAATGTCTAGAAAAGTTTACATACTTACATTTTTCATAAATATGGATCATTCTGAGTTTTTTAGCGGAAGAGCTTTTATTTGTCACATATACATGGCAGTATAGTAAAACAATTTTTTAGCATATCCCAGCTTGTTAGTAAGCTTGGGTCTACTATTATACAGCAACCCTGGAGCAGAGTGTGTTAAGGGGCTTTCTCAAGGGCCCAACAGTAGCAGCTGAGTGGTGCTGAGGCTTGAACTCCCAGTCTTTTAATCCACTACTGTCCCCATTCTTATTTTAAATTGTCTACTACACACCTTTAAACTTCAACATGCATTAATTTGGATTTTAAATAAAAAAAGCTGTGTTTTTTATTTATGTCTTCCTGCAGAAAATAAATCGTGGACATGTGCCGTCTCTATGGTGACATTCAGGTTTGGAATACATAGCATTACCTTTCGGAGGGTTGTTATCCACCCATACTGTGTACGAAGACCTTTCTCTGTCTCTAGTCTCTAATCTAGTTTCTGGCCTTAAGGCCTGTGTGGCCTTTGTCTCTGTGAATCCTGGCTGCATTTTAATTTGACACACTTCCAGACTCTCTAATGAGAAGAGTGGTGCAGCAAGTCCATTAAAGTGAGCTGTAGGCTGAAAATGGTTCCTGGCCAAGAGTGAGACTTCCTTTTCCATTTATGTTTAATGACAGGGTCTGGTCACAGAACCTCTCCTGTGGGTAGCGGGGCTTCATAAAAATGTGTGGTTTAAGTGGATGCGTGTTTACGCAAAAATATTCTGAGAAATAGCGTCCTCTGCTTTCAAATGCAAGTGTTTTAATATACATACTAATGTACAAAAGTGTATTCAAAGACAAGTTACTGCAGGCATCCAGGCATTGACTACATTAGACAGCTTGGTTAGTATAGATCTAAAAATGTACTGTAATATATAATAAAGTCTTCTAGTGAGAATAGTTCTGCATGGTCTGCCATTGTATAAATAGCAGTATACATCATCTTTTGGGCGTATACTTCATATGCTTTTTATGCTTTTATGTTTACAATAACACACACACACACACACACACACACACACATCTCTGATCTCTGACTGACACCTTGTCCAAGCATCAGGGTTTTTCCCAGAGAGAAATAGAATGAACAGATGACTGACAGGCCCAGTACTTTGTTTTGTGGTTAGATGTTGGTAGACGACATCCTGTTTACAGACCCCAGGGCTTCACAGTGACTGCATTGTTTACACTGTATA
>JAOVVF010000008.1:7008529-7023293 GCA_028565595.1 Duopalatinus emarginatus | reverse complement strand
TAATAAAACTTTACCAGACATCTTCCTCATGCCATCACCCTCATAAATAACTGCTTAACGATACTGTACCATACAAATTCTTGTATATTACAAATTTATTTCCGAACGTGGTCTCCTGCACCATATGTACATTGTTTGAAAAATTATACATACACTGTTTACTACCTGTTCCCTAGAGAGACACCACCAACCAGAACGAAATTCATTGTTTATGTAAACATAATTGGCCAAATAAATCTGATTCCAATTGTTGTTGTTGTGGTTTAAAAAACAATATAATTATTTTTGTTGTCATTATTGCATATCTTAAGTACCTTTTTTTTTTAACATTTTCAGTAACATTGTCAACATTTGGAAGATCTTAAGTAACTTATAGAACTGCTCAATACAACAGGATAATAAGGATAACTTATCCCAGATCTGCTCTCTTAACCCTCAATGTGAGATCCATAGCTAGAGTTAGGATTAGGACTAAAAGGTCAGTGACACACCGAGTAAAAGAGGCAAGAGCAGAAGCAAAAGGAGGAGGTGGGAGCAGGAGTTCTGCTTGAGTGGATCACAAAAGAGCATCTACTCCTCTCCCCCTCCCACCTTACCCTCCCCTTCTCTCTCTCTCTCTCTCGCTATCCCACTTCTACTCTCCTACCCCAATCCCTAGCACCCACACCCACATCCTAGGCTAACACCTCTCTATCCCTGGATCTCCAATTCCCTTGGTTTCCTTTGCTCTGTGTCTCTCACGTCTCTTTGTATGTCCAGCTGGCTGCACCACAAAAGCTCCCGCTCAGACTCCCAATGAGTGCTGCTGCCCTGGTCGCTTTGTTCGACTCATTTTCCCACTCCCTAGAGAGAGCAGAGAGTCACAACCAGCATGAAAACCAACTGAGACCTAAGGTGTGGAGAAAGAAAGAGGGGCAGAAACAGAAAGCAAGATGGCAGAAGAAACAGTAACTATGCAAGAAGCTGAAAAGACTAGAGGTGGAGGTCATAGTGCTGATCAGCAGTGGGTTTTCGTCTGGGATTACCTTGCTGCTTAATGAACAAATATGTGCACACCAAAAACATATTATGAAGCACCGAGATATAGATATGGTCATTAATTGCGGGAATAATGATTCCTAAACGATTCATTGAATGATTCTGTGATCCTGAAAGTCAGACTAACTCTTATATCAATGCACATCTCCATTCATACCCTTATTCCACTATCCAACCACTGCTCCATCTATCTATCCATCCATCCACCCATCTATCCATTAGCCCTCAGAAAGCCTCACTGTTGAGATGTGGGCCGGAACTAATAGGATTGGATTTGATTCATTAGATTTTCTTTCATCAGACTGGTTGGAATTTCACTGCACGTCCTTCCCAGCTCCCTGATCTCCTTCTCATTTTTTTTTTTTTTTTTAAAACACGCTTGTGAAGACTTGGAAGATGTGGAAGATCACATAACTGAGACCAAATATCAAATATTAAATTTCTCTTCCCTTCTATCAGATACACAGTCACACATGGGCACAGTTCTGCTATAGAGGGAAATATCTGGCACAGATGGTACATGACGGCATGATCAGGTAGGTATGAAAGGCATTTTCCTGGTGAGGCTACATTTTGTGAGTGCAGGATCTGTGGAATATTTATTAGAAATTTTTCTATTATAACTAAGAGTTTTTCATAACATGAGAGTATAGGAGTTTTCCTTTAAAAACTGCGATCAGCGGGAGTTTTATTTATTCAGTTTCTTATTTCCAGTTAGTTAGTAAAGAACATTCAAAGGCGTTCAAAGGATGTGAGAGTTGTTTACCGACTCAAGACGATAATCTCAGGAAAACCTGCCAATAGGCTGTTAGAATGATGTAGCAACAAAGAGAATGAATAGAGCCCGAGTTAGTGTCTCAAAAGATGTGGACCAGCCAAATTGTTTACCGAGTCTAAACAAACTGTCTTTTATTAGCTGCAAACACTAGACCTCGACAAGCTCCCTAATGTATTCAGTGTGCACGGTATACACATAAACATTCACATGAATTAAGAGCTATAATGATGTTCATCACTCTTACAGATATACAAACTTTTGACAAACACTATAAGACAAACACCCACACAGGGCATTTCCTTGTTAGAGTCCAAATAATCAACTTGCACAGCTTGACGTTCTGCTGAAGCACCCAATTCTGTTCCCAGCGCTTTTGTGGCATTGTGTACAGAGATGGTCTTTTAAAGAACACTTCTCTCGAGCCAAATTAGCATGTCAAAATGGTGCGGAGCTGATGAAATGTCTGGTTCGTGTTGTCCGTATGGACAATAAAGGGTAGCAGGTCACCAGTTAATAGAGTGACGTCAGTTCTTAACTAACTCATGCAGTTAATAATACTGATATTTGAAATAAACAATACATAATGCAATTAAGTAGCAATAAAAATCATGTTTTACTTAAAAATACAACTGGCAAGTACAAAACTGAGGAACATAACTACATTTTCAGTTCATTTGGCTGACACTTTTACAGTTCAGGTAGCACACAACAAAGCAATTGAGTTTTAAGTGTATTGCTCAAGGACCTAACTTGTAGTCTTGGGATGTGAGCAACTTCCCAGTCAGTAGTCCAAAGCCTTACCCACCTGAAAATAACACAATATCTCAATACAGCTAGTGAAGTCTTTAAAATGGAGATCCACTGAATTGAACTTTACAGTAGTATCCATAAGATAGTCCTCTTTTTGTTGTAAAAGGCTGGAATATCTCATTTGGCCAGCAGACAAAATCATTGAAGCTTCTTTGTAGGAGCCTCTCACGTGAAGTCAGTCTCATTGACTCTGCCTGGTCCACGTGGGAACTGGCATATGCCCGACCCTGGTCTAGTGGGCTCTCAGGGGCTTGGCGTACACTGGCTCCAGGAAGTGGAAGGGTAAGAGGATGAATAGAGACCCCAGGAGGACCACGCTTACTACCGCCAGGAGCACATAGCGACCGATGAAGAAGGTGTCCACTATCTGAAACACAGCAGATTAGAGTATTAGAAACTTTTTCAGAGTATTAGAAACTGGATTGTAATCATATTCCTCCACCAGAGGTCAGCAGAACTCCTTCTTGTAAGTGAAGCTGTGAAAAAAAAATGGTTCAGCTCCTACAAGATGTATGTCCAATTGTTTATTTATTTCTATATGCACTGTTAGTGTCTGAGAATCCTGCTCATATATGACCATGTGTTTTCCTTGTTTAGGGAGGATCTGATCAAACTTAGCAACACTGTTTTACACTGTGCTTTTCAATGGGTTTTAGTACTCATGATACATCTGAAATCTGTTCAGGTTTATTTTTAGATGTACATGAAATGCTGAATTTAAACTATAGGCTATGAAGAAATAAAGAAGCACATGTCCCTCGTGGCATTCAGCTAGAGACAGCGAGAGAGAGAATAACAGTGAGTGTGTGTAAAAGAATGATAGACATGAACAAGGAGAAGGAGAAAGAGTCTCAGTCACACATTGTGTGTGTGTGTGTGTGTGTGAGAGTGTATGTGTGTGTGCACGAATGGGGGAAGGCATCGTCTCCAGTGAATGCAGTGTTCTCTCGTTTAACGCATCTCACTTTCTAATTTGCCAATTAGCCGTCTAGCGAAGCAAGGAGCGGTGGCCATGTTTTATTAATGCGGCATTGAGTGAGCCGTGCCCAGATCCTGTTTGGGGCCAGCCTAATTGGCACTGTGATATGTTTTTGTACAACAGAGAAGGCTCCAGCATTTCTTATACAACAGACCGCCACTTATCAGGAGAAGCAGACGATCTGCTCAAACTTTTACCACAGGCAGCAGCAGAACATGAGCATGCAGCGAGACTCGTTTCGCAGTCCTGGGTGACTCGCTCTCCACATGCACTTAAGGACGGGAAAAAATGAGCATTCTTGAGCATTCTTTGTGTCGAAATCGGTGCTGATAAAATGTTTTCATATTATGATATTGTGATTTTTATCTTGAAAAAAAAATTATGTTATCATTACCTTTGGGACTCCCTTTGGGACCCACTACTGTGCTTTTTTAAAAATATAGTGAGTTATTGCATCATATTGCATCAAATCTTACTAACCATCTAGCTAACATTAGCCAGAAATTGACATGTCTGTAACTGTAACTGAAATTATACACCGTGCTACAAATATATTTGATCCTGCATATTTTATGAATTGTATACATACTGAATATTGTGTATAGGAATGCATAATAATGAAATGGATGATTTTTTTTTTGCTTTACATTCCCAACTTCACACCAATCAGCAATGACAATAAAACTACAAAACCACTGACAGGTGAAGTGAATAACACTGATTATTACATTACTTCAACGGCCATCAAGGTCTGTGATACATCGGGAAGCAAGTAAGCAGTCAGTTTTAAAATCTCATGCATTGGAAGCAAATATACAAAGGGAAAAGTATTTGAGCGAAATTATGATGTCTGGATGAGTGGGTGAGAGCATCTCCAAAAAAGCATGTCTTGTGGGATGTTCCAGGTATGCAGCGGTTAAGACTTAAAAAACAGCCAAGAAAGAACAACCGGTGAACCAGGAACTGGGTCTTGGGTGCCCAAGGCTCACTGATGTGTGTGGGTGGTGAATCTCACAGAAGATCCACAGAAGCACCTGCTAACGTCTTGGTGCCAGATACCACTGAACACCTTTAGAGGTCTTTGTACACACTGTATTCCTTCATCTGGACAAATCATTTCATCAAAACAGGATTATGCCATGGTCATGTTAACTGGTTGGGCCCTTTATATGATAAATGATGAAGTATCTAATACTCATTTAATCAGCCGATATATAAATAAGTATATGTATGTATGCTGAATCTGCAACCAGTTACACTTATCAATATGCAAGCAATGTGTCATAACAGGGTGTGCAGATATAGGAAATTAATTAATAAAATGTATTATTTTTCTGTTAAAGTACATTCCAGATTTGATGCTGTGGAGACCAGAAGTCAATCAGTTCCTGTCGCATGTAATTATACACTACCTGACCAAAAAAGAAGTCGAACACCCTAATATCCTGTTGGACTGCCTTTAGCTTTGTTTACATTGTGATGACTTATGCAACATCAAATTTATTCATTTATCAATTTATTTCTATCTAGAGTTGCTGTCATTTTCGGCCGTGGTCTTGTCGTTGACAGAAAAGTTGAACCACCCCATAGAGTCTTCTCCGGCACACCCCAAAGACTTTCAAAGAGTCTGTGCTATTCCTCATGCTCCCTAAATCACTTTCACAATTTAAGTCCAATCAGCGACAAAAATCCAGTGATGTTATAACCTGCTCATTTCAGTACACTATGGTACTCAGCTGACTTCACTGTATTGCCACATAATGTTGCTGAGCCTAAACCTGACCAATTAAAGCCATCCCAGATCATAACGCTGTCCCCCAAAGGCTCCAAATCCAAACAGTGTCTTTTTCTTTGGCTAGGCAGTGTAGCAGCTACAGAAACAGTCTTTCCCTCTCAAAACTCTCTTCTTTTCTATCTCTTGAAATTAATTAGGTAAACAAATTTTTCCATTCTTATGTGCAGTCATTTGGGTATCTGGAGAACCGACCGGCCCACAAACTGTGAAATAAGACAACCCAGTCAGTTATGTGTGCGCTGCCTAGACAAGAATCAACAAGCCGTTCAGGTTTTGCACCCTTTTTGACATCCCACAGGACTCTCATTAACATAATACCACTCCATCACCTGATTATCTCTATTTAATGCACAAGTACCCACAGCTTGAGAATCACATTTGTGACAGGGCACCATTTTTTGTTTGCCTATTTGTTGCAAGTCACAGATGCTCCAGCATTAGTTCCCAGCTTCAGAGGGCAGGACAAGCTGAGTGGACAGAATTTATTTTTAAATAATGTCCCTCTCAGCTATAGTCAGAAAAAACTTGAAAAAAATAAATAAAAATTCTGTCTGACTGTTTTTACAACATGGGTAATCACAGAAATAAAAAAATCCAAATTATTTTACCATTTCTCTCTTTTGAAAGCAATTAATTCACTACATGTAAGTCTAAACACTCCTTTAGTGTCTAGCAGTGATTTTAGCCCACTGTCAAGATAAGTAGTAGGAGACAAAACATTTTTATACTCCATGTAGATCATAAACCTATTAACATATAAACACATTAAAATTGGTATAGAACTGTAAACATTATAGTGTTTTTACAGCCAGCTTCATTCAACCAAAATGGCTTATGTATTGCGTTTTTACTGTCTCAATCAGTCAAAGTGTCATCTACCTAATATGCCCCCTCACCCTGTAGCCGATGCGGACAAACTGAGCAACGTCTTATCATTTAAAGCAACAGGCACTGAAACTTAGCACTTAAAAAAGAGCTGTTTTAGAACAAAAACCTTTAGTATTTGATCCATATGAAATTTTGATATTAGAATGTAACAGACATTTAATTAAGACCCCAGGTAACTGGATTAACTTGTGGGAAATGTGTGTGTATAATGTACCGCCCTTAATACAAAATGTAACATTACTGAAAAAAGCAAAGTACTGTTTCCTAAAGATTTTCCCGCATTATCTCTAAATCTAATTATCAGGCTCAACTATTTTAAGACTTGTGAAAATACTTAGAAATGAATGTCACGCATCTGCATGTGCAACATTAACATAAATAACATGGTCGATAAAGCACCATGTGACACAGTGTCCACAAGTGAATTAGCAAACTAACATCTTGTCTCAAACTGCATACTTTACTTACACACTATTCTAGAGCATTTTGAGTACTCATACTATTATTTATCTCATCACAGGGGCACCTGTCAAAAGGGGTGGGATATATTAGTAATAGCTGGATGCAGGAAAATAGGCAAGCATAACGTTTTGAGCGATTGTGATGGATAGACGACTGGGTCAGGGCATCTCCAAAACAGCAGGCCTTGTATGGTGTCTAAATGAATGTGCAGTGAGGGTTTTTGATTAAAGATGGAGCTCATAACATCAATCATGCTAACAGTAGAAAGTGCATCAGTGTGCTGAGCATGAAATCGTGAGAAATATATAGTTTTTCCTCATCATTCTGCAGTAACCTTTAATGAAAAAGTAAAAAGAAAAAAACTTATTAAAAAGGAAAAACTAAAATTTCACATGGACACAACTGTTCAGATGCTTTGTTATGACACTAGAAATTTAGTTCTGGGGGCCTTCCATGTCTCTTGATCATCACTGAGATGTTTCTACACATTGATTGTGGTACATTTAGTTGAATGGACATGATTGCAAGAACACACCACTATCTATATAAAGACAGCTGACAATGCATATCAGAACAAAAACCAAACCACAAAAAAGAAAGAACTGCCTGTAGAGCTCAGAGACAAACCAGACTTGTGTGGAGGCACAGATCTGGAGAAGGCAACAAAAAAAATATTCTGCTGCACTCAAAGTTCCCAAGAGCACAGTGGCCTGCATAACTTTAAAATGGATGAAGTTTGGAACAACCAGGACTCTTTCCTAGAGCTGGACACCTCACCAAACTAAATAATTAGGGCAGAAGGGCCTTGGTAAGAGAGGTGGCCAGAATCCCAATGGTGCTTTAATAATCCTGTGTGCAGATAGGAGAAACATCCAGAAGGTCAACCATCACTGCAGCACTCCACCAATCTGCTCTTTATGGCAGAGTGGCAGACAGAACTCTCCCTTCTCAGTAAAAGACACATAAACACCCACCAACTGTCAGACTGAGAGAAACAAGATTCTCTGGTCTGATGAAACCAAGATTGAACTTTTTGGCCTCAATTCTAAACGTCATATCTGGAGGAAACAAGTCACTTTTCATCACCTACCCAGTACCATCCCTACAGTGAATCATGGTGGTGGCAGCATCATGCTGTTGGTAGTGTTTAATGGAGCAGTACAGTACAGCGATATTCTTAATCAAAATCTAATCCACAGCGCATAGAACCTGTGCTGAAGTTTCACAGCCAAGACAACACAGAGGTGGGTTAGGGACAACGCTGTACATGTCCTTGAGTGGCTCTGCCACAGCCCTGACTTGAAGTAGAGCTTTAACAGAGTTAATATTGTGACAGGTCACAGGGCATCTGTGAAACCAGACACTGTTGATATGCTTGTGTTCCATCTCAAAACCTGCACTAAGGAAGAGAGAGGCAATGAACACAGCTTTTCTTAAATTCAACTCTGTTTAGCTTACTTTTATGTGTTATTAATCTCTGTTATTTGTTATTTATGTCTTTTTATATAGGAATGGCCTACAAATGTTTTATTTACATTTGAAGCAACTTATATTACAAGATGTACTTGGTTACAATAGTTACAATAATGCAGCATGTTCTTTTTGGTTTTACAAATTAAATATGTTGTTATTATTTTCATAATATTGTATTGTATCGTATATCACCATTTCTTTTAGGCGTATCAAGATATGATTTTTGTTTTGGTCATATCGCCCAGCTCAATCAAACATCTCTGAGGAGACCTGAAAATGGTTGTCCATCGGTGGTCTCCATCCAACCTGACAGAGATTGCGAGTATCTGCAGAGATGAATGGCAGAAAATCTCTAAATCCTGGTGTACACACCTGATTGCATAATACCCAAGAAGACTGGAGGCTGTAATTGCTGCCTAAGGTGCAAAAATTCTGTTTTCACTTCCACATTATGGTGTATTGAGTGCAGAATGATGGGGGGGAAAAAAACAGTGACTTTTTTGTTTTTGCTATTTTGGAACAAGGCCACAACATAAAATGTGAAAAGGGTGTGGACAATACATAGGCTGGTGGTAGCTCCATAATGGTATAGTTTTTTTATCTGACATTTTACTGGACTCCAGTACGCCTACAAACATCTCTAACACGTGAACACGATGAGTACCAGTTCATGTCCTGCATTCATTCTGATGGGATTGGCCTCTTCCAACAGGACAATACACCAGCACACATCTAGAGATGCCAAATTATGGTTAGAGGAACACTTGAGTTTTGGGTTTTTGCCATTCCAACCTAAATCACCAGATCTCAGCATTATCAAACACATCTGGGATGCCATGCAATGCGCTGTGGAACACAGAAGTCCTACATCCCCGAATAAAACAGATATATATGCTTTTCCGCACTTAATCACTGCCTTGAGATTTGTAATGATTTCTGAGATCACTTCCTTCATTAACACAGATAATTAGAGTCTCATAAACAGTAATAACAAGGAAAGCTAGTGTACTGGGTATTTCATGAATATTACAGTATGGTTTAATGCTCAGAACCTGATTACTTTAGAGACAACACTATTGTGTGATAAGACACTTAGTGATTATATTAAAAAAAGAACAGAGTTGTGGGTTTTTTGTGAATTTCTAAAGCTTTTTACAATATTTAGTTTTTTTTCCTAACCATTCTGTTTTAATCTCAGACTGAAAGGCAGAATGTAAATTGTAGCTGTGGCATTTTGTGTGTGTGTGTACTGCAAGGGGCAGTCTGGCAGAGAGGACACAGGTTTTTGGCAGAAGCACATCGGTGGGATATGCTGCTGGGTGTTTGTGCTACTCTGCTGCTGCAGAGAGATAAACCATACCAGGTCTTTGTGTTAAACACACACACACACACCTTACAATGCAAGCGGCATGACAATTAGAAAATGTAAATTGGGAACAAGGTCATCTTGCGTTTTTGTGCTATTATCCTGCATCTTTTCACTGTAGTCCTGAAGCTTGCTTCATAAATTTTACATTGAATTCTGTTGGGATTGTACAAAAAAAATCTCTCCACTCCAGTATAAAGTAATCATTATAAATCCCATACATCAACAATTGACAGGAGAAAGATCTCTATACACTGACGGGTGTAACTCCTTTGTACAAACTCTGTTTGTAGGCGTACCAGGGGTCCTATTGAATGACAGCTAACTAAATATAATCACAGAGCCACCACTGGCCTATGTACTTTGCATAGACTCACGTATACCAGATTTTTACACGTTAGATTCTGGATTGTATTACTCAGCCCACAAAACCACTGACAGGTACAGAGCATAACATTAATTACATTACAGAAGCACCTATAAAGGGGTGGAAATTTTAAACAGCAAGTGAACAGTTAGCTCTTGGAAGCAGGAAAAATAGGCAAGTGTAAGGACCTAAGCGACTTTGACGAGGGCTAAATTGTGATGGCTAGACATCTGGGTCAGAGCATGTCCAAAAGAGCAGGTCTCATGCTGTGTGTGTCCTGGTATAGAGTGGTTAATACCAAGGAAGGACAACCAGTGAACCAGTGATAGCGTCATGGGTACCACGACTCATCGGGGTGAAAGCTAGTCTGTCTGGTCTAGTCATACAGAAGATCCACAGAAGGATCTGCTGCTAACATTTTGGTGCCAGATACAGATACAGACACAACACATCCTCAGATGACTTGGCGGAGTCCATGTGTTGATAGGTCAGAGCTTTTTTGGCAGCTGATTAGACGGGAGGGTTTTAATGTTATGGCTGATTGGTGTATAGTTTGTTTAAACATTGCTGAACATCTGCGAGACAAGACAGTACGTTATAACTTATTTTATGGCAATTCCTCACTAACATCACATTCTCTCTCTCTCTCTCTCTCTCTCTCTCTCTCTCTCTCTCTCTCTCTCCCTCTCCTTTTATAGAAATTGCACTGTAAACTTTTCTGTCTTGACTTTCCAATGTAAAGCTGTGCTACCAGGTGAATCCTTGCAGAAATGTTAAATAACTATATCCTAACAAACAAACTACATAATCACCACATTTCATAATTATACATTTTATAAAAAAAAATTATTAGACTTATTATTAGCCTTAGAGTACAGGATATACAGCTAAACCTACTGTATGGGAGCTCAAGACCTCTGTAGTGTAAGAAAACATATTACACTATTCTTTATTTTTTTAACCATAAATTACAACTAGTATTACCTAAACATACATCATATTGTACAGTTAATGAATGGCTGTGCAGTGTAATGAGCATGCTGTATCTTGCGTATAACAAAGCACTGTAAATTCTCTAATCTGAGTGGTCAGTGAAGTGAAGTGACTCAATGACCACTGTGCTTACACACAGAGGAATCTGACAGTGAAACACATGCTACTGAACACACACTGTAACAAGTTACTTTCTTTGTAGTAACCTCATGAGTAAGTGAAGGAATGGGTGTTTATAGCTGCTATAACTTTTTTTTGTCTGTAACTACAAACAAACAATGACATCACATTTATGAATATATAAATTGTTACCACTGAAGTTGCAAATGGCTAGGTACATAAACCTCCCTACAGTCAGAGTTCCTGTCCTCACATGTACTGCTTGCTATACCTGAGCCTGCTTGAACCACAGCATCTACATGCTAACTATTCAGAGGCTTATTTCATCTTTTACAGTGATTGGCACAGACAGTTAAACAGACTGATGAAGGCTACGTTAATGTTAGTCTAGAGACTTTGCTGTTCTTTTTGCTGCTCAATAAAGGATGAGAACTATTCTCAAAGGATGACTACTGAGCCAAAATGTGTACTGAAGGTCACTTTAACTTTAAAGCAGGGCGCTAACGTAAGCATATTGCTAATTTTGATTCAGCTTTTTGATGAATATCTCATTACCCTTTTTAGTATAGTCCCAAAATAAAATTTGCAGTGAATGCTAAATGCACCACAGACGCTATAGCTAATAGTAAGAAGTTAAATGTTAAAATAGCAAACAGAGATGTTTTGCATTTTGGTTGAAAACTGAAAAAACAAAATGTCCTGCATTCATTCTGATGGGATTGGCCTCTTCCAACAGGACAATGTGGAGCAAAATAAGTCCAGAGATTCTATATGATAATGGTTAGATGAACACTCATGTGAGTTGGAGGTTTTGCCATTCCCAGCCAAGTCACCAGACCTCAGACTTGTAGAAAAACTGGTACACCAGTCTAATACTTTGTAGGTCCCATCTTGGGCATTAAATCCATGAGGACATTCTGTAGGCAATAAACACCAAAAATACACCTTTTTTTTTTTTTTACAGTCTGGCACTACAGTGTATACAATATTAATATATCTCCTAGACATCATCATCCAGGATGAACATAAACACAATATAGGTGGCTATGGGCAATCAACGTCCACTTTATTCATGATGTGACAGAAGAGAGCAATCAAAGTGTCAGTATGGTGAGGCATGGGGGAACGACTCTTTTAGATGGATGCAAGTGTACAAAACATGATTGGTAAACATTTTACCACGTTAGAAAGTCTTTACCGCAATGTAAAGCTAATATTGTAGCAAACATCAGATTGTCTGTCTACATGCGATATGCTCAACGAACTGAATGCTGACTTGTAACTGGGACTGAAGGTCAGATAGCAGACATTATGTTTGCAAGGCATGTTTGTGTGGTAGGACAGAAATATGTACACTCTTCAGCCACTCACTTGATCACGCATGCAATTATCATCAGCCAAACATGTGACATTAGAGCAATGTATTAAATGATGCCATTAATGTTCACATCAAAAATCAGAATGAGGGAAATGTGATCTCTGTGACTTTGGTTGTCGGTGCCAGATGGGTTGGTTTTGAGTATCTCATAAATAGCTGATCACCTAGGATTTTCAGACACATCAGTCTCTGAAGTTTATATTGAAAGGTTTAAAAAAAATCTGAAGACACCAAGTCAGCAGCGGGTGGAAAAGACTTGTTCGTATGAGAGGTCACAGGAGAATGCCCAGAAACACAGAAGTGCTGGAACCAAGATTAACATCTACCAAAATGTGGAGAGAGGAAGGATCTGTTCATCATCCAAAACATATAAACTTGTCAGCAAAGTACGATGGTGTCATAACTTTAGTTTGCATGGCTGCTAATTTTTAATGATGATGCAACTCATAATGGCCGGAGCATGACTTCAGAAGTCTTCAGAAACATTTTGTCTGACAATGTACAGAGAAATACATAGAATATCGAGCCAAACACAATGAAAAATACAACAAAGGACTTCATTAGTGGAAATTGTGGTAGGGTTTAGACTGGGTAAGTCATTCACCAGACCTTAAGTAAAGTGTGCAGCATTTCACTGCCTAACAGAAGAGAGAAACCCCCCAAAAACAAAACAAAAACAAAGAAAGAACAAAGAGAAAAACAAACAAAAAAATTTGGTGGTAGCACAAAAATGCATGACAAAAGAAGAATGTATCAGTTTAAGGATGTTAGTGGATCACTAGCCTAATGCTCTTACTGCAAGCATGGTACATGCAACCAAATATTAAGAGTAAAGTAGAAAAAGTAAATAGAAAAGGTTTTGTCATTCTAATAATTTCAGGGGGGCTATATTTTTGGTTTGACAGGTGTTAAAAGTTTTTACATTTTCAGTGCATAAATAGTGGGAATTTTTTATTTTAAACCTGTCCTCAACTTCCTTTCAACACTGTTATGATGAGGGCCCAGGAAATTGTAATCTGTTGTCATGAGTCATTTGACTTTAAGGAAGTGACTTCATTTCATTATAAATAAGAACACCATGCAGTGAAGTCAGCCAGCTCCTCTTCTGTCAGGTTTAAACTATACATGTTATACAGTGTGTTGCTTCTTTATAGTTTCTAAATTGTAAAAGTTGATTGCAGCATAAAAGCTTTGAATGCAAAAAATAATAATAATAATAATTAACTTGTCTGTCGAAAACTTCAAAAGTGAGTTTAGCGTATTTAAAAATTTTAATATATCACAGTAGAAAAAAACTACAATGAAAATGAACAGACATCACTGACATTTAATGCCACAGTGTCAGCCCTGTATAATCACTGTCAGCCCTGTTATTTACAAATATTTAAGAAAGTATAATAGTTTACTAATATAGACAAAATGTATGTACATGTACTAAATATTAAGTGAGTTGTCAGCATATTTTTTAGTTAAAACAGATTTAACTAAATATTAAGAGAACCAGATGTGTGCTCTTTTTTTATCTAAAGACAATAATTTTATAAAAAATAGCTTCGAATAAATTTATAGTTTGTACAATAATGTTATTTACTTAGGGATCAGTAAGAGGATATAAAAGTGTATTTTATGCTACTAATTCATTACAAAATATTTCTTTTATATAGCCATATTTCCATAACAGGTTTGAACATTTATTTCAATTGTCTATCATGCTGAGATGGCACGGAAGGTTTTTCTTTTAATATGTGTATAATTTAATGTATAAGAAAAATAGCAAAATATGAAACGTTTTTTTACAACATTTCCAAAAACATGTTTCTAAACTTGTTAATGTTAATAATGATCTTAAATGATTTTAAATATTTTCTGCTACTCAATCATGTAGGTGATATAAAAGAGCAGGCTACACAGTAGTGGTGTAGAGACGAGTGCACGATCTTGACTGAAGCTTTTTAAACATTTACATTCACTTGTCAAGGTTATGCGCCCACACACACAAAAAAAGCAATCATAATGTTTTTTTCTACAGGTCGATCATGTAAATAAGAGCTGTACATGTACCCTTTTATTTTCTACTCCAAGCAAACAAAAACAAAGACTGAAACATGACTATTTCCTAAACAGTTTCAGATGTTGAGGTTTTACATTGTATATAGTTTGTACATTTTGAAGAAGTACGGTATTACTACCTGAAACCTCAGCGCTCAAACATACTAAATCTGACAGCGTGACATATTAGCAGTGGTGGACGAAGTACCCAAATGATGTAGTTGAGTAAAAGTACAGATACCCAAGGTAAAATATTACTCCAGTAAAA
>JAOVVF010000008.1:6977672-6999281 GCA_028565595.1 Duopalatinus emarginatus | reverse complement strand
ATATAATCCTTAGTGTTAGTCCAGCTGTCAGAAAAGAAACATTTAACTTCACTCTGTTTTCATGTTGAAATTGTTTTCATTCGAGTGAGTACACTTAAAATTCAGCATTACTGGTATTCATTACAGTGTTCTCCTAATGTCTAAGAAGTTCCTCTTCCTTCTAATTTAATAGGATAATTGGGATTTTTCATAAAGACTTACAGAAGCGCACACACACACACACACACACACACACACACACACATACACTCTCAGACACGCATACACTGTATGCTGAACATAATAAGAGATAATACTATTATGCCTGCAAATTAAAAAGTTATGTTGAGTAAATGGTTCATACAGAACTTTCTTTGCTGTGAAATGAGTTCAACATTAAGCTTTTGTCAGCCGCATGTTGAACGACTGTTTGAGATCATTCTGTGGACAAAAGTTAATTAAACTTTAGACCATATGTAATAATATGTCAGACAAAACCTCCACTTGGTAACCGTAGCAAATACACTAAATGTGTTTATGATAAAGCTCATGGCATAATTCTGTGGTACTGACATGGGGATTGCATTGTGCACATAACCCTGAAAGTTTTCCCATGCCATTCTGCGCCTGACATGTGAGCCATAAGAATTCATGCCTTCTGACACTCACTGTTGCAGAAAAGCTGGGTAAGGAATTTCTCACCATGAGAGAGAGGGAAAGAGAGAGAGAGAGAGAGAGCGAGAGAGAGAGAAAGTGAGAGAGAGAGTATATGTCTCCATGTCCTCTCAGACACGAGCCTCTCATAATTAGGTGTTGTATTTCCATGGTTAGGGCATCAGAAGGCTGTGATATTTCGTGGGGGAGATAGTTGCGGTGTGGTGCCAATCTAAATGCTGAGATCCCCACTGTGATCTTAATTGATGATTTGTGTCGTGGGACTAGCTGCCCTTGGGCAAAACGGCAGATACAGAATAGTCTGACTTTATTTGCATATTGCTATTCTGTGTGTCACAAGCAAATTGTAGGCAAAAAGGTACAATCCTGTAGGTGCTGCAGCTTTTTTTTGCACTAATCACTAATATAGAGTCGTAAACAGAGTGGGAACAGCGTATGTTATGAAGCCAATCGAGCAGCTATAAAGCTATTTAGAAAATTGAGCTTTGCCTCAGCATTTGTCATTTTCCTGTTTTGAAACCCCATTCAGATGCTTTATTTTGCGCCGATAACCCAGAGTTTCTGTACTATATTGCCTGTTTTATTGAACTTTGCAGAATGTAAATGCTTCATTTACTAATGCAGTTTCTTATATAGTGTGTTAATTATCATTTAGTGAGATCTCATTCACAAGATGCACACAAAATAAAAATTAGTTCATTCTGATGTAATTCTTTTAAAATTCCAGCAATCAACTCTCAGTCTTTCATCAGATGCAGTGTTCTGTGCAGTCAAGGACTTTGGCGAGTTTTATGAGTCGATGTAAGGCTTTGCACGCGGATATACCTGAGAACACACATCCAGATGATTCTGATGCAGGGAGGCTGGGTGCGAGGCAAGCTCACTAAGCCCTGCTGATCCCGACTGCTCTCCAAGGAGCATGGGTCTGCTTTTGCTGCATGTCCAAACAACCTCACCGCACTCTCCTCTTTCCCCGCTCAGCCTCTTGTCGGCTTGGCATAACAGTCCGGTTCCTCCCAGGGGAAACTCGAGGTGCAGGATTTGCCTGATTTATGCTGGTGGAACAGTGCGGCAGGTATTTAACGATCACCTATAGTTCTCACATCACCGGCCAGAGAGTTTGCACAGGCTCCTGTGTGTGCACAGGGACGAAAGGACATTACGCCATGAGCATGCATCAGAAGGATGAGAAGATATTATTTATCACAGCTGTGAAAGGCAGTAGCAGAGCTGGTTGTCAGGATTGTGGATGTGGTTAATGAATTTGAATAGAAAATGCCAAATCCGGTTTAACAGCCGAAATAAGTAGCATTCCACTTAGCATTATACTTTTATTTACTTTGTTTAGAGGTCAGAGAGAACATATATATATATATATATAAAAAGATTCCAACGAGTAGGATCCAGTTCACAAATTTATGATGATGATAATGATGATGGTGATGATTATTATTAGTACATTTTTCCCCTCATGCAAATGGAAGAAATCCTCATTTACCAGTAAGAATTAATTACCACATAAGGATCAAAAGCAGGCTGAAATTAGCTTTGGCTTATTATTAATTCTGAATTTAAAAACCCTTAACAAGACTGTAAACGTCACAACGCCTTTGTTCTTATCTCTGGTGGTATGCTGCTAATCCTAATAAATGAACAATGCATAGCTGGGAGAAACAGCCCTTCGTCTGAAATTGCTGAATTTATTATAGTTTTAAGCAGTTGCTGAGCAGGCAAAATATCTGATCCGAATTTATCTGCAGATCAAAAAGCTGAAAGTAGCAGTAGAGAGCAGCTTTCTAGTTTTCTTCATAATGAATAAGTATAATAATAACAGTAGTAGTAGTAATAATAATAATAATAATAATAATAATAATAATAATAATACTGTATATAGTATAAACTATAATAATAAGATATTCTAGACATTTGTAATATATGTACTATAGACTAATGGATTTGTCTACTAGTTTTCTTCCTTTCCTTTTTTTTTTTTTTTTTTTTGTAATGCATTGGGAATCTTTTCTCCTGCTTCTCAGGAAGCTGGCTTTTGTTTGAGCTGCCCTGAATTCCCATCTATTACTGTAAAACCCATCTCAAGTAAGAGTGCCATTGCTCTTAGGCCCCACTGGAATGACATTCTTCGAGAAAGCCTTGTTTTCTCGAATTCACACTTCCCGTTTCGCCACCCTGAGTGGTCGGACACAGACTGCCATTGATTTGGAGCGCCTGATTTTAGTCAGTCCTTGCACATTTTGTTGTATCTGTCTCTTTGCTCCCCTGCAGATCTTCTGTCTGAGAATCTTTTGTTATTCTCCGTAAGAAGCCCAGACATCTCAGACGTCTTTTTTTTTCAACTGCAGAGCCATTTAAAGGCATTGATTGCAAGCTGTATGCCTTGAAAACCTCCTCATAATAGCATTACTCCAAAGCAGCATCACTTAACAGCACGGATAGAATTCTTTCCTGTGTTAATGTACATGGTATTTTTTTTTTTCTTATATGGAACATAAGTGACTCTTGAATGAGCTCCCAATCACTTACTTTTAAGAGCACTGTTACCTTCGGTTCAAATAAATGGATGTGCATTTTATTTGCTAAGTGGTGTGTTTTTCCCTGTTTTACTAGCCTGTCATATGCCAAATACTTTATCCTTCTGATATAAAGCATCAGCGCGGCCTCATCCCAGGGAGACCGTAAAGCTCATGGCTTTCCTCTGGCTTGAACATAATATGTGATTTACAGCATGCACAAAGTTCAGCGTCTGAAAAATCTGACTCCGACTTAACTTCAGAACTCCTGCCAGGGATTCCTTGTGCCAGAGTTTGTCGGAATCGCTGACAGATTTAGCATGAATAACCTCTGAGCTG
Source organism: Duopalatinus emarginatus (assembly GCA_028565595.1). Taxonomy (NCBI): domain Eukaryota; kingdom Metazoa; phylum Chordata; class Actinopteri; order Siluriformes; family Pimelodidae; genus Duopalatinus; species Duopalatinus emarginatus. The sequence goes on along the minus strand of JAOVVF010000008.1, from coordinate 6,995,760 downwards.
CTGGTTTATAAGCAGGTAGTAAATGATGTGAATCCGTTTACCTTACTCCTTGCCGAGGCCTTCACTTTTGCAGCTGATTTCTGTGGTTCTGGAAACTTTGTTCTGGGTTTGTTGTTCATTCCTGCTTCTAAAATGTGCAGCAGGATAAACTTTAAGACCTGCTGCAGGAAATACATAGTATCCAGAGCAGGCTGAGTTTAAAACCAAAGAAAATGACTACACAGAATGAAGTTATATATGGGTAATCAGTACAGCTGAGAATTACCACACTCAAGTTCCACACTCATTCATACTGCGTTTATTTTCAGTGGATTTGATTCCTATTCAATTACACACGACATTTTTTTTCTTGTATACGTTGAATTTAGACTGCTTTTTATTCACATCGAACACATCGAGCATACACTGATGTGCGAGAAAAAACGCTACACCAGTCTAATACTTGGTAGGTCCCCCACAGGGCATGGACTCCACAAGCTTCTGTGGGCAATAAACACCATATTTCCTGCAGGATGGTCCACAACTCTGTTGTATTCTGAGGTGTAGGATTTCTGCGTTTAATAGCATGTTGCATGGCATCCCAGATGTTTTCAGTAAGGTTGAGATCTGGTAAGAATGACAAAAGCCTCAGATTAGTGTTTCTCCAACCATAATTTGGCATCTCTAGATGTTTGTGGTGGCACATTGTCCTGTTGGAAGGGGCCAAGCTTATTAGAATGAATGCAGGACATATGATAACTCGTCAGAAAGGAGACACACATAGCGTTCACATGTCAAAAATGTTTATAGACGTACCAGGGGTTCCATGGAATGCCTACTAAACAAACCCCATACCTTTATAAAGCCACCACCAACCTATATATTTTGCATAGGCTCATCTGTACCAGTTTGTCTGGAACTTCAGTGTATATAAGGCTTTATTTCTACATGGATCTTTCCTAGAGTTGACCACCGTTCATAAAGACGTGAGATATTTAGGGTTAAGTGTAAACGTGTTCCTCGCTATGACATTAGTCACAGTTTCAGGGCTTTTGACAACAGAGATTTTTCTCACTGACGGATGAGATCATCGCCAACACGTTGGGCTTCGTCAGTATGTGAACATAATACGAATAATCTCATTTTGCCTCTGATTTAAGAACTTGTTCTATTTGAAGCCTCAAGAAAAACACACATTTTTGGTTTTCTAAATGATTTCTGCCTTGAGGCATTGAGGTGTTTCTTCTCTTTTAACAATAACACCGCAGATTGGCACGCAGTGTGTCCCGAGGCTTTTTTTGTTACAGAAGTTTCCAAGTCTTCTTGTATTCATAAAATATTATCTCCGTTCTGATGTCGCATTCATGCTTTCATGAGACACGTTTTGACAGCCATCCAGGTGTTATTTGTTTCCATCAGAACTAATTACAGGCCGGATGGATAGCAGCTCCTCTATGACCACAGCGACTGGTGTAATCTGATAAGGAGACAGGATCTGTAGTTTAAAGCTTGGCCTAGTCAGAAACAAACACTGCACACACACACACACACACACACACACACACACACACACACCCTTGGACACACACACATACACGCACTGTACTTTATAATGTTCTGTTCTGTAGGTGGGAAGATGCCTTATGTTGCTTCAATGCCTTCTGGTACATCTGTAATGACTAGACATATTGTGTGTGTGTGCATGTTTACATATACGCATATCTGATTATTTTGACCTTGCAGGGACATTTGGACACTGTACACACACACAGTATTGTATACTGTTCTTTAGGTGGACACGTCGATGCCATCTGTTATGTGTGTGCGTACGTGGCCAGACTGATGACACAAGCGAGCCTTTGTTGAATACGAACAAGTGTGTGCATGTGTATGTAAAGAAAGTTGGAAGACTGAATATTATTACACTAATTCCCACACACCATAAACGAGATGACCAGGCAGTGATAGTTGAGCTATGGTTTATCTGTTTTGATTCTCATTAGCCTCCATAATCAGGAATTTAGAAATCGACACCTTTATCAACAACAGATCAGCAGTAACTACTGGAACGTTCTTGGCAGCATTCGATGTGAGAACCAACTGATCACCAGGCATTCAAAGCCCATGGCGGCCTGCAAAACATTCCCATGATCTCAAGTATAACTTCATAACGCTGTCCTTCAGACGGCTCTGATGACAACTCAGAGGCTAAAAGTGAAAAATAAACAGCTGCAGGCACACAGCTTGGGGTAAATGTGGACATGGCCCAAAGCCATGACCAGGGTAGCATGACACTGAGACTGAAAAAAAAGCAGGACAAGAGATCTCGCTGCCAGCCTCCGGTGTGCCAAGCGTGCCAACAAAGTCTTGGTGTTGGCCCAGGTCATCTCGCTTCAGTGTGACTGGAAAAAACAGGGGGGATGGATATTGGCAGAAAGGTGGCAGGAACGCTGTAAAAGGCTTGCACCTGCCTTCTGAGGAGTGGAGTAGTGCTGTGGGCTTTCTGAACCAGTGCGAGCTTCACTCCTCTGAGGTATTTATAAACAGCCCTGGACATTTAATACAGTCAATCACATCTCACGTCTCGCCTTTCAGTGTTTGCAGCCAATAACACAGCTGGGCTGAGCAAACGAGGAAAGAGTTAACCTTTTCCTTTCCGCTTTGAAATAAGGCTGGAAAAACAGGGTGAAAGGTCGAACTGAATTGAGATGCTGGGGAATTCCTCACTGTTCCTACCAGAATAGAGCTGCTGTACTTCATATAGTTCTTTAGATGGACAATTTGACGCCTTCTCGTACATCTGTAGTAGCTTGAAATATTATTAAGTGTGTGTAGGGTTACGTTTTAATGCCATAGTTGGAACCAACAATCCTATTATATATATATATAATTTTTTATGTGTAGTTGATGTTTTGCGTACATATACAATCCATGTCTACATTCTAAGAAACACCATAACACCTGCACTTTCATGCAATTATCTAATCAACCAATTATGCAAGCAAGCAGTGTGACGCATAAAATCATGCACATGCAGGTCAAGAGTTTCAGCTGTAAAGAATTATCGTAGCCTTTCTGTCAGCTCGAATCTGGCCTTTCTCCATTGACCTTTTCTATCAACAAGGCATTTTTGCACACAGAACTGCCACTCACTGGATATATTTTTTTGATTTCTATTTCTGTCTGCGTCGTTGTATGATTTGTGCTGCTGTCACAGAATTGGCTGCATGGATAATTGTCTGAATACCCAAGTGTTCTTAATAAAGTGGACACTTATTGTAGTTCCTTACATAGGTCAGTGCTTGTTGCTGGATATGTCAAACGTAACATACACAAAGGTATCTGTGTTTGTGTGCACCTCTATATTGTTCCTTTGTGTGTTTATGTGTTGACACTGTAAGTATGTGTTTCTGTGTGTCTCAGTGTGTGGGCTGGTGTCGTTGGCTGCGACTGGGTATGTAAGAGTGTGTGTCCGTGTTTATATGAGGATCTGTTATAGCTGTCAGAATTTCACTGTTGGAATGCTATCCAAATTCTCAACAATTTGCTATAGACACACTCTCGAGTTCTTCAGTGGCTGAATCTCAAACAGTACATTTTTAATCTTATAGTGCAGGATATACTAAATTGTTAAATGAAAATAGTCAAAAGACTGGCAGCAGGGGTGGCCATATAAAACCCTCTAAATTACAGTAATTTACCATGTGGAAAATTGACAGAGATAAAACCGTAAAAAATATTACAGTGATTAACCTTCTGGAAAAACTGACAATTACTATTATTTTACAGTAATTTACTAGGTGGTAAATTGATGTAGATAAACTGTCAAATATTACAGTAAGCAACCTTTTAAAAAAACAGACAAGTGTATACATTTCAGAGTAATTTATATATATCATTTTTATAGCAATATTAATTGTCATAGTGTCAGTTATTATTGTAAAGGAATGACAGAAATGCACTATTTATAAATAATATAAGTAACCAAGTTCTCAGGCGAAAAAATGAAAATGACCGTTTAAAGTATTTTTGGTTGTATTTACATTATAATATATATATATGGTAAGGGAAAAAGTATTATTGTGATTTTTTATTTTACAGGGTACACATAAATAAGCAGTTAAATAAGCACAAATAAGTACACAAGTATCATTAAATTATTGACAACATAAACTGCATATATAACTTTTTAAATGTTAGCTTTTGTTGGTAATCACTTTATAGTATTCTTTTAATAGCACTAACATTCTTTTAATTCATTTTTAATTTATTTAATGAAGTCCTTGTGTGTAGAACTCTGACAAAAACAATAATGGTCCAGCACTAGATGTGTGCATGTCTAATAATATATTCACGCCTAATATACAGTAAAATTAAACTTGTACAGGTGCATACATGTGCACATTATAAAGGAAAAAAGACACTACTGTAATGGTATTGTGTTAGTGTAACAAATAACTCAGTGGAACACACTGAGACAACAGATGTATCCAGGACTTAACTAAAGCAATGGGATTCATTAAAACTAACATGCAAGACAAATAAAAAACAAAAGGATAAAAAGTGATAAGGATAACAGGTTAAAAAAGCTCAATGAACATAAAGTAAGTGATGGAAATGAAAACAAAAGCACATGAAATCCGAACTCCTGGGAGGTGGAGTATAGAGGACATACTACAGTGCACATAACTTGTTAGATTACACCAGAACTGAGTAAAGCATTTAATGAATGTAAATACACACAACACAATCCACTGCATGCAATACACACCCATGTTGATGAAAATGTTAATGATGTTTCAACTACTGTGTCCTATGTACACCTCTCCAACAAAGTCGGCCAACTTTTCAGAGAAAGAACCTCATAGTAGTTTATAAGATATTAAAATATAATCCTAATGATTTGGAATATAAGTACATACATTTACATTTGTAAATATATATTTAGTGGTGCATTAATAATAATAATAATAATAATAATAATAATAATAATAATAATAATAATAATAATAATACCTTGACACTGTTGTTTGTACTAAAGTAATGCGATTATTATGCACTACTAAAATGCAACATCTGGCCAAAAGGGACAAATTAACTTAATTACTTATTGCCTGGATAAATGTGAGAAAGTGAACTCCCACGCAGCAATTAGCTTGGATAGAAAAAATGCAGAGACTTGTACAAGGTAAACATTCATATTATGACACTGGTGAAAGAGCAGTTACTGAGTCCATCTACTGCCTTTATATACCACGAGAACACATTAGTCCTGTGGAGGGATTAAAGACTACACAGTCATTTTAACAAGTCACATTATAGTGTTTTCTTCTCTCAAGAAGACCATAAAACACCTACTAGTATTTGTTTATTAGTTTAATCAGATATGTCTCCACACAAAACCAACAAGCTAATCTAACTAGACAGTGTTTAGTTCCTAACAATATTTGTTGGTTACTGAACAGCATTCATGAAGTAGTAACTTAAGAAGAGTGACAAAGAAATGATTCATAACAAAGTAATATTACAGAGAATGTTAACTTGGCAGAGCTTGTAATGACCAGAATCAAACAAATGTATTATTATGTAATGATGTTTGTCATCATTTAATCTTATTTTAATAACAGGTTAATAAATGTCATAATACAGTAATAAATGTCATGTATATTCACATGCGAGTCACATATTTAACACTGTGTTAAAGAAGACCAATGAATTTCATTTCAATTTCAGTTTTTCATATTGACATTCATTTAAAGGCTAGTGACTAACAGAAAGATCATTTTTACTATATCATTAATATATAATAAATATTCTGACATAGTTTATGATTTTTAATCCTCTGTGAATTGACTAATTTTTTTAACATATGTTGTTGTACAGAATTTATCTCTTACCCTATGTAGTGAGCATATATAGTAAAAACCAGTTGGATTTGGTCAGGAAGAGGGTTTGGAAGAACATTCCTGCTTGAAGATGGTGGATTTTTAAACTGATCTGAGATCTACTAAAAATGTGCACATAAAAGACATAGGCAAAAAAAAAAAAAACAATTATCAAAATGTAAAAAATACTTTTATTATGGAAAGGTATTCAAATTGTTACCAGATATTTATTCATCTAGGCCAATTCTTGCCTGCAGTATCTATGTGTATTTCATTTTTGAGTGTATGTTTGTGTTCACATACTGTCTGTTTGTGCATACCTAAGGATATGTGTTTATAGTATATGTATGCATATGTGTTGCTGTGTCTATATGTCAGATTCGGTGTGTGTGGGCTGCTGGAATGAGGGAGAACCTGATGAAAGCTCAGAGGTGCTTTCTGTCCCACATGGCTGCTCTCATTCCTGCAGTCCCAGGACAGGAAGCTGGGAGAGCAGCAGGGATTGGAGGGACTGGGCCAGGGGCCAGGACACTCCTCTGCCTGGGGAAGTGAAAGAGCATATGAGCTCTCTGCTGGGGCTTACATACACGAGAGAGATGGGCCTTACTGCATCCTGTTTTAGTCTCACTAGATTTGGCACAAAAGGAACCAGACCGCCCAAGAGTTTAGTCCATGCTGTATAGTTATAAGTATAGGATATGAGTCAACTTATTGTAATATTGATGACTGTGATTTTTGGTATATTTTTAAATTGTATATGTTTAGCCTTATATAAATGTATAAATTTAAATATAAATCAAGAAATTAAATTCTATAAATAAATATAAAATATAAATCCTTATATAGTATATATATATATATATATATATATATATAAGGATTTTCAGACAGCAGCTTGATTTCACAGCCTTGTTTCTTTGCTTTGAGGTATTTTTAGCTGTGAAGTACTTTTTCTGTTTGGATTTGAGTTTTCTAAGCTAGAGGACACTGGAACAAGCTATACAGGATTTACAGAGTTATACAGAATAATAGAATAACACTTTGTCCATAGAGAGTATACTAAAAGTGCAGATTGCTTGTACTGCTACAGGCACACTGTGTGTGTGTTTTGGTTTATCTGCCTTGTGTTGTGTCTAGTGCAGCTGCATGTGTCAGCTGCCCCCCCTGGTTTAATGTGAAGTTTAAACCCTTCATGACGCCAAGTCAGATCCCGTTACACTAGTGGGAATACCTACTATTGTGCTCCAAATCCCCCTCTAAATCCCAGGAATTTTGCCTTCCTTTCCTTAAATTGTCCGGCTTGCACCTCACTTAACTCCTATGACCACAATGGTTATTAAAACTGAGCTTTTTGATTTGATTGTTATTTTTATTGCTAAAATCGATGCAATAATGTACCTTCTTTGTACATTTATAGGAGATTTTAAAACAGTTAATATAGAGATTAAAACTTGTTTTTATCCTACTTTATTTCCCTTCTAGTTTGGGATGTTAATGTTTTCCATAATGCTTTGATTTTAGGTTTAGTAGTTAACTATTAATGAGCAAGTCGTACATAGCTTACCAAATAAAGATTGCTTTAAAATCTCTTCATATATTATTCAGCATTTATCAATAAATTAATTAGAAAGTTATTTTGACTGCTTTTGCTTTTTAACTCCAGTCCAGCTTTAGAAAGATTTTGGGAGCGGCAGAAGCTTGAAGCGGTACAGGGCATAAAGTTCCTACACCTACACTTGAGGTCTAAAAATTCATTTGTTAATGATTGAGTGATTGATTTACTTACTTTTTAACACTTGTAGAAAATGTATTTTGAATTTTTTTTTATTATTATTTATTGCAAATAATAATGTTTCTTTTTTACTTTATATAATTACTATTATTTTTATTTCATTATATAAATAAATTTTAACTTTTTAACTGTGTACAAGTAGCTTTTAACTGGCTTATTACTGAACCGTTTCATTAAAGCAATTTAATTGCTTAATAAATAATAATAAAAGCTTAATAAAAATGACATTTTGTTGACAACCGACAGGCTTTGTTGAGTTGTACACTATTCACTACCTCATATAAAAATTAATCAGAAAAAATTATGGGTGGAACATGCTACTTTTTCTGTTGTCTGACACATCTTTTCAGCAGGAAATCTATTTCTTCCACCATTTGGATTCTCAGATGTTTAATTGGTGGCCTGTTTGTAAGTAGGAATATTAGTCAACCCTGTCACATAAGGTGGAAATAACATTAGTACAGAAAGTGGTTTTTTTTTTTTTTTTTAAAGATGGTAGTAAAGTGATTATGTGCATGCATGTTCCAACAATGGAAATTAGTCAGTCAGGCAGTCAGTAAGCAGAAATGCCTCTCTCAGACAACCTGCTCGGTGGTCCGGCAAAAATAAATCAGGCTTTCCAATCTTCCCCTGGAGAAATACAAGGTGCCTTTATATCATGTATTTCTAATTATGCTATAACAATGAGACCGACTTTATTAGAAGAGAGACGTTATGCATGTTATGAATCATTTTTGCCATTGTCATGGTAACAGGAAGCTGAAAACCTTGGCAACAGCTGTTGTTGTCACAGCCTTTGAACAGCTCGGGGGCTATTGTTGGCAAGGCATTGTGGGAAATAACCATGTTCACTAGTCCATGCCTTTTTTTTATGGCTGAACTGTAGATTTTTTTTTGGGATTTGGTATCTCAGGCATTGTGTAACAACCAACACCATGCACTGTGATCGAACGGGTTGGCACTAAAAGGAATCATTATCCTATTATTCCTTATATTTTCCCATTCCCTATGATTTAAGGCATCAGGGAAACAACAATTTCTTCATTTCTGTAGAGAGAACATCAGCGTAGACTGACGCATAAGGGTGGAGAGAGTTTGTACACTCCTGAGTTGCAGTGAAGCCTGTGTTCCATGGCTGAACTGGGAATATGGAGAAATGAATAGACTGGGATTGAAACAATATTTGAAAAATGTGGAACTTCTTGGCAGAGAAGAAGGGAAACCCATACATGTGGTCTCTTTGTATTAAAATGATCAGAGGGGACAACTCAGTAATCTTCTCTCTCTGTTAGAATTCATAACTATGTGTTGGTGGTAGCCAAAAATTTGGTTTTCAAAGAGCAGTGGAGAATAAAAACATTTTTCCAAAGTTTATGGGAGTAAAGGAGGGTATCATGACCATTCAGGGTGTTTGCAGATGCGTATGTGTGTGCATACTTAAACATATGTGTGTTTGAGAACCATTCCTGGTGGTATACTTTGTGTTTGCATATGCATATCTGCTTAAACGTGTGTGTGTGTGTGTGTGTGTGTGTGTGTGTGTCAGAGAGAGATCGAAAGAGAGGATGTAAAGGGCCTGGTTGTTTGTTGAGGGGCCCAGCGCTGTAGCTGCCTGTGTGGGCAAATGTGTGTCTGCTTCAGCAGGAATTCTAATGCTTCCTCTGAGGTTAGTGATTAGCCCTCCCACCCCCCGGGGGAGCCGCTGCGTACTCCTTGCCTTAATTCACTTTGACGTCAACAGGAAGTCGAGTAACATCTCGGGGGGGAAACAGAGATGGGCAAGGGGCTGGTAGGCCATGCTGGTCATTTGGAGGGTCGGTGTCTCTGGGAGTCTGCAGGAGGGATTAACCAGTGCTAAAATGTTTTCTTTGTAGTTAGGAGGAAACCCGAGGAGGTTTCTCTCTAAACCTTCTAGCCTCCATGAATCAGGGAGGGGTGTGGGAGGTATATGTGGAATTCCTCATTCCATCAGCATCTCCATCTTTTTGTTCCCCCTTTTGAACTGTTACACACACAATTTACCATTACAGACTTTTTGCTATTTTACTGTCAGATACGCTAATGAAGCTTGTGGATTTCACCCACACTGATCTCATAATTAAAACTGTTTATAATAATTAGCCAAGATGATTAGTTCAGTTATTTGATTTGCCTGCTTTCTCTTTTTCGTTGCAGACTATCAGATATTGGAGTCGTGTGTATCAGGCAGAGCTTCCTGGAACATTTCAATGCTCTGATGCTAAGAACAAAATAACTGTAAGTTTGTTTTGTTATTATGTATCTTATTATTTAAATTTTAAAATTTGAAATAAAAATAAAATTGATTGTTTTATGAAAGACATTGAAATCAGAGTTTCTATGTGACATTGGGAAACGCATTTAACCCATAGTATTAAATCAGTCACTTGAGGTTGTTTGCAACATTTGATCTTGATACCAGGACAAATGTTTACCCTGGACTCGCTGTAAGGGCATCGGATCACATTTAAGATAAAATCTTTTGATCCTGTCATCGTAAGATCTCTCCTTGAGAATTGCTGTGCTATTCCTTGCTGTTTTAGTGGCAATTGGGCCTTGATAGATGATCAGCAAATTTCAGTTTGAGTGCTTGCTGTTCTTTTCCAATCACTCCAGCTGGGTTGCTTAAGCGTTTATTTCCTCACTTTAATGGCACTTTCGTACGCCGCGTTCTTATAGAATGCAAATTCGTTCAGAAACACAATTTGGTGTCTTTAATGGTTCGGCGGCTCAGGATGCAATTGCGTGTGTTGTGGATGAAAGAGGGCAAGGATGGAGGCGGTTGGAGGGATAAGTGTGTATGCGTGTGTGTATGTGTGTGTGTGTGTGTGTGTGTGTGTGTAAGAGATGGCAGACTGCAGCAAGGTTAACTCTCTGCTTTTTAGAGGGGGTAAAAGACAGGCAAGGCTCTTTAATTGAGTGTGAAAGCAGCTGGGTGTTCGGAGCCATTTCCCCCTCAACAGCAGAGAAGCGACTGTCTCAATATCCTCTCGGCTCTAATCGCTCTCTCAGCGCCACCCCTCCCTCCACCTCTCCCCAGTCTCCCCGATTCCTCTCTCTCCCCGAGCCCTGCGCCCTGCTGAGGATTGTTTTACGCTTAATTTTGTTAAACCTAACGAGATTTTGCTAATTAAATCTCCCCTGGCTGGAAATCTCTTGCTCCTGTCGGGAGAAGTGATTGTTTGTAGATCTTTTTAGACAAATAAACATTTTCATCATGAAGGCATGGGGAGAGGGAAGCAGAGAGCTGGTTTCCATGTCACTCGCTTTAATAACATGCAGAGGCTTTAAACTGTTGTATTTGTCACCGCTGACTCTATACTTTAATACTTTTTTTTTCTTTTTAAAGACTTTTAAGTTTTTCTTGTCTTTGGGAAATTACAGCATAATAGGAAATAGTGCTGAAGCATCCTGATTCATATGAACGGACAAGACAGATCAAGCATACAGACAGATATATATTTGTATAGTTTAGGTGGAGATATACTGTGCATTCAAATACATTTCCCATTCCAGAACTGTGATATGTTTTATGCAAATTTTCTAAATATTGCAACCACGGATAATGCAAAACTGTGAACTGAGATAGCAATCACTCGTTGAAGAGGCCATGTGGTCATTTATATAGGTGTCTGAATATGTATGCGTGTAGTTGAGCTCCATGTGTATTGTGTTCTATAGGAAAGTGATGCTGGGCGGGTCTGCACTATTATAAGAGGCCTTCAAAAAGTATTGTTGATGGCTAGGTTGCTATTATGGATGCCCCTTGAGACTCTCTTATTGTGGGACTCCACCTTCTGTTTTCCATTTGGATTTAGAGTAACTTGTGCCAAGGCGCCTTTTCTTCTTCTTTTTTCTTTCTCTTTCTGTCCCTCTGTCTCTCTCTCATACACACACACACACACATGGATAACCCCTACTAATCCTGCTCTGCAATATACACACAAACACACAGACTAACATTCACACACACCTTGGCATTGCCCTGTGCCTGACTGTTGGGCATTTTGCCCAGTCTCTTGTGAAAGGTGCCCTCTGATTCTGCCCTCTCTGATCAGGTTTCTGCCACCTGTTGCCCCTCATCGGGAGGGGTGAGGTGTCCACTGAGATGCCCTGGCATCTGGTACCATTAGACTACACACAATGCTCCGAATACCACTCGGGACTCAGTATTCAGCCCTTTTGCTTTTATAAGGCTTCCTTTTGCATAGCGATTGCCAATGTTTCTTTCACCCAGAAGACGCCTGGTATATTCCCAGGCTGTGCTCTGTATCCATTTCAATACTAATCAGCTCAGTTACAGTCAAATCAATGTATGCTGCATGAATTGAAAACTAATATAACTTTCAGAAATGTATATAGGTATGCTCTCTCTATCGTTTCATTAATTCTTCCTTTTCAAAACCATGTTCATCCTCACCCTCATCATCATCATTATCATCATCATCATCATCATCATCAACCCCATCAGGTCCTCACCTTTATGTCGCTACCTCACCAGGCCCGATTAAAATTATGTTGATTTAGCTTCAGTGTCCCCACCCCCCTTTTCTCCCATCTCGATGGAAGCTTATTAGTTTTAATATTTTTTTTGTATTATTTATTCCCATTTTGCTGGGGTCCCTGTCGGCATTTCCAATTACTCTCGCCGTTCGGCTGTAATTGCCTCGGTGCTAATGGCCGCCAGACAATCGTGCTAAATGAGGTGAAGGCACGAGGCAGCGAGCTCGACTTCATTAAGAGCTAATGGGATTTTATTGGGGGGACTGAGGACCCTGCTCATCAGAAAGGAGAGGTGGAGGAAAAACAGAACAGATGGAGGAGAAGAGGCAGGGAGAGCTTGATAGGCTGCCTCCGCTGCTGCCACGGCCACCGCTGCTTTTTTACAGGCTGAAAAGGAAACAAATGTGCAGCCCCCGTTGTTAACAAACACATGGGCAATAATGCACACACACACACACACACACCTAGAGAAGTTTTGTTGTTAATATAAGACTAATGTTTGTAATTTTAAATCTTTCATGGGGATGATTTGTTGCTGAGTTGTTTGATTGTAATAAAGCTAAATGTATTATATTAAGTGATATTTAAAAACCATCGTTAATAGGATAATGAGGTGGAAGTTGAGTGCGTCTTTAGAAATAGAAAAAAAATAAGAAAATGTAATTTATACTTGTGCAACTTAACATAAACCAAAAACAAATGCATATATAGGAGCCAAGTAAGACCAACATAGACCAATGGAAACATTTTATAGGCCAATTTCAGTCTGGCTCATTAATAGTAAATTGCCATCAGTGGGTCTGGTTCAATCCAGCACATGTTAATTTTCCATTTAGTGTTTATTTGAAGAAAAATGCCGCTAACAGCAGATTTTCATAAAGAAAAAATCCCCAAATCCTTGACGAGCAGTTGCGAGGAAACTCAAGGAAATCCTGAGAGGACGCAAGACTCAAGAACCCGTCCTTGTCTGGTCAAATGGTTACAGTAAGAAGAGAACAAATATAGAGTACAAGTGAGATTAAACTGAACAACTCAGATCAAATAGACCAAATGATCTCTGAGGTACACCAAGGATTTCTATCAGGGAATAAAAATGTTCAGCATATACAGAATAATAAATGGATATGAGCACATGGAAGGTATAAAGTGCCAAATGAATGTTCCAGAAAAAGGTTGAGTTTTCATGCAGGAATTGGCAGCCAAGCTAATGTGTAGATAATCACTAATCATAGCACTGCAGCAGTGAATGTATTTGTGGATTTTAGGAGTTTCAGAATGGTAGATGACACATGCACACACACACACACACACACACACACACAGTATAGTGCCCTAATAGAGAGCAGGAATGACCAAGTAAGAAGCAAGAAGGGACAAACTTTATTATTAATTTTGATTTAAGGAGGTTCAGTGATCTTTAAAATATGCTAAACTGTTCAACACTTTTCACCTTTGCCGTTATGCATAATAATGAGAAAATCTATCAGCTGAGTGTGCTGTCAGTACTAGTAGAATACAATGAAGTGCCAGAAAACCTGATGTACCTGGAGATTGATCCATAATTCTGTTGTATTCCGAGGTGTAGGATTTCTGTGTTCCACAGTGTGTTCCATGGCATCCCAGATATGTTTCATAACATTGGGATCTGGTGTCTTAGGTGAGAATGGCAAAACCCCAAACTCAGATGAGTGTTCCTCTAACCATAATTTAGCATCTCTAGACGTGTGTGGTGGTGCATTGTCCTGTTGAGGGCCAAACCCATCAGAATTAATGTAAGACATGAATGCGTGTAACTTGTCAGGAAGGAGGCATACAGTGTTCACCTGTCAGAGACGTTTGTAGATGTACCAGGGGTCCCCTGGAATGCCAGCAAAACAAACCCTGTACCATTATGGTGCCATGACCAGTCTATGTGGATTTGCATAGACTTGTCTGTACCGGTTTTTCTAGCATTTCAGAGTATTCTATAGTTTTGGGAAATTTACACCTATTCTACAAGTCACATCTATCCTCATATCTATCCTGAACATAAATAAAAGGAATGTCCATATTTGACTTTTTTTCTACGTGTAGCACTGATGTTGAACTATATTTGATCTCTCTTAATTCGAGGAGAGAACAAGAAAGAGAATCACTAGTTTTCAAAAAGCTCTACAAACTCGCGAGACAAATAACCTGACATGGATGAGAGAGTAGCAGAGTGGCTATTTTAACTGCTGTTATTCTCGGTAAGAGCAGACTGTTGATCTTATAAAAGCGTCAGGTTTTTAAAGGGTACCACACTGCATATTTCCACCGAGGCAACCTCTGGATCAAGCATGATTAATACTTGGATCTGCTTAAAGATGAAGTCGCTCCAGGGTATTTACTGCAACAGGGAAAGACCTGAAGCTCTCTTCTCCCAGCCAGTGTGAAATGATCACTGTAAATCATGGGGCGTCAACTTGCAGACTGTGGTCTGGATGTGGACCTAACAAAGTATTCTGAATTAGTTTAGCCAAGCACAGGCACACTAAATACTGTTGCAGAACTGATCAATGTATGAAAAACTGTATGCCTGTGTAAATTATTTGCCTGAAGGCAATTCAATGAGAGAGGAAATTACTTGACAGATTTTTCTGCATTCATTAATTGTCATCTGAAGTGAATTGACAACTCTTAGGTACTATTTTATTAGGGTAAATGTAGTAATGATAGTCATAGTGCACACTGAAAGTGAACTATTTGCTTACTGTGCTTGCACACACAGAACGTGACCTCTGCATTTAACCCATCTATGTAGTAAAACAGAGACTAGTGAACACAAGGGGTAGTGAACACACCTGCCCGGTGCAGGGGGCAGCCTTAAACTTTGCCCAAGGTGCAGTTGAGGAGTTAGGTGCCTCGCTCAAGGGCACTTCAGTCATGTCTTTCCCATTTCAGGGATCGAACTTGGGATCTGCCGGTCACGAGACCGGTTCCCTTACCACAAGGCCATGGCTGCCCCCAAAAGAGGTAGGCAACAGTAAACAGAAATAATCCATAACCAAAGTTGACAAACCAGACTCAGACACAAAAAGCAGGGAAAGCAAGGCTGATGAAACACAGAAACAGCAGGAATTAGACAAACGAATAAAGCCCTAAACACAGAACAGGTGCACACATTAGGTGAACAAACCAATAACAAGACATTGGAGGACAAATCAATGGCAAAACACAAACAAAACTGGCATGACTTCAAACAAAATGTCAACAACGAAATGAACAGTGTGTTTAAAAATGGATAAAGAAGTATGGTTTCATTCTCTGCTTGTCACACAACACTTCAGCTCAGAGAATACACAACATGGATACACAGCATGACTCCATACCTTTACTGCAAACCTACAGTATGATGAGGCACATGAAATAAAAGTAAGGCCCAGCTTGTCAGATAAGTGTATTAAAGGGGAAAGAGAACAATCTGCTAAACTGCTTTCAGCCAGCGTTTCAGCATGTAATCATGTTAGACCTGATGTGAGAAGAAGGAAAATGTTCACTATAATTAAATAAGAGGCTTAGAGCTATCGTTTCAAACCTCTGTATGTGACATTGGACATGAGCATGATTTAAAAAAAAAAAAAAGCTTTGTCTATCACCATTGTACTGCTCTTGTTTTTTTTCCAACTTCGGGTGGTAGCGAAAAGGATATATTTTAGATAGATAATGATTTGATAAATGGCTAAAGTCTGTTTAGAGTACCACAAAGAGTTCTTGCTATCTCCGATTTGCTTTTCACTGCAGGCTACACGCCTACGTATATAAGAATGTAGGCTATGTGTTAGCTCATCACTTACTGGGAGTAAGGGAGCTTTGAGAAGCTGTTGGAGGCCCTAGTGGAGTGCCCTTAGCCCTGTAGTAGAGTGAATGATCAAGTAAGTAAATGAGTTAGTGGAGCGGTATATTAGCATGGGTATGGGAAAGTGAATGACTGCAAGGTAGAGAGTGTTATGGAGGGATCTGTGTGGGTTTGAAGGGCCAGGCATTTGAGCTCAATCCCAGTAGTCCCAGCTATAATGTAAGAAGTGTGTGTCTGTCAGTGTATTAGGGGGTTGGAGCAATGGTACTGTCTGCATCTGTATCAATGTAGTGCTTCAACTATTAATATCTGTATCTGTACTGAGATCTTTTTGTTGTTTTTACATTTACATGTATGCGATTTAGCAGATGCTCTTATCCAGAGCGACTTACCAAAGGGCTTAGTCATTAATTCATAATATACTTTGAATGCTGGTAGACCAGCTTTTAAAGTACCTGAAGCTGCAGTAAATGCAGTAAGAGCTGTTGAATTGCAAACGCTGTTGAATTGTGTTAATGCTCAATTAATGTTCCACCACCATGGTGCTAGGGCTGAGAAAAGTCTGGATAATTGCCTCCTATGCATCCTGGATGATGGTCATTCAAGTTGAAAGTATAAAGGGCTCTCGCATTAGGCTTTGACCATTGCCATGAGATAGAGTGGAGCTGGACCATTTTTGGCTTTGTAGGTCACTGACAGGGTTTTATATCTGATGCTACAGGTAGACATTAAAGGGTTCACAGCAAGGGTGTGACATGGCTGATGGTTGAATACAAGTCGAGATGCTTCATTGTGTATCAGTTGCAGGGGCCTGATGCCATGCACAGGAAGACTGGCCGAGACGGAGTTGCAGTAGTCTAGTCTTGAGATGACAAAAGACTTAACAAGTTAGTCAACAAGTTACTTCAGTTTGGTCAGAAGCCATCTTTAAAAAGAAAATTGTAAGGGGGCTCA
This sequence comes from Duopalatinus emarginatus, assembly GCA_028565595.1. Taxonomy (NCBI): domain Eukaryota; kingdom Metazoa; phylum Chordata; class Actinopteri; order Siluriformes; family Pimelodidae; genus Duopalatinus; species Duopalatinus emarginatus. The sequence continues at coordinate 6,978,812 of JAOVVF010000008.1, read as the reverse complement.
TGTCATGTCATGTGCCATGACAATATCAAGTCTTAACCTGTAAAGTTTGCTGGCAAAAAAAATACAATAATGCACATACTATTCATATCCTTCTTATGCACCAATGCCCTATTGAATGGGTTGTACGACCAAAACAAAGAACCAAGTCAAGATCAAGTGTAATGGTCCAAAGAAGACAGACACATGTAGGTATACAAATACGTTTGAGTCTTTAATAAACAGACAACAGGGCAAAACGAAGTCAAAGAGCATGCAAGGGTCAAAATCCGGAGAGCATGTAAACTGGACAGAAAAACGCTAGGCTAGAGATTGGTCAGACAAAAACAGATCAAAAGCCAGGAAGACAGGATGATACACAGAGTCAAATAGGGAAAACGGGGTCAAACAAGGAGAGACAAATCAATGCAATGAATAACGGCTTGGCACGCTCTGGAAAACTGTGGCAATACTTAACAAAAAGTACTGGGTAAACAGAACAGTCTTATACAGGAAGAAAAGGAGTCATGTGATCTAGAATTCTGGTGACCCTGAGCGGGTGTGATTGGTGGAGTGGACCATGTGATCCTGTGTGGGACTATAGGAAATAGTCTGGATGTGAATCAGTGATGACAGGCGGTTTGCTGACAGATGCGAAGGTTCAAGGCATGACACAGAAGAAGACAAAGATTAAGCAGTGAATATTTATTTAGATTTAGACCATGGCTGGGTTAATTTTGAATCAATTAGGAATATGCCTATATTTATGCCTTGCCATTTTTAGCTTTAGTTATAAATACAATTACCAGTGGCTAGAACTAAAGAGGGCAAGAGTGCAAGATTTTCCTTAGAGAATATTGACAGACCAAAGCAACAGTTGTATAATGTCAACAGCCTGGGGGTGGAATCGGGGTTGTGGTAGCTCAACGGTTAAAGCTCTGGGTTTCTGATTAGAAGGTTGGAGTTTCAAGTCTCACCTCTGCCACTGTTGGGTTCTTGAACAAGGTCATTAACCCTCTCTGCTTCAGGGTTGTCATAACAATGTGATATGTGAAGAATTTCACTGTTTTGCAATTTATATGCGAGCTAGAAGTATATGCCCTTAGCAGGCATAGCTGAGTTTTTATTTGTTAACGATGGAGCGTACAGACACTGACCAAGGCT
>JAOVVF010000008.1:6965146-6977572 GCA_028565595.1 Duopalatinus emarginatus | reverse complement strand
ATCTTAACTTAGTTGTAGGCGGACAGTGGACAATAATAATGTATTTGATAGAGAAAGCAAAACTCTTGCTTTGTCTGACTGTTGTTCTAATTGTGTTTTTTTTTTCTTATATTTTCATACATTTAATTATGTACTTTTTTGTGATAAAGCAATATTTAGTAAAGTACAAAATCTCTCACTATAACTCAGTATATACCAAGCTCAAAGCTTAGTTGTTTTACTATTAAACAGAATTTCCATCAAGCCCATTATGCCTTCCCGAAATGTGTATAATAGTATTTATGTGTCACTGCATGAGTATGAGGATGTGAGTATGAGGATACAATTAAGTCATTAGCTTTGTCACTGCATTAAGCTGTGAACCATTAAGTTTACTCAGCTTACACTTTACTATTGGACAGTGTGATGCGAGTGTGTGTGTGTGTGTGTGTGTGTGTGTGTGTGTGTGTATGAGCAGCTGTGCTGCAGCTGCCAGCGTCTCCTGCTGAGGAAGAGAACCATGGTCCTCCAGGGTCAGACCGATGGTATGGCGGTCTCCGTGGCAACCAGCTTTAGGCCTATGCGGCACAAACAGTCTTGCCCCTAAGAGTCAAACTCAACAGTCTGATCTCAATACACCGGAATGTTACACACACACAGCACAGCACACAAACCACATTATGTAGAGGAGGTATGGGAAGAGTGGTAAATCAGTAAGTAGAGCAAAAAAGTAAGATTTAGACAATGAGAGAGAAAGAGAGAGAGAGAGAGAGAGAGAGAGAGAGAAACAAAGAGAGAGAGAGAGAGAGAAAGAACAAACTTGGATTTGGCCTCACAGACTCACAGGCAGTTATGTCTGTCTGTCTTTCTCCCCTCTGTCTCTTTTTCTCTCTCTCCCCATCTCTGGAGGCTGTCTTATCTCTCGGCTCCAGCCCAGACCCTCAGTGCTTCTGGCCCAAAGCGCTCAGTATGGGCCTCAGCTCTCTCTGCTCAACAGACACATCTGCTCAGCGTAAGCCCCTCTTAGTGCTCTTTCAAACTCATTTCTGCTCATAGATTTTGACAATAAAACAAAACTTGCTTTTGTTTCACTTTATAGGCTATATTAATCTTAAACCAGAACAACTTTACCAATTTGAAACTACTGGCCAAAAGTATTAAAGAAAGTCATTTTAAAGGTTTCAAAAATATTTTAAAATTAGTCTGTAAACCAAAGATGTTTTTTTCCCCCAGATATTCCACTAGTTGGAATATATTATACTACTTTTACTTATAATCTCTTTATTATCTTGAATCTGAGAATCAGTTTAATATGATTTAGATATGATTTGTAAATGTAAATGCAAAGTTACTGGGCAAAACACTCGATGATTGGAAAAACGTCAACTGGTCTTTAACTGTCCAGTTTCCATGAGTCTGTGCCTCAGATTCCTGTTCTTGGCTGACAGGAGTGGAACCTGACATGGTTTCCACTGTTGTAGCTCATCTGTCTCAAGGTTTGACGTGTTGTGCATTCTTAGAAACCTCTCCACTCAGGTTAGTTATAGAGAGTGCTTATTTGCATTACTACCCATAGCCTTGGTGTCAGCTCAAACCAGTTTGGCTATTCTCCTCTGACCTGTCTCATCAACAAGGCATTTCCACCCACACACCTGCTGCTTCCATGCATGTTTTTTGTTTTTTGCACCATCCTGTGTAAACTGTAGAGACGGTTCAACTCCCAGGAGATCATGATCGGTTTCTGACATACTCAAACCGGACCATCTGGCAGCGACAACCATGCCACAAAGTAACAGAGATCACATTTTAATGTGAACATCTATTGAAGCTCTTGGCACGTGTTAGTATTATTTTATGCATTGCACTTTTTGCTGGATCCTTTTGTTTCAGTTAGTTTATACTCCACAGAGCGTTAAGTTTACACTACATCGAGCTACAGATTTTTCTAACTATGTAAGTCTTGCTTTGTAAGTATAGCTGAGATGGCCATTGTCATCTGTGAAAGTGTTTATTTTTGTAATCACACGTTATAGCTGAATTATGGATCTACCTCCCACACTCCGTCTGGTGGGGCCTTTGCAGCCAGATGCCTCCTGCTTGCCTTGATACATTATATATACACTTGAGTTTTAACTTTTAAAAACTGACATTACTTGGGAAGAGACAGAAAAGAATAAGCAACACCCCATAAAGAGTTTCGATTTGTTCACTCATACAGAGCAATGTTGTCTAAATGTCTACATTTTTACTCACTAGACACTTTTTATTTTCCATTGCTTAGGTAGGATTGCTTCACTTATGTTAAAAAAATATCAAATCCACACTACTACATTTATTTTAAATAAATTAAAACCTGCTTCAATCTGAATTCTGAAATTATTTTGGTGTCAGAACGTTGTGCATGTGTGACATTTAGACATCTATGTAACCCTCTTTCTTGGATTAATTAAGAAAAGGTTTGTTAAACGATTTAGTAGACATGATGTACCCACATGATCTCTCAGATCATTTTCATTGCATCGTTACACTTGAAGAGTTCCAGCTGTTTTTTTTTTTTTTTTCACTTCCCTTCAAATTCCACCCAGCCCTGGTGTATCACAAAACCTGGATCAAGCATAGCTTCTTTAGACAAGGCAATTAAATCAGAAAATTTGTCTGGGAATCTTGCCATCTGTTATAAACCTACAGACTCACTTTCTTATTTATGTACAACTCTTCATATCCCAGTCAAACCTTCCTTTTCTCTCTCTTACAGTGTCTAGGACAAAATCATTTACAGTGAGACAGGAACTTTTCCCTCAGGAAAATGTGAATATTTCTATAAATATTGATTTCCTAAAGTAGTCATATTTCATTTCATGGCACATGTAGAGAATATACACACATGAATACAGTGACCTATAAGCAATCTAGAGAATGATCCAGACATTTGTATATAACTTTCTATCATCATGACAAAAATAAATATGTAAATAAGAAATTAATAGATAATAATAATAATAATAATAATAATAACAATAATAATAATAATAATAATAATGATCTTGCATCATTTCTATTTTAATGTTCATGTAATCAGGCTTCCAAGATTCAAGAGAAAACAGAAACACCACTCTATACGACCAGATCAGCACCTGTCTCTACTCATTCATGCCTGATTAAATAGTTTATTGTATCTTCTACAACAGAAACAATCATCTGCACTTTGGGGAAACCTAGAAATTGTTTTGTTGAGGAACCTAACATCACCAGGAATGGACAGTCTCTCCTTCTTTTGAGCAGCATTGCACTTCAACAGCAGTGAACACAACATTAATAGCACTAGATGCACTGGTAGTGAATTCATTTTATGCTTTTAACACATACTAATTTGAATATGAACTAGTTTCAGCTCCTACAACCTCTGCAGTTATTATTGGAGAGCAGAACAGATGTCCTTCTGCAGGTGATAAAGGGCAAATGAAGCCTCATTAACATAATGGAAAGAAATTGTACCAGAGTAACCAGTAGCTGGTCGTCTCTGATTATCAGTCTTATGTTGTTTGATGAGTGAGATACTGTGGGTGATAGGTTGTGAGTTACTTTAATATCTGTTTTAACATAGACATAATAATAATAATAATAATAATAATAATAATAATAATAATAATAATAATAATAATCATCATCATCATCATAATAATATAAAAAAAGATTATAGGCTTTGTTCTAGTAGTATGTTAAGGTGAATAATAAGATGTTACAAAACAAAATAAAAAAAAATAACGGTTGCTGGCAACAGATATGAAATTTTAATGTTGTGTGCTTAGATATGACAATGTGGGGAGTCTTACTCCATGTTGTGTTAAGAATGAAATTAATTATCCAGTTAGTTACACTAATGACTACTGTGAACTTTACACTCCAACTTAAGTACAAGAGAACAAGTTTGCGTATCTCCAGAGTTTTACCATTTTCCTTAATTGCTTTATTATTCGCTTAATTAAAATGAACTTTTTCCAGATAGACTCGTTTCCTCAAGTATCTACAGCCTGAAAGCAATTACATTGTTAAGCAAAAGTTGAAGGCCCATACTAGGGCACATTTACTTCTATAAAGTATGTTTGTTGTGCTATACTGAATTTGTACATGTACCTCAGTACGTACAGTTTGGGGTGGTGGGGGGTGTTTCCATGGCAACAGGCTTCCTGCAGAAAAGGTCAACGTTGGAGGCAGACAGGGAAAAGGCACAAGAGGATTATTGGGGATTTAACGTGGAATCAAATCATTTCCATTCTCCATTATAGGTATTTCTGTCCTATCTGAATGATAACAAAGCGAGAGAAACAATGGATATAACTTGCGCAATTATGCTGCTCATGAAAAATGGCCCTGTCTCCGCTATTTTATTATAATCATTATTATTTCTCTGACTGCCTTTGAGGTGGAATTGAAAAGACTAGAGTGGTGGACGTTTCGGCTTTGTGTGCAGTCCTGATACGCATGAGTTTGTCCCCTCAATCACTCTCTCCCTCTCCTTATGCCTTTCCGCTCCTTCCCTCTTTCGTCTCTCTCTCTCTCTCTTTAATTAAGTCAGCCTCACTGGCATGGCTGCCAAAGATAATTGGAGTGGGTTTTGGATGCCATTTACTCTAAATGTCGCCTTTTCTCTCATTTCTCTTCTCTCTCTCTCTCTCTCTCTAAAAGTCTTGTCTTTTCTATGTCACATTTCCTCATTTCCCACCATCTCTTTTCTGCTCATTTAGCAGGAAGGGATTAACCTGAAGCTACAGGTCTCTCGCTTGCTCATCACAGAAGTGCATGCAGCCACATACTGAGACAATGTTTATTAGCTACTTTGCAAGTTCTCCAGTGAGCTTTCACAACTTTTCCAAATGGTACAGTTTTTTTTATGGCTTGCAAAGTATGTCTTGGATGGCTGAGCAGTATCTGGGGCACGACTGGGGAACTAGGCCCTGATGCATGATGTATCATCCCGAACTGTTCAGAATGTGATACTGTGGGTAATTCTGATGGAAATGCATACGTGTGCTTCATGTTTTAATAATTAATAAAGCATGTAGTGTTTTGAAGTGTTTCACCCTTTATACCACAATGATTCACAAAAAATGATCACGATTAGTAATAAATTATTATTACTTTTTCTCCAGTTACATTTTAGTTACATTTAATCTGCATGACAGGTCAGTTCCTGTCACCACTTATGTTATAGCAGCTATAAACAGCCATTCCCTAACCAGCCTCTCATGTCCTCTGAAGACTCGACTCACAAATCTGTACAAACTGCTGACACTGGAGACTTCTTCCAAAAATACTAATTAAATGCTTCACCAGATTAACAATTGCATGTTTTGCTTTGTTCATCAATTCATCAATACTTTATAGTCAGTCTGATTCAACCTTAGTAATCAAGAAACATCTATCTACAAAAGTGTGTATGGAGTATGCAAGCCTTCACGATACACTAATATGTTAAATCATATTGCAACTAAAGTATATGATCTACATTTGGTTATTATATTACTATTCAACAACAGGCAGACTGTTATGAAACAAAGCAGTGTGTAGACACATTCTCTCCTGTAATTCATCCCAAGCAGAACACTGTAGTCCAAACACCCCAGTATTAAATTTCCTCTGCAGTGCCACAGGGAGAGAGGGACACACACACACATGCACAGGCAAAAGACAGTTAGTTGTCATATTAAATCCTACAATCAATAAATCTGCCTTTGTGAATCCAGCATTAAATGGTGGGGCTGATGTAATTGTTTATAGTACAGTTAGATAGATAAAAAATGATTAATGAAAATAATGAGCTAAATGAAATAAAAGTTTTGCAGTGTCAGTAATTGTCTTATCTGCTTGGTCTGTCAGGGTCGCGGTTTGTTCAGAACCCACCCTGGATAGGGTGCCAGTCCATTGCAGTGCACCACATATACACACACGCACCCATTCATTCACACCTAGGGGCGTGTATGCTTTTCAGGAGGTGGGAGGAAACTGGTAAAAAGCCATGCAGACACGGGAAGAACACACTAAACTCCTCACAGATAGAGACCAGAGCGAGGATCGAACCCACAACCTGTGTAGCACACACACCATCTGTGGTGCCACCGTGTCACCCCTGTTTTGTAATGATAAAATGAATGTATACAATATATGGCAAAATTTTGTTGGTTATCTTCCAGCAAATGTTAGAACCACTCAACTGTATAGGATGTATGTTTATGCTGTAGGGATACAATTTCACTTTACTGGAATAAAGAAGCCCAAACCTGTTCAAGCATTACAATATCCCTGTGCACCAAATGAGCCTCATTAAGACATGGTTTACCAGTTTTGGAGTAGAAGAATTGCACAGTGTCCTGTACAGAGTTCTGACCTCAACCCCACTGAACACCTTTGGGCTGAACTGGAACGCCTCTTACAGCTCTGGTATGTGAATGAGCACAAATCCCTGTAGCCAGGTCTATCTAAAATCTAGTTGGAAAGCAAATGGTTCTTCTGCCTATAATATACATTGACACGCCAACTTTAAGATACCATAAACATATGCACATAGCAAGGAAATTTTCCACACTTTGACCCTACAATCCAACTGTTTGTTAAATGTATAAATTGTTAAATTGCCAATATGTCTTGTTTCTTGAAACTTCAATCATCCAGTCCACCAAACACCAAATAATTCAATGGCAGAATAAACTGTTTGGCAATGGCAGAGAAGATTTGACAATTTTTTTATGGGCACAACCCATATACTCAACTCTACTGCTCATCCCACAAATGCATCTTCCTTATTGCGGCATCATTTAAAAGAGAAAATTACCAGGCTTTCCAACGGTATTAGATTTATTGCCAAGAAGCATCGTTACAACAAAGAAATGTTGTATGGTATGTATGAAATGTTGTGCTATGTATATAATCAAAACTCCTATAAAAATTTCAGTATTTATGAATTTCTGTTTCTTTCCTTATCAGTGCTAAGCTGCTAGGGTAATGTTAACGTTCTGGTACATGACAGCTCATGTTAATGCTAGGTACCTTCAAGTAAAAACATTTACTGTTAGGCTGAAACTTCGATGTTTGCATCATAATGGACAGTTTGCTGATCATGTGAAAGTTTTTAAGAGTTAAGTAAACATCCCGTGTTGATAGTCATACTAGTTGCAACATACTGGACAGGAACAGGTCAGTCTCACATTTCTATATCTCAGTTTTCTTCCAGATGAGTCAGTTATGCATTTGGAAGCTGCTGCTGTTTACGCACTTATTACAGACAGACGGTGCAGATTTTGATAAGTCTGCTGAAAATTTCTAGCCATTTCTAGTAACAGAGAAGGTCTGGTTGAGTGTCTGAGCAAAACATTTACCCGAAGTGTAGCGATGTTGCCATGATGAAATCTTGGAGAAAAGGGAGTTTGAATATTGAATAGTAGAACTAAACACTCTTCAAGACTAAAGTGCTAAAGAATATATTGCATTGTATATACTATCTGTTTGTTTATTTTTATTTGATACAATAGCGAGATTGATTGGATATCCAAGCCCATTCATCTGATATATAACATAATAGAAAATACCTTTGAGATGGACTTTGGGGTGTTTTTTTTTTTATTGCTTTGTTAGATTGTAAGACTTCATTAATATGCCAAAAATACTTAAGTAAAATGAACCGATTTAGCAGTAGCTTCTTTCATGGGTTGCTTCTTAGTATCAATACCAGCAGCTAGCAAAAACTGGCTAGGCTGAACATATCGTATAGCTAATGGTAAATATCAGTTAATTCAATTATATTTTATAAACAATTTACATAGCATTATTCATGCACATGATGAGCAGGCAGGCAAAAATTGAGTTGCTTTAAAATGAAAATTGTCTTAGATAAATAGTTACAGTTACTTCTTACATGACACTAAACCTATTTACTTTTTAACTCTTTTACTACATTGTAAACTTTAACTTAATTCTTGACCTTTGAGACTGACATGATCCTCAGTCTCTGCTTATTTAAGCTTTTCAAAAACAGCAGCACTGCTCATTCTCAGAAATGGAGATTCAAGCTTATGTACAGAGAAGAGCTTAAGGGAGGGGAAGAAATAAGAGAGAAGCAGGCCTAGCCATGTCCCCCCTTACTCTGGTGTGGTCTCAGATCAGACAGTATTCTGAGAACTTACTCTGTGAAAAGAAAGGCATAGATAAACATGAAAACTTCAGCAAACAGTCATGAAGTCAAAAGAAAATAATTAAAGTGTGTAATTAAAGGCACTGCCTGGCCAAATTAAAGTTGCTGTTTAGAACCTCTGGAGGCAGTGTTGTGATGAGGGGTGACTTTAATTGGTCAGGTTGAGGCTCAGTAACATTACGTGGGAGTAAAATGAAATCAGCTGAGTACCTGAATGTACTGAATGAGCAGGTTATATCATTTTTTTTTCCTGATGGCACGGGCATATTCCAGAACGACAGTGCTAAGATTCATCAGACAGATTCAGTCATTTTCACACATGAATTGGCCTCCTGACCCCATTAAAAGTCTTTGGGATGTGCTGGAGAAGTCTTTACCAAGCAGTCGGTCACCAACAAAATCTCAGCCAAAAATGAATGGAGTGATGTGTAGTGATGTTGCATGAATGGGGCCACAGTAAATGTATGCCATAATCAAAGATAAAGGCGACCATTATAATATTCAATTTTTTTTTGCCCAGGCAGTCTGTTTCCTTCATTGTCTATACTCTTACTTAAGTAAACATTCTTGTACTTTTTTACACTCTTGGCTTCAGCTATAACAGCTTACAAACCCTGCTGATCTAGCCTAGTCTGACCAAGACGCAGATCTGGTCATGGTAGATTTTTGACAACTGGAAGTTATTTCCCAGCTCCCTTAATGTACAATTGCCTTACTGTTGTGCTATTAGAAGAATAAGGTAGCATTAATAGCATTAAATCAGACCAGTTAAATTCCTGGCATCCTTGCCAGGTTTACCAGTTTGACCAGCTTGGTCTGTGTTGTAGCAGGTGGTAGTTGGTCTGAGTTTTCAGCAGGGAATTACTATGTATTTGCAGGGATGACAGCATGTTTGGCGTATACCATGTGTAGTAGTAGTAGTAGTATTTGACCTCAATAGTCAGTAGTAGTTAAGTGACTGTGTGTGTGTGTGTTAAGGTCTATGAAATACTAAGGTGAAGTAACCCTAGTGTGTGTGTAGGTTCTGCTCTGGGAGTTAGCGAACAAGGGCTCCTATCAATCACACCGAGCTGCTGAAAGTTAGTGTGTGCAGCCTGGCCACCCAGCCAGGCCACTGCAGCACAGGGATCTGATATCCCTTAGGCCTAATTGACTCCAGATGGCCCAGACAGAACACTATGCTGGCCATGCCCTCTCTATACACACACGGCCATTTACCAAGAGACGAAGAGAGAGCAAAAGGCCAACAGGAATTTCGGACTATTTTACAGAAGTGTTTTAAAATCTGCAACCTTCTCTTTATTTGAACTAGTAAATGTTTTGGGAAAACATGATTTACCCAAATCAATGTCGGGAGAGTGACACTCATTTTAGAAAGCAGCTGTGTAAAATGAGGTAGCCGTGTACACATTCATATCTTTCATTTCCTAGGACACTGTCTCTCGGATATGTTTTACAGCAGTACTCAGAGGTTTAAAGAAGTCAGCTCAATCGTGGAGTTCCACTAGCAAATATTTACAAAGTCAGAAAGTCATTTAACATTTAACACACACACACACACATATACAACCACCCACACGCCTTAAATTCCGACCTATGAAATATGAATCGTAACTCACCAGATGGAAGGATCGCACAATTTTCAGTAAAATAAATATTCAGCAACGGTTTTAATCATTAAATTGGGCTGGGTGTTATTTAAAGCATTAAAGATACCCTGAGGAATGTGCCTTTCTGCCTGAGGTCCACATGGAAGCTCTCAGGGTAATATTAGATGTGAAGGAGCTAGTCGGCTAGCCGCAGTTGTTGATGCACCTGCAGGTTTGAGACTTGGCTCCGAGCCGAGGATGGACAGAGGGGCTTTCCATTCAAAACAGCCTCTCCAATTCCCAGTCCATATTCACGCTTCCTTTCCATGAATCGCTCTCTTCCTCCCACCTCCCTCCCCCCTCTTTCTTCTTCAATTTCTCATTTTGTGGAATCTCTCCTCTGTTTCCTCTTTCTCTCTGTATCTCCATCACTCCATCTTCCTTTTCCCCAGTGCATGTTTCCTTCTCTCCCTGTGGCATTACACAGGAAATTTAATATTGGATTGTTTGGAGTTTCCAAGGATTCCTTTCAGTAAAGCTCTGCGCTGCACACAAAGACAAACATCAGCTGCAGGGGCCAAGAGCAGCAAACATGGTCTCATTATCTTGCCATGCTCATTTTTGCCTCTACACTGGACTCTTTCTCTTATTGTTTGTTCCTTCTTTCCAGGTGATGCCTGTTCACCGTCAACATTTTTGCCAGCAGTTGGCCATAATCAACACAGACTAATAAAACTAAAAATCTATAATTATGGAAAGCTCTATGCACTTTTTATCAACATATGAATTTCATGATGATTCATAAAGTTTGTATATACAGTCGTAATGTTGTTTACATAGGCAGTCATAGGTAGCAATGGGGAACTGTATTGTGCCCTTAGCTGAAAATAAAATGAAATTTGTAGATGATATGAAGCTATGGCAGGAGGCTAAATAAAGTGCAAGCATGGTATTCTATATGCTATATCAGCATTGTCATATTTTAATGGATAATGCAGAAGTATGTGATTTCTTACAGGTTGTGTGGTCAGTATTATCTAGCTTTGAGCTATGGGTTCATATCATTTATCCAGACTGTAAGCTCAGGAAATAGGGAAAAAATGGAACAAATTTCTCGCACAGTCGTTCAATGAAGTGCCCTTATTTCAAATAATGTTTCTTCTACTGAATGGAAAAACCTAATATTTGGTACACTTATTTTTGCCACAGAAAAAAACGCAAGTAATAAACAACTACTAAATTAATTCATTAATTCCCTGTCATGTTGGTGATGTGGTTATTTTTGTAACACCTAGTTCATATCTACAAAAAAATAACATTCCATTTTTTTGTGTGTTCACCACCTAAAATAACAATTCCTGCAATAGTTACATTGACTAGTCAGTCTATCCTAGTGGTTAACAATGTCTTTGTCCCATGCAAAAAAAAAAAAACAAACAAACCCCAAGACATAATTAAACAAAACAAACAAACAAGACAAAACAAACATATGCTTTTTATGTAGTTTCGCAAGGTGAATTCAAATCTGTTTTCAGAATCATCCATTGTTATTTTTTTCCAGTGTAATTACATGGCCATGGAAAAGCAGTGAGGAAAGTAGAGAAGTAGAGAAGTCTATGTTGGTAGGCTATTGTCGGACAGAGGCCAGTTATAGGCATAAAGTATACACTTGTAAATTGTTAGAAAAAATAAGCCATATTTATGATGAGTTTTATAATAAGTTATAAACACATTTTAAAAACAGATTGAAATTCAGTGTAAAAAAAAACTGTAAGGTCCTCCTATTTTATTTTGTTGGATAAAACAAAGTTAAACTTTTGTTACACTTGCATATCGATAAAATTACTCAATATTAATTTTTTGTTGTACTGAATATGGGAACTGATATTTAATACAACAGCACTCCTGCTTGTAGGATATTACTTTCTTATTACTTCTTTCATTAAAGTTTTATATGAGACCATACCCACAGTACCTAATGAACTCCTACATGACATGAAAATTGTGGGTGGGAAGTGTTAAGTGAAGCAAATACCATGGAGTGGGTATTTCTGCCTCGACTAATTAAGCATTCACATCCAGTATACAAGTTTGCTTGCCTTATATAATCAAATGTGACAAAATGGATTAACTTAGTGTCCTCGCTGGCTTCCTCTTACTGTGTCCGGAGCCAAATCCTAATAGAGCATACAGAAATAGAAAAATGGAAAAAGAAGCTTGATGATATATGTGAGGCTGAGAGTTCTAGGACTTTTGCTTACATTTCCCTGCATATGTATTTTTCATCTTAACCTGTTTGTCTTGTAGTACTGGGCCAAATATTTAAAAATTCACTAGATAGATAGGAAAAGTGAACTATTTTGCCTACTGCGCTTTCACACAGAGGATTGTGACCTCCGCATTTATCTCATCCATGCAGTGAAGCACTAGGAGGCAGTTAACACACCTGCCCAGCGCAGGGGGCAGCCCCAAACCACCTGCCCAGGGGAGTAAGGTGCCTTGCTAAAGGGAACATCAGTTGTGTCATGCCCTGTGTGTGGATTAAACCCAGGACCTTACGGTCACGAGAGAGGTTCCCTAATCACTAGGCTGCCTCGATGGATGGATGGATGGATGGATGGATGGATGGATGGATGGATGGATGGATGGATGGATGGATGGATAGATAGATAG
>JAOVVF010000008.1:6941890-6964893 GCA_028565595.1 Duopalatinus emarginatus | reverse complement strand
GATAGATAGATAGATAGATAGATAGATAGATAGATAGATAGATAGATAGATAGATAGATAGATAGATAGTGAAAGTGCAAGAATAATAACTGCTGTAAGTAATATAAAATGCAACTGGAGGTAAATATAAAATGCAGTTACGATCAATAGATGTTGGGTAAACACTTTCTGAGAAGGCTGGGGGATGTGTAAAATGATCTGCAATTGATTTGATTATAGCCCCTTTAATGTCTTACAATAGCTGCCTTTATATACAGACTAAATAAAGTGTTAATAGCTAAACTAATAGTACACTAATGGTATTAACAGTATTAATTACAAAATAATTAAATTATAGCAACTGAAAACAATCTCGCTATTCATTCTGCATATACTGTAGTTTACGTATACAATATGCACTGACTAACATTTAAAACAGTTTGTTCTGATTGTGTTTCTGCCTCACAATCCAAAGGTCTCCAGGTTTACTGTGATCTCAGACTATTGTCTCTATATAGTTTAGCACGTTCTGCCTGTGTGTGGGGGTTTACTCTGGGTTTTCCAGTTTCTTCCTGCTTCTCAAAAACATGCCAGTAGGTAAACTTTGCTGTGTGTGTGTGTGTGTGTGTGTGTGTTTTACAGTGTATTTACTGTGTGTACCCTGGTTGTGTTCATATTTGGAAGTCTTGGTCATGTACACAAACTAACTATTAGAGGTCAGATCCTTGGTCTCTGGAAGGCCAGAGCAAAACAACTAGACAAATATTGTCCCATATCTACAATAATAGGATGTCAGCACATTTGAGAAGAGAGGTCTTTTATTAATCTTTTATTATTAATTAATATTAATTAAAGTTGGATGTTTTGGCATGTGTGTATGTGTATAAATACATATTGATTATATTTATATGTGTGTATATATGTGTGTATGTATGCTGGTTAGGGATTGTTGCTAATGTAATCATGTGATGGCACCCTGTAGGATGAGATAGCATAAGATTTGTGTCTTTTAAGGTGAATTTTAAAATTGCAGACCTAAATAATTATATAATGTGCATGTGGTGCCCAGTGATGGACTGGCATCCTATCTAGGTTGTATTTCCACAGTTCCACATGGTCCATTTTGACCATGATGAAGTCAAGTCAAGTCAAGTAGTTGTCATTTCAACCATATACATTGTTGTACAGTACACAGTGAAATGAAACAACGTTCCTCCAGGACCAAGGTGCTACACAGAACAATAAACTACACAATACAACGTAAAGGGCTGGGTGTGTGAATGTGTCTGACCTTTCCATAGTGATTCTCTACCTTCCGCTCAGTGAATGCTAGGATAGACTTCAGCATCACCCACAACCCAGTAGTAGGATAAGCAGCATAGATGAGCAAGTAAGCTTTTATTCTGCATCTGCTGTTTCATTTCCTCTCAGAACTTACCAGCCTGCTGCCTTAAAGCTCCTGTCGACGACTATAACACTTTAACATACTGCACAGTCTGTGGTCATGGAAACAACTGTATTACTGTAAGCCGGTCTCTCTGACCTCTCAACTCTCTTTCCCTCTCTGTTATACCCTTACTATAGGGCATCTATGGTGTTAACTTTTTCACTATATGTGCTTGGTGGTGACAGTTCGATCCTCTTGGCTGGTCCGTGTGTATGCGCCCGCTGTGGAGTTCTATTGGTTCGCTTTTGAAGCTGCACACTAAACTCTTCATTATGAGTCTGCTGACAATCAGAGCGCTCAGAGTCTCTGTGTGATAATCTCCCTTCTCATTAGCCCCCTATTGCTTCTCTCTCTTTTACTTTCTCTCTGTCTCCCGATCTCTCTCCAGTTTCATGCAAACAAACACACAGACACACATACAAGCACACAAAGTTTTAGACTGAGGAACGGGACAGTCATGAAGAGCACCCATTCTGTAATTCTACAGCACTATGTGCCCTGTTGCCAAG
Organism: Duopalatinus emarginatus; assembly: GCA_028565595.1. Classification (NCBI taxonomy): domain Eukaryota; kingdom Metazoa; phylum Chordata; class Actinopteri; order Siluriformes; family Pimelodidae; genus Duopalatinus; species Duopalatinus emarginatus. The sequence continues at coordinate 6,962,958 of JAOVVF010000008.1, read as the reverse complement.
GCCATGCTGTTCTCTCACGTATCCTACATTTTTTTTCCCCTCTCACTCTCTCCCTCCCTACCTGTCCCACTTTTTCCAATCGGCCCCGATTGTCTTACCTCCTCACACCCACTACATCCCCACTTCCCCTCCCCCATTTCTCTGTTTCTGCGGTTCAGACGCATGGTTTTCCGAAAGCAGACCTTCGGTTGTGGCCCATTTCCCAGCAAAGGCACCGTATTCCATTAACATCCAAGCAGTGGAAATTGATTGATGGCAAATTAAGTGCATAAAAAATCTGTCGGAAAAGGCTTCTGTTTCCATCAGTCAGTGAGTCACTAACCAAAAGCCATCTTCAATAATGTGACGAGTTGCCCTGGTCTACATTTTGACGTTTCGACACCAGGCTCGGTTTTACAGAACGCCAGTCCTGTCACCAGTCTCTGGTTGTCGAGCCAAAATCTGGCTAAGTTACATGGAGCCGGCGTGCTGGTGCTAAGATTAGGAGGTATCCATTTAAAAAAGACCGCGCCGATGGAGACAGAGATAAAGCCTCTACTGTCCCCATACCATATCTCTGCTCGACATGAGAGCACTGGGGAATGATTTGACAGCAAAACTCTTGAAGATTACCCTCCCTCTACAAGAGCTCTGGAGCTCCAATTTCAGTGGCATTCCAGCCTTCAATATTCCGATTTTTATCAGCTCAGAGAGGAAATGTGAGCACTGTGTATCAACCACGGGACGTGCCACTCTCTAACTCTCAGACCCACACACGTTACACCAGAGGCCTTTATAAAGGCTAAACATAAAAAGGCTGTGTGTTTTAGGGGAATGAGGACTCATGAATAAAACAGTAATCATAGCTTCTTTTGAAATATTGCATTTGAGCGATTAAAACGAGTTTGTCTGAGGAATCAATCCTTATTGGTTCTTAACGTTATACAGCCTTGTTGTATGTTGCTTGCCACTAATTGGTGTCAGACCCCACACACGGCATCCAATATTAACTTTAACAGCAATGTGTTTTAAATGATAAATATTAAATACAATTCATAAATTTGGCACGTATCCAAATATGTACAGAAATACATTTATTCACACACAAGTAGGCTGCAAGCCAAACTAAGCCTAATTTAGAGACTAGTTCTAATAATATTCTGATGTTATCCATGTCAGGGACTTCATCTACACAATACACTAATCATCTTTCAATACTTTATACAAGTACTTCTCTGTGATAGTCATACGGTATGTTTGAGAGCATGGCAGCTCACAACGTTCCAGGTATTCGGCTGGATCCCAAACTGTTCCAGAAGGACCTGGTGAATGAGAATAGAAAACCGCGAATGAGGAAGGACCGCAACAACGATAGTCGACGAGTCCTGAATGTGCAGTGTGTCTGCGTGTCTCTTTTCCTCAAGCAGCGTGCCAGGAAAGCTGTTTTAAAATAAACCAGAGGATATCCTTAACGCGTGTGTCTCCTCGTCAGCAGTGTTTAAAAAAGCCTGGATGAAACGACTTTATGGAACGCACCTCATTAATTTGCTCCATCCATTTATACAATACGCATTGTTTGCTTTAAAGTTTTTACAAGAGAAATCTAATGGTAAACATGCAAATTCGTCTTCTTCTTTTTTTTTTTACTTTCATCCTCGCTATGCTTGTGCATTCTATTGAGGAAATGCTAATTATAATAAAAGCTTTTAGCTATGCTAATGAGGTCATTTGCATGCGATCCATCAGGCTGGGGGGAATTACAAAATTTCACTACACGCAAAGTTTCGGAGGCACCCATTTTCGACGAAGACTTTAATCTAATTTTAAAAAGCAGGCCACAGCACAATCATTTCCAGATCCGCTACATCCAAACAATCATTAGCATAAACACAAAGGAAACAGAAATTGGAGATAGATTGGATGGATGGTGCAGTGATCTCCTCTTTGGAGACGCTGTCTGGGTCTTTCACACCCGTGCAGTGAACTTAGTGTAACGTCTTTTGAGCTACAGATTACTGAAGCTAGGCACTTGTTTAGAAACAAGAAATATATTTATAACAAATAGCATGTTTGGTTTTAAGTGTTTTTGGCGAGGCATGAGCAGCTGCATTCATCCATTTTGCACATCTGTTTTGGTGCTTTTTATGCTTTTTCTTCTTTAATTTCCTACATGCAACTCATAGAGGTTAATGAACAGTGCTGGGATTGTGTAAACTGAAGTGCCAGAAAAACTGGTACAGTACTTGGCAACTTGGCCCCCACCTTTTTTTTTTTTTTTTTTTTAAATGAACACCAGACCTCCTGCAGAATGGTCCACAATTCTGCTGCAGTCAGAGGTGTAGGATTTCCGTGTTCCGGAGTGTGTTGCCTGACATCCCAGATGTGTTCGATAACATTGAGATCTGGTGACTTAGGTGGGAAAGGCAAAACCCTTCAACCCAGTGAGTCTCTAGATATGTGGAACTGTCAGAGATGTGTGTAGAAGTATGGATGGATTTTTCTGGCACTTCAGTATATGTATGTGTATATGTGTGGGGGCTGTGGCCATGGCTTAGACCCAAAACCTCTAGGTAAGGCTACACTTTTCCCTTTTTTCTCTCTTTCCTATCATCTCTCCCCACTATTCCCTTTCGTTTCCTTTCTCAGCCCCCCACGTCGCACCGTGTGCTCCTCAAATGGGCCCACACTCTGGCCTCTAATGGAACAGATACATTCAGACGGGCTGCTTTATTTATGCACTTTAGAGAAGCCCTGATTCGAGACATTAAGATTCATGATATTTGGGTGTTCTCAACGCACTCGCTGTTTTAATATTATTCATTGCGTTCCCTGGCGGGAACTGCAGCTGGCGGACTTCCGAGCAGGTTGCACTGAAGGAGAGCCGGAAAAATGGCAATCGGACACACTCCTGGCTTAATGTGCACATGCCTTAAAGCTATGATCCTTATATTTATCAGATCGTGTCTACTGCTCAGCTTAGAAGCCGGTGATGAGTGAAGTATTCTTTTTTTATTAAGTGTTGCAAACATTCGGTTGCAGTATAAGCCTGTAAGTATGTTCGGAACACGTTGATCTCTGTTGTAGCTATAATCTGTCCATCTGTGCACGAGTACACAGATATAAAGCTCTTGACAGATGTGAAATTTGGCTCGGTGACAGAGAGACGGTCTGTGCATGATAAACGGGCTTTATAAACACTAAAACCACTTCCTCCTGCACTCCAGGATTCCTGTGTAGCAAACTTCCCAAACTTACTTAAGATAAGTGTTTGCCTTTCATGCCTCAATAAATATGATAATACGAACAAGAGGGAGCTGGTCTGAGATTATCATCCTTCCTTGTTTGATACAGATGGAGTCAGGTTTCCAGTGCTTTTCCTCCTCCTAGAGGGAGGCCAAGGCCCAAAGGAATGAAATATATCAGCGCTAATCTAAGACCTGACTTCCCCATATCCACAGATTTATGTTTATTTGGATACAAAGCTTAATTGGCACCACAGGAGTTTGCGTCTTACTCCGGTCCTGATTTTTTCTCTGTATGCATATGATACTTGTGATACTCGACATAATCAGTCCTCCATTTATGCTGTGTTTGTTTCCCATTTTGCTGAAACATATTTGCTGGAGTTAAGCAGTATGTAATCTTCTTGTATATCGAGGACAGACTGAAGAGACAGGACAAGATGTTCAGCTGGGCTCAGTCAGTCATGGTCATTTTTTAATTACTGTTTAATTAAGAAGCTCGAACAGGGTGAGAGGCAGACCGACACACACAGTCAGACATTGGTTCATTACTTTTGTCGATAGCTGTGCTCCCCAAGTCGCTTGTCTGAATGATCTTCACTGATCAGACGGGCTAATGATCAACACTGAAGAATCAGACGGCGCTACATCATCGACCGGCAGCCATATAGTATGGCTGGTCAGTGGCTTTAGAGCGTCTCTGATTCTGAATGCATTTGGCCACGTTATGCCATTTTAGTCATCTTTGTAAAAACTTCACACTGCCTCACAGGTTTTATATAGAAAGAGATGTTATCCTAATGAGTATCTCTGTGATAGATAACCGCGCTGAATTTAATGAGATTGCATTAATTTGGCACGAATGCAATAGAATTAAATAAAAATGACTCAAATGAATCAAACTCTGTATCAAATCAATTCAATTTGATTGGAACCTTCTTAAATTGAATTTAATTGAATCAGTATCAATATCCAATCCACCAGAATCAAACTCAAATAAAATAAATAGTCAAATCAATCTGAACTGGATAAAAGCGTTGCTGTGGATTGTGACTTGTGACTCATGGGTTCCATGAACAAACCCTCCAAAACTCTCTTCACACTCAAGAAACTGCATCCAGTGTGCTGTTACAGAAAAAGGGGAGTCATAAACATGAGGCAAGTGAGTCAGACGGTGTTCCAGAGCTTTTAATGCCATTCACAACACTCTGATTAGACACCACGTTTCCTCCCTTTGCTCCACATTCATGAGCTTTTGATGTTGCTCCATGCATAATTCTGTATTCCTTTTTCTTTTATTCCTCCTCTTTTTCACACACTATTCGTCTTGGTAAAAAATTAACAGCAAGTTGTTTAATATAGCATACATGTGATCTGGAAGCTCTCCTGCAGCAATTTCCTGTGCTTTCCTGCAGTTATGTGTCTATATGCTATGCATATGTGGAATAGTCCCTATAGCTGTGTCTCTATGTGTGTGCACGTGTCCTGTGTTGTTTCTAATGTTCTTATGTCTGTTTAGTCCATTAGGTTAATGGCAGGAGTAAGTGATAGCTGGGTGAGTGTGTCGGTAGATGAAGTTCATATGTTGCTATCAGTCAATAAACTGAGATCAATAACGGACATGTCATGGCCACGAGAGCTGTGATGCATTTTCAAAGGGCAAACTACACAACTCAATCAGAGCAGACCTTTTACCCCGAGAGACCACATGATGACCCGGGAGATCTCCTAACTCATTATAAAGTGTATGTGTATTTATGTGTGTGTGTGTGTGTGTGTGTGTGTGTGTGTGTGTGTGTTGTGTGTGAAAACACTGGTGGCTGTGTATTATTACTGAGCTGTGGTGTTAGGTAGTGCGTTACTCAAGGGAGTGAGACTTGAGAGGCCTCCTAAAGTACTGCACAATAATTGGAATAGCTTTATCTTTAGTCTCATCAATTAATGTGCAATTTTCCATTTAATTACCAACTCGCTCCCAAAATTTGCAATTAAAATGAGGAGAGATAACAGTGAAGATGCCTTTTGGCTGATAGCACTTGGAATGAGAACACAGGCTTAGTGTGTAATCAGTATACAAATCACACGTATACACAACATCCTCAATTTGTATGATTTGGATGAGGTTCATAAAATATGCAACGCCGAGCCAGAATCTAATTTGGGCTGGAAGATTCTTCACGTTCCTACAAAGTCCTACATAAAACAGTTAGAGTACATACAGAAGTGCTGATAGTGAGTGCCCTATATCCTTGTGTGTGTGTGTGTGTGTGTGTGTGTGTGTGACTGTATGAGAGAGATGTCCATAAATAGCTGGTAGTTTGCGTTGACCTGCTCTGTTCTTTTCCACACATGGACGGCGACCAGGATGAGAACGAACTGAAAGGCAGAAGGAGAGGAAGAGTGTGTGTGAGAGAGAAAGAGAGGGGGGGGGTGGCGGGGGAGGTTGAGATAGAGAGACAGTCTTAATGCTGTTTCTACAATGTTGTATAAGGACAGACAGATTTGTCTGGCAGATTTGCCTTGACTCACAGGTCTGGTTTCTTGAACATTCTCACTCCCTTGTGCATGACTTCTTTTTTTTTTTAAGATATGAATGATCTCTGCCTCAACTGGATCGTGTACATGCTCTGTTCTTTGACAGTAATTGAAGAGACAGACAGCCAAAGGCAGTTCCTGAGCTACAGACTGCCAGTAAAACCTGTCTCATGGGAGGGTCTGACAGAAGCCAAATAATATAGGTCATAATTTATATCAAAGCGTATTGTCTTTAAAGTAATTACAGCTTCCATGCTCGATAGAGAGGGTCGTACTTTTATAATTCGTATAATTTGTCAACTTTCCTGTCATCATTCTGACAGCAAGATAAATAAACTTGAAGTAATAATCCCCACTGCAACCATTCAGTCACATGACAACATAAGGGAATATAAAGCTTTCACTAATATATATACACACACACACACACACACACACACACACACACACACCCACACACACATATGTGCATCTTTCTGTCACATTCTTTATTACCTTGTTTATTTTTACACTCGTATCTCTATCTAATTCTTCCAAGCCACCCGCTCAGGTGATCCCTGTGAGAGCCTTGGGTCTTATTTTGCATAAATCACCAACCACAATCTCTTTCTTAGATGTGGAAAATTGTGCACTCTAATTTTTTGGATGCACACAATTAATCTTGTAGACCCACAAGACAGTGTATGTTCAGGTGCTGCATTTCTAACTAGGTGTGGATCCAAGTAGACTTGCAAACCAGGGAATACTTTTCCACGAGCAACGAGTTATTTATTGTCTAAATGCTCCGAACACCAGACCTGTTCCTGGATGGTGGATGGGTTTAGAGATCTGGATGTAGTTAAGGACTGTGTGTTTATTTGTACAACAGTAAATCCTGTTTGATGAGTGATGGAAGACAATTTGTTAGATGAAAAAATCAATATGGCATATAGAAGTCTTCAAAAGGAGTGGTCCATGTAATGTTTACATGACAATCAGACAATCTGTATAAAGGAGAATGGTGGAAAATTTTAAGACTGCAGACATGTATAAGAAAATATAAGGAAACAATCTTTTATTAAAAGACATATGATAGTATATGACATGAGCATGTGTAGATTTTTTATAAGGAAAAAAAAATGAGATCAGAAGCTGTTTTTGTTTCTGACTCAACTTGACATCACATCATTTATAACATACGCAATAAATTATATATAACAGGTTTCTGCTTATATCAATAATAACTTGACACCGCGTGTGTGTTTTCCTCCTGTTCACGCAAGCATGGGTGTGTAGAGAGAGATGTAGGGCACTGTGTTAATCTCAGAATAGGGGTATCATGTAGGGGGCTGGGGGTTCATATAGGGCACCGTGGGCCCAATTATCTATAACGGAGATGTTGTAGAGCATGCACCATCCCCTGAGCCTGTCCTGCCACACCCTGCAGCAAATACTCCTACGACAACACAGCTAATGAGCTCCTGATTGGTTTGTTGCTGTTATGTTTACCTGCAGAAAACACACACTCCAGTTAAAGCTTTAAAATAGGCTGGCTAATTTTTTTTTCTAGATGAACAAAATCATATTTTAGGCTCTTGTCAGTTTAAAGAGAATGAAGACTTAGCTTAGTTTAATAGCTGCAATAAATAATTAAATAAAATGACATTAAAAAATATACATGAATCTGTTATATTGTTGATATCTGTTGATCTCAATCCTTGTGAAGTCATGGGCCCTTTATAAAATAAATTCCACAGAGCCACTAAGTACACTCGATCATTAATATTTCAGCTATTTATTAGACTCGGATGACTTTCAATCAGGTTTAAATTAAAGCCATTCAATTCAAATGGCCAGTGAAATCTAATAATAACTATAACAGTTCTACAATAAATATGACTTATATTTGTGTACATATTTATGTGTTTTAACAAGCCATAGGCCCCCTGGCTATGATTAACAGACCCATGATGGTCCCCAGACCCCACTTTGAGAGCCACTGATCTGAAGGGAATAACCAGCCAGTTGGCATGTAATTAAGCTCTGAAAAACAAAATATATGTATTGCAGATCAGGGATTCTCAATGTTTTGCAGACAGGGATTCCTTTAACTGGAAAAAAAACTCAGTGGTCTCATCAACAGAGATTTATTTTACATACATAATCCAACTATTCCAATATTAGGCTCATTATTTCAACTTGGGCAATAATTTTCCATCTATTTATTTTAAAGAGAGAGAGGGGGGGGGGGGTCAGAGAGAGAGAGAGAGAGAGAGAGAGAGAGAGAGAGAGAGAGCAATATCTACAACTTTCTGTTTGAGATGTAGTCACCGATCAGCCATAACATCACCTGCCAAACGAAACAGCTCTGACCTGTCGAGGCATGGACTCGAGACCTTTAAAGATGTGGTGTTCTGTCTGACATCAACACATTAACAGCAGTTCCTTTTGTGGATCTTCTGCAGGAAGCCTTCACCTCATACACACATTAGTGAGCCTTGTGTGTTTATGACTCTGTTGCAAGTTCACCAGTTGTCCTTCTCCAAACCACTTTTAGTAGGTACTAACCACTACATACCAGGAGCGACCCAAAAGACCTGCTGTTTTGGAGGTGCTCTGACCCAGTCATCTCACCATCACAATTTGGTCCTTGCTAAAGTCAGTCAGATTACAGTATTTTGTTACAGTGGCACCTCTCAAGGGGTGGGATATATTAGGAAGCAAGCGAATAGTCAGTTCTCAAAGTTGATGTGTTGGTTCAAGCAGAACCAGCCTCAGTTCTTCTGGAGAATTTGACTGTCATGCAATATACCTTTTTTTTAACATACAAATTATATTAACACTTTTTAAGTACAGCAGCATCTTGTTGAAGCTCCTGAATCCTGACTGCATTGAACATCTTCCTGTTGAACTGAGTTTTTTCTCCACCAATTTAAATCCAACTTTAGGTCTAATAGTTATTTGACTTTTTGTTGGAACACATTTTTTGGTGGTTGATACTGATAGTGATACTGATCTGGGGTCAATGTGTCTCTTTGCAGGGTCTCCATGTGAAGCTCTCCCATGATGCAACATGTGCCTCCAGCACCTGCACTGACAATGATGGCCACACAGAGCGTCCCTCCACCATCCTATCAAGAGAGCCAACAGGTCAGTAATTAAAAAACATACAATAGTCATCATTATTATAAGTCATGAAATGAAAGGTAAAGTCTATATATTGTTTATATAAAAAGTAAAAATGTATGCTGTTGGGTGATAAAGAGCTACGTAGAGGGTGGGAACTGGCAGTGCACCAAATTGGGAGAAAAATGAAATAAAAAACTTCTCCTTCAAGTCAGCATTAAATACACAAGGGAAATTTCAGTTCCGTTTTCAGAAACCTTGTCTCAGCCTTACGTGGCAATTTTCAAACTATAAACATTACATTGCTCTTCACGTTCCAGTGTTAAGGGTTTTAAAAAATATGCTTATATGCCCATAATCTTTGATCTGCTCCCAAGCGACTCAGGTCAGGTCTAAATTTCTCGCATATTTTCCTGGCCACGCTTATTCCAGAGCTATACACAGGTTTCCTCTCACTCTTGCTACATCATTTGTGTCAATCTCAGGTCCTGGAGGGCCACAGCTCTGCACAAATGAGTGCTTCTCTATTCAAACACACTGAATTCAACTCATGAGGGCCCTGGGTAATTAGCTGATGAGTTGAATTGAGTGTGTTAAATGAGGTAGAATGCTAGACGCTGCAGCTGGGGCCCTCCAGGACTGAAAACTGACATCAGATTCAGGTAAAAAGCCAGCAGCCAGGGACGACCTTTACAATATCAGGTCATCACCTACCTTGTTCTTAGCATGTGGGAAGGGAGAAAGCTTCCATCGCAGTGCCTCTTTTTCCTCTTCCCTGTCTAACTAGTGCATCCCTACACCCTGAGGATTAGTGCTGGGGGAGAGTGGAACGCAAGCACTCTGATGGAGACATGCAAATGAGAGCTAGTTAAGTGTGAAGAAGCTAATTTATTTCCCATTTGAGGCTAGGATTAAGATTTCCAGCACCCAGGAAACCCCTCCCGTTCTGCTCCCATCAATCCACCCACCCACCAAAGCCCATATAAAACCCAGGCAGCGGGGACAGGGGGGAGGGGGTGTTGCTTTCAGAACCTCATCAGCAGGGAGAGAAAGGCAAAGATGGCAGGAAGGAAGTGGAGTGAGTGGAGGACGAGAGCGTTGTAAACAAGCAAAGTAACTCCTGATAAACAGATGTCTTTCTGCATACGACAACAGGTTTGACAACAGGGAAGAAAGGGCGAAGACTTTCATAGCACAGATTTATGTGATGACTAAGACAGGAAAAGTAGTTTTTAATGCAAAGTTTGACCTACATTAAAATTTAGGGGTCGAGTGTTGAAAATTACCTTCTACGATTTAATTAGACCATATGCTGCTGTCAGTGATGTTATATTGTCCATACGGGACACAGAGGCAGAAACATTAGCTCTCTGGATAAGTGTGCAGATTGAGAAACGTTTTATTCTAGTGTATGCTGCCTTGAGCCCTTTCAGAGACTGAGCGAGAGAGAGAGAGACAGAGGGAGAGAGAGAGAGAGGGAGAGATGATGGGACATCTGTTTTCTTCCTTTTTTCTTAGAAACGATGGCAAACTAGATTACTGTGCCCATATTCCCTCTTGTAGTGGATAAAGAGTCTTAATCCATTTGAAATGATCAAAATTGATGTGGCCCACAACCTAATCTGATAAAACGACAGCAACTGCCAGAGATCCACTGTGCAATATTTCTGTAATATTAAGAGCAAGGCAGGAAAAAACTAAGTTAACTTTTCTCCTGTAAGTTTGGAAATGTAGGACCTGTTCTGCCATGTTTAGCCTGAGGTGCTTTCTTGCATGTATCACTGCAGATGACAGGCACTGCACAACAGAACTCCAAGGCCCAGCAGGTCCACATCTCAGCGTCGTCAGGCGCCGGGGCCGCGCCTCTCAGCGTGACCCTCGACCCCCAGGCACAGCTGGAGTCAGACAAAAGAGCTGTTTACAGGTGAGATCAAACTCTTGTTGTACTGGTGATTAATTGAAAGCTGAAATATATTGTTCAACATCATTGCTGAACATTGCTCAGTAGTGGCTAAACTTTAAAGCAGTGGGTAGATTGTGGACCACTGACTTATTCCTCGCACCGAGCAGAACTTTCCGTCTTTGTGAGTTGGAAGTTTGTATTGTGTTAGCAACAATCTAGCTAGCTAGAAAATAAGGTAAAACAGCATGCATGTGCAACTAAAGCAAATGCTAGTATATACAGCATTTCTGTCATTAGAAATAAAGGAAGTGTTACTTTTATATTCCTCATACTGTATTCAGCCATGTTGATTTAATGATTTAAATGATGATTTAGACTTGTGCCACCCTTATCCAGATACCTGTAGCCAGAGAGGCAAAGATTTATCTTATTTATACCAATCAAGCAGTTGAGGGTCAAGGGTCCAGCAGTGGCAGCTTGGTGGTGGTGGGATTTGAACTCATGACCTTATGACCAACATCTTTCCCTTACGAATTTCAACCATGGCTTTACTGTGGTAGTTTTATGGTATTGTAACTATTATAGTAAGTATGGATATTAGTATATTATAGTTCACCATAAATCTAATATAAACTACTAAGGTTTCTTTTGGTAGCTTATGGTGGTTTCTTATGGTGTATAATATGATTCTGTCATGGTTTCACTATTGTACCATATGGCATACCATAGGAAACCTGTGAATAATAAGTAATATTCAGGCCACATGAGGTTTTAAAGTACAACTGGCTGTCAAGTTTATCTAAAGCAGTGTACAAGTGTGCAGTTCAGGGTTAAGGACCTTGCTCAATGGCTCAGTAATGGCAGATTGGTGGTGCTGGGACCTTCTTATGACCTTCTGATTGGAAGGCACATAGCTCGGTGTCTTAACCACTGAGGGTGATTTTCTTTTCTTTTTTTTCTTAGGTTGAAAATTCGTAGTTGTAAGTTTTAGTAAAAATGCAGCATTTCAGCAAAAGGCTGAAATAAAAAACACAGCTAAATCTTTAGCACAGTAATTTTATTAATGATCAATTAAATAATAAATACTACTAATAATAATTATATACATATATAATTATCTAGAAATTACACGACATACCATTACCTTTTTAAACATCACCACCACCCAACAAACACCAAAACAGAGATATTTTAATCTAAACAGGAGTTTTTCTTTAAGTAAGGACATGGTGATGGATTTATTTATTTATTTCCAGACTATGATAGGTTTCATATGAAACCTATATAATGTGAAGTACATAGTTCATGTAGAAAAACACAGAACGTTTTGACCATACTATAAATGTTATTAATAAAACCCAAGATCGAAAACCATAGGATTAGAAACCAAGCAATCAACATTGCCCACTTTTAATTACACTTCTTATAATTCACATACAAACAACTGACACAACCCAGTTACCTACAACTTATAGCACATTAATAGCTACAGCTGTGTGTGAAAAATAGGACGCTTGCATTAAACATGCTTTTCTTACCTTATTCAAAGACTCAATAATACATATTTCTCTGACTGTTTCAATAGTTAACGCTTCATTCGTACCTCCGTCCGGATTCATTAAAACACAGTGCTTTCTGGACGCAGGCATAACATAGTATCCCACATGCACGGTCCTGTGAGTGTGTGTGCAGGCTGCAGAGCTGGCTGTGATTAGCAGTGTGTGGTAGCACTGTAGGAGAGCCGCTACGCCCTCGGGCAAGTGTGTGAAGGCCTGGGCAGGCCTGAGGCAGGATCTCTCAGCTCCTCTAGAGAAAGAGTGCTGCCTTTGATGTGAGCAGCCTGCCCGAGGCAGCCTGGAAGCACAAACTCGGCCTAGACACACGCACACACACACACACACACTTGCACGCATGCACACATATACATGTGCACACATATGCATGTGCACGCACACACAGACACACACATACTCACACACACTGCTCTTCCGTTCCTCACTCTCCCAAATCTTTCACAGTCATGCAGACACACACACACATGCACATATTCAGCATCATACACTCTTCTGTCTATTATTGGTTTTTAATGTGTGTGTGTGTCTTCACCTGTGTGTGTGTGTGCATGTTTGTGTGTGTACATCCTACACAAGATAAAGAATAAATGCTTTGGATGTCTTTGGGCTAAAACAGCTATCATTTTCTAATTACTTTGGTCATCCAGACATGGAGCAAAATATTAACCGTGACGACAGGAGTCCAGCTAGTTATCCTCCAGCTAACCAGAGCACATATTGTACTTACTGTAGCAGATGAACAATTTTGGTGGTCACTATAATCATTTAAATAAATAAGTTCTGTTTCACACAAAGCTCTCTGTATCATATCTAATATCTTAATGGCTCTGTCCTCAGCGACTGAAAGAATAATGTTGCGAATACAGCAGAAATGTGATTTCTCTACAGGGTTGTCCAGTCTTATCCCAAAAGGGCCTGTGTGGGTGCAGGTTTTCAGTCCAGCCAAGCAGAGGCCAAGGTCGACTCATTAAACAGAGGGGAATCTGGTGTGGCCTCTGCTTGGTAGGAATGAAAACCTGCCCCGACACAGGCCCTTTCAGGATAAGATTGGATACCCCTGCTCTACAGTGTGGCCAGGCTTATGCTCATTGTCAGGACAATTCAGGAAAGCCTTGGAGTAGAGCCGCTGTTTTGCATAATTAAGAGAAACCATTTTCGGTGGAGTCTTTCCCTTTATAGCTGTTTCATAGTGGTCAGGGAGCCAGTGGAGATAATATACTGTATGCCACGGTTAGCACAATCCTCCAGGAAGTTGGTAATAATGATGTATAGACTGACCTTTGTAGCCTGTAGTCACCCCCACCAGGACAAGTAGATGTAAAATTAATGAGTGATGAATACATCTGTATCAAAAAAGTATCTATTAAAATCACTTCACAAACTGTAGAAATTTTTGTATTTCATTCATCTTCAGTCACCAAGTGGCACAGGGACGAGTGTTGTCATCTTACAGCTCCACAGTCCCCGTTTTAATCCTGCACTCAGGTTACTGTCTGTGCAGAGTTTCCAATCTTTTCCCCATGCCCACTTGGGTTTCGTCTCACCTCCCAAAAATATAATCAATTCCAAATTGCCCCTAGTTGGCAACATAGGCGCAGGATAGCCTGTGATGGACTGGCATCCTATCCAGAGTGCTCTCATGCCCAATATTCTTTTAATAACCCCGTGCCCTGTGTAATAAAATAAATACTGACGATTCATTTCATCTTTAGTAAAGGCCCCGTGCCAGTCAGGGTTGCATTGGCTCCAGAGCATGTCTTAGGAATTATAGCTGTAATGCATGAATACACATTGTACACACACATTCTCTCACACCTAAAGGCAATTTAAAGTAGGCTGTCAGTCTATCAGTATGTTTTGGGAGATGGGAGAGAACAAGGGAACATGTGAAACTCACAGACAGGAACTAGAGCTCAGGATTGAACCCCGAAGCTAAGATGCACCAACATTAACTGCTGTGCCACGATGTCACATAATACTAATAATAAGAAAAATTAACAATTTGGGTAGAGCACAATTGTGTTTATGACAATAATGCATTACACATAGAGGACTATCGTAAACGAATCAAGTTCAACAGCTAGCCACGGCAACCATAGGAGCATATGTGGGTTATCATGTAACTGTCAGTTTAGTATAAATAAATGGAGTAATATAAGAGCTAGGAGGTGGACCCAGACAGTTGGATTGCTTATTGTTGAATGAGACACATGTGAAAACAGGTAAATCAGTGCAGACTAATAAAACCCTCTCTATATTTCCGAAGACTTTGATTGTTGCCCTAATACTTCAGGCATCTGGTGGCGGTGTAATTTATCTTGACAGGTTGTTTACACTTTAGTGTAAACGCTTGAATTTCTCGTCGCTCTAATTGCCAGCTTTGTGGGTGTATGGCGCTGTTTACTGTTTGTGGGTGTGTAGTGTTGTTTCGACTCTTCTCCGACTAGAATTGCTTAATTATTAACAGTGGAATAGAAGTGTGATACAGTAATTATCTTAACGAGTTTCCACACTCTTAATAAAATGTTCTGTTCGGATTTACCACTTGCTGTCTAATTTGGAAAAAAGAATACAATATATAATAACAGTCTATGCAAGCTTTACTGAAGTGAGGCCAAGAAACGAGAGCATTGCCGTTTATTCGATATAGATATACTGTAATATTCTACTATTCTTAACTTCTTCTGTTTGTGCTATTGCATGGTCTTTTGGCAGCATATTATGGATGTATATATATATATATATAGCCACCTGCAGATGGCTCAGTGTTATTCTCTGCATGGAGATTATATTCACTAATATTCACCACCTCTGGCACTTTCTCTAACGCTGTCTCTCCTCCCTTCCTTCTATCATGGTACAGTGTGTATTTGCATTGAGAGACAATTCTGGGACTCGGGGCACACAGTCATGCTGGTTTTCATCAAACTCCAGTGGATGTAGAGATTCATGAGGAAAGAACAAGTAGAAGAGAAAGAGAGAGGAGGGGGGGGGGTATTTGAGACCTTGGTAAAACAAAGTGTGGAGTCCCGGCACCGGCAGCCATAGCAGCATAGCTTATAGTGCTCCATCAGGAGTGCTTTTAATTTGATAGCACAAGGGGAAGCAGCAAAGCAGAAGCTCCCAGCTGTGGTAATGCACCATAAAGTCTGTTTACATTCACTGCCGGGAAGCTCTCGCTGCCATTCAGTGCCCAGCATCCGACGGCTGGTGCTATGCTTTTGCAGTTGAGATTTGTGCAGTGTCAAAATCACTAAATCACAGCAGCCCGGTTATATCAGCCTCCTGACTTAGCCACAGTCTCAGGACTGCCTGATGTATCAGTGTGACTTGTACTGGTCACCATACAGGACATAAAAATAAAATATTAAGCTATGGTGCAATCACAAATTTGATTGCAATTACATATTATATATTTAATTAATATTACAAATGATAGCACAATCACATCGAATAGCAAATGAGAAGAATTACATTTGGTATGTGTCACATGTAACATGACTAAAGATCACAGTCAGATTTTTACCAGTATTACCGTTTGACAGCATGGCGTGAAACTAGTCTATTAATATGTTAAGTTGGTAAATTGCATTTGGTTTGGCGCTCTAGGCGTAGGATTAAATGCTCTGCGATATGTGCAGCCTTTGTAATTAACATTTTGCAGAGACCAGTAGAGATGCTTTAAGCAAGGCTGGTTGTCTATTCGACGTGGGTGGCCGCACTTTTGATTTTCTTTCTATTTTTTTTTTTTTTTGGTGAATATGCACAAGTTTCATTTTCTTGTTCTAAATTTATATAAGGATTAACTATATGTGATAAAAGCCTTGATATAACCTTGACATGATTTGGACAGAGCCAAGCTTTATTATAAAGGCATGTTCCAAAGTGCAGTATTAGAAATTACACAGATTTTTTTCACACCACATCTTTGATTTTCACACCTTTCCTTTTTCACTTCATGACAAGCGTGTTGCACACTTGCATTTGGTGTCACAGCCAGAAATGAATATCTGGAAGCAGGATGAGAAAATATACTAAATGAAATCACTGTGATCTGTATATTTATATGGATAAGTGTGACATGCTTGGGCATTTTGTGTGCCAGACACTGTTAGGTACTGTGGTGGCAAGTTGTGATTTGTTAACTTTTAAGGCACGATTATCACCCAATTAGCACCAACCAGTTTCTTCATATTAACAATGTTCCCATAAAATGTGTGTAATGCTGGAAAATTAGAGCAAAAAAGAGAAAATGACTTTTTTCTTATAGAGCTAGATGTCCTGTTCTTTTCCCTTCTGGTGCAGTAAAACCTCTAGTATTTTATCGCCTGCCCTCCTTATATCTCTCTGGTCAAAGTGTAGTGAGCTGGCTAGTTGACAGAAATGGTTAAATGCATGCTCCTGATTGGTTGTTCAACTGGTGACCAGTAAAATGTGTTTAAACAAGCTAAGGGACGCATTCTTTTGAAATTTCGGTTACACATATAATTAGAATAATTATTTTCTGACCTTTTCTGGACATCATTACTGCACACCTACTTGTCAGGACAATGTTGAGACGTATATAACTAGCGTCACTGTATGCCTATTATGTTAACCGCTTACTAATAACGATTTGAAATTGTCATAAAATATTTCAGGAGGTTCAAACTTGAAATGCTCCATAGATGCACCTCTGCTTTCATTGAGGAATGTGATGTAACATCTAGACTGTGCATTTGTTGAAGAAGAAATCGTATTACACCGCCAGCAAACTTACTTCATCAGCCTGTATAATAAAAACCCAATAGGACAGTAGGGACTTCACCAGCCTCCACCACCACCACCACCACCACCATTCCTTCACCACTAACCCATGCCTGTATCCTTACATTAAAACATTTTCATCTCTCTCTCTCTCTCTCTCTCTCTCTCTCTCTTTCTCTCTCTCACTCTTCTAGTGTTGCATTGCTATATTTAATTCTTTATGTGTGTGAAGCAGCAATGAGACCTGACCAGGTATCACTATGGGCCATTACCCCCTAGAAAGCAAGCGAGAGGTGGAGGGGACAGATAGAAAGTAAAGTAACACAGAAGCAGAAAAGAAAACAGGGCAGAAAGAAAAGTGTACAATTGATTGAAATATAGCAGCAGGGGTTCCTCATAAACTGTGAGGTGAACACTGTGTGTGTGTGCCTCTGGTGCAAGCCTAGCTCCAGACATGTAGCCTGGGGGATGGAGTTTGCCTATGAAAGTAAGTGTGTGTGTGTGTGTGTGTGTGTGTGTGTGTGTGTGTGTGTGTGTGTGTGTGTGTGTGTGTGTGTGTGTGTGTGCATGTGAGGAGCAGTCTCAGCGTGGGGGCATCTCAGACTTGGTTTAATAAAGGCAGCAGCCAGTGGCTCGCCCTGATTAGGATGGCAAACACACCGGGTGTGCGCACCCCCATTGCCCTGCAGCCTGTGGGTGGCCCACCACGCTAGCCAAACAAACGTGGGCAAAAACACCAGCTTCATTTTCAAGCTAAATTGTGTGCATGGTTTTCTTGTTTCTCTTGGAGCCTGGTCTTGTTTGTTTTTAACTTTAGAAGATTTTTTAAATGTAATATATATATTACACGTATATATACATGTATATATAGTATGCTACTGATGTGAAGACAACCGACCCCATGCTTTAAGTATGGATTGAGAGACAATCTTTTTTCTGCACCCGAGTTTGAATGATTCTGCTGACTCCTGCCACTGTAAATGGCACTTTTTATGGGCGTGGTAATGGTCCCCAAGGGGCAAGTACATCTCCAGCCCTCTGCACTGCAGATATGGCCGGTTTAAGGCTTTTTCCCAGGAGCTTAAAAACATCCTGTACCGTTGCTCAAGTTGAACTGCAGGGTTATGGTTAGAGCATCTGTTTTTTATTTAAAATTGTGCTCCGTAATATAATCAAACTGGATTATTAAATATTTTTTTTATAAGATTGGGAGCAATGTTCGCCCAGAGCAGAGCTCAGTGCTTTGGGATGAATAAGAACTGATTCCAGGAGTGAGTTATAATTCTAATTAGACATATGTGTCTTAATGTACTAAAATCGTGTAAGGTAAATTATCCTAATCCTGTCCCAAAGTCAGTTTAAAGAAAAAGGCTGTGTCAGTGTTCAGTGATAGGTGTGTGTGAGTGAAGATGTATTAAATAAATAGCATTAAGTGGTTTTATTTTGTTAGGTATCCACTTTGTATGCTAATAGATTAAACTGTGGTTCTGTGCAGTTATTAAGACTTTCTCCCATTTAATGAGAATGCTATTTTTGTAGTGTTCTGAGTATTACCCACATATTAACAGTGCTATTTAGGGCCCCCTAACCCTCATATCACAATCCTTATGGATTTTTAAAAGAGCAGAAAGCAATTTAGGGACAAATCAGTGGTAAGCAGTTGCGTACCTCTTTTGAGAGATAGTAAAAAAAAAATAAACAGCGAGAACTAGTAATTCAAACCCAAGGCCTGCGAAAGCTATTCAACTGCTTTCTCCAATTTGTTCCCAAAAAGTCAGTTCTTAATTACCCCATAATGAGTAATGATATTTTTCCAATATTTCTTTTTTATCCAAAATTCTGTGTCAGGACTGTCTCAGAAAAAAAAAACCTCTCCAGGGTTTAAATTGAGTATGTCCTTTGACTGTAGGCTGTGCCAGAGTTATGATCCAGAGCTGAGAGGGGATGAAGGGGGAGAGATAAACGCAGCTATGGCCTCCAGGGTGCACTGTGGCTGGGAAGAGGAGGGAGGAAGAGTGGCTGGTGCGGTTGAGGAGAGCCATACAAGCCCAGGGGGAGCGCAGAATGTCTGTGTGCTCTGCGCAAGCCTGTTTAGTATTCACCTCACGCTGACTGGAGGGAGCCGCATTAAATTGGGATCAGGCAGATTAGAGTCTAATATAGCGGGCTATTAAAGGCTGCAAATGAGAGCGGTGGGTTACAGCCAGAGCAGGATCTCCTCACCCAGCTGCAATGCCTCTGTAGCCCAAGACTCATAGTACAAATGCATAGTAGCTATGCACTCACAGATACGTTTTTATACATGCACACATGGGTTTTTGCAGTGTTATGTCAGCTGCATTTCTTCAGATGCATAAAGCCTGGCTCAAGATGCCAAAAATTACAATATATAAAGTTTTAATGATTCACATTAAAGCATTAGGCATCACAAAATTAAGGACCTCACATTACATTAAAGATTTCATGAACCAATGTTTTGTCCCTGTTCGAACTTTTAACTGGTAAGTGTGTGGTACTACAAATATGCCATAAATATTTGGTGTAAACTCATTAAAGAAACAACCTACACGGTTGAAGTAACATATATTGATAAAGCTGTGGTGGAAAAAGTAAAGAACTGGTTAATTAGATAATTATGTAGAGAAAAAAGCTTGGTAAATGGTAATGTACTCACACAAAATTTCATTACAATACAACGTCTGAGCAAAAAGGCTGAAAAACCTCAAAGCACCAGCAAGTTATCACTTAAAACCTAAAGCCTGACTTAACCATGTCAACCTTCTGTCTGGTCATATGATGTCCAGAAATGTAACAATGTTGTCTTTGATAGTAACAGTAAATGTCATGACAGCTTGTGTCACTAGTGTGCTGTAGCTAGTGTGCATCCTAAAACAAGTGTTGGAGCATGGTATAACACTGAGTATAGAACGTCTTCTAAAGACACATAAGTCTTAGAATAATTTAAATGAAGTTAAACAAGTAAACATTATAACACAGTGTTATATCAGGTTTCCGAACTAGTCTCATTTTATTCAGTGCAGCTTTTGAAATGTTCGGAGGACGAAGACGAGAGTGAGCCGGATATAAATAGCAAACCAGCACGATCAATGCAAAACATGTTACCATGACAACCTTGCTGTTTTATACATAGGGTGGGGTAGTGTGACGTAATAGTTTGGCAATTTGTTTAGAAAAATGTCCCATAATATTATTTTATTATATAATTATTTCTATTATATAATACTCATAAAACTTAATATTAAATATTAAATGGTAATATATGATACTACATTACTAATTAATGCTTTTATTATTATTTTATAATTTGTCAATTGTAAAATCTGCACAATGAAATGTATGGAACTACTGTTACTGCTCGCTGTTTTTGTTCTCCCTGTGTCCATGTGCATTTCCTTTTCCTTTTTTGGTTTCTGTCCACCCAATAAAACATGTTGGTAGGTTGGCTGGCTGTGCTAAATTTACTTTAGGTGTGAATGACTATGCGAATGTGCGTGTGACATCCAGG
This sequence comes from Duopalatinus emarginatus, assembly GCA_028565595.1. Lineage (NCBI taxonomy): Eukaryota > Metazoa > Chordata > Actinopteri > Siluriformes > Pimelodidae > Duopalatinus > Duopalatinus emarginatus. The sequence goes on along the minus strand of JAOVVF010000008.1, from coordinate 6,942,348 downwards.
GTACCATAGTAAGTTAAGTTAGCAAAAATAAAAAAGATACATGCCAAAATCTGTAATGAGATTATAACCCCTCTCACTCCTACTACTGGGTTGTTGGGGTGCTCGAGTCTATCCCAGCACTCATTGGGCTAAAGTGTTGCAGTATCTCCAGTTCACCTGACTGCATGTCTTTGGATTGCAGTTGGAACTAAAGGATCCAGATATTTTCCAGCAGGACAATACCCCTGTACACAAAGAGCTACAGTTTACCAAGGATGGTGTGGAAGAACCTGTTTAACCTGCACCTGAGCTCAACCATACTGAATACATTTGTGATGAGCTGAAATGCTGACTACGACATCAGTGCCTGACTTCTCTAATGCTCCTGTGGATTAATTAGGAGAAGCCTTTCCTGAAAGTGTCTAGCATTTTATTACCGCAAACAGGGGACTAAATCTAGAATGTTTACATAAATATAT
>JAOVVF010000008.1:6918706-6930639 GCA_028565595.1 Duopalatinus emarginatus | reverse complement strand
CTTGCATGGATAAAATACTACAACACTGTCAAATACTCGGATCTTTCACAATGCTCAGTTTCAGTGTCTGTTGCTTTAACTGATAATCAGTCACTGCTCAATTCAAACCCCTCTGCCATGGTTTACATATATGCTGCTTTGGCCAGTTGGGGTGGGGCACATGAAGACAGTTTTATTCTGGATAAAACTTTTATAATGCTTATGTTTCTCACCAGTTTGTATATAAAAGGGTTTATGATCTACATGGAGTACAAAAAATTGTCTCCAATTACTTTAAATCTTGCTAGTTAGGCTATATTTGCTGATAGACACTTTATTTGCTGATAGACACTGTTAAGGCTTTCATGAGGTCTATTACTTACATTCAAAGTACACAATTCAAATACGGAACTGAAAAAATGTTTTTTATTCCTATAATAAGCCTTCATGTACTGACTTAGGTTGTAAAAACAATCAGATACAAAGCTTTTAGAACACACAAGAACATGTTTTAGAACATACAAGTTTTTGCAACTGTAGCTGGGATATTATCATTAAAAATACTTAATCCACTCAGTTGTGCTGTCCTCTGAGGTTGGAAACGACTCTAGTGATGTGTCTTGGTCTATTCACCTGACACTATCTTTGACTTGATGCTGTAGCATTTGTGACTCACCAGAAATAAAGAAACAAAAAATGATTTCCTGTCACAAATGTGATTCTCAAGCTGTGGGTGGAGACACAGTAGGTAGAGATATTCTGATGGAGGGGTGGTATATTCTAATGATATAGAGAGGTGAGCCAAATCAGAAAGGCTTGAATTCTCTCTTTTTTTTTTATTTAGACATCCCACACAAAAGTAGTTGTCTTATATGGTAGGCTCTTGAAATACCCAAATGAACGCACACAAAAGCTGAAAAGTGTGTTTTCCCTAAAATGTCTACTATTTTTAAAACATATTGAACATTTTACCCTAAAAATAATGCAGACTTCATTTAATTCAGTCTAGTAAAATCATATCAGAAATGGTATGAATGGCAGCCATGAGACCTACCTTAACTCAAACACATTGTGTCATATAAACCGACCTTAATGGATGGCATGTTGGTGCAGTGGCAGCATTGCTGCCTAACAGCTGCAATATACCTGGTTCACAAGCTTTGCTTTTTCACATGGTCACCATGTGTTTTTTCCAGGTTTCATCACACCACCCAAAAACATGCCTGTAGATGGACTGGCTATGCTAATTTGTCCATAGCTGTGAATGTGTTTGTGTGTATGCATGCTGCCCTGCAATTAACTGACTTTGTAACCGTGAGACCATCTTGAAATAAAATACAGAATAATAATCTTAATACGAATTGATAAATATTAACACTGTAGATAATATTTAGCTTTAGGCATACACATAGCATGGAATAATATTAATAATACAACCACCATAATAATTTAGGGTGTTAAATCTATATTCATTACACACACTACATGTACCATGTCATACTTTATTTTTCTCTGTGAGGTTAGGATAGGATATGTGAGCAATTTCTACATCTGTGTGTCTTAGTGGGTGTTTCGCAGGCGTGCCCTGATCTGTATATTTGTGTATGTGTGTGTGTTAGGTTCCCTGGGCATGGACAGCCTGCAGCCTCTCTCCTCTGATTCAGCCACTCTGGCCATGCAGCAGGCCATGTTGGCGGGAGCTGAGGACTCCATGGACGGCACAGACGACGACGAAGAAGAAGAGGAGGATGAGGAAGGAATGGAGGATGAGGAAGAAGACGAAGAGGAAGAAAGGCATCTGTCTGTCCGGAGAGATCTGCGCCTTGATCACAGCGAGGGACTGGAGTAGAGACCGAAGCAGGAAATTATATCACTGACATGTTTTAAATCATGACCCAGAGGTTTCCATTGGACACTTAAGTGCTTTGGAACTTTGAATCAGACAGAAAGGGAAGTTTGCAAAAATGTGCTGTGAATTACAATAATTACTGAATTTATTTGTACAATTTAGGGAAATTAACAAATGCACATGCATTGACCATACATTTAAATGTTATATACTGGGAGAATAAATAGAAGCTTTAGTTATATTAACAAAAATCCTCTGCGTAATGTTGGTCCTGATGAGTTCATGCATCCATACCTTATTTTGTCCCACATATCTCTTTTGTTTTCAGGTGGTCACAGCATGAGATTTTTACACATCATTAACAGGAGAGGTTAACATCCATTTTTTCCCGGTGGCTTTCTGGGCATGAGTTTTCAAATTGGTATTCAATACTGAGTTTGAAAATAATTTAAAAACAGCAAAAAAAAAAAAAAAAAAAAAAAACATTGTAAAAGACCTGACAGAACAAAGCACACACCTTAGACTATGATGCATTTGCGCAGTTGCTTGATATTTATGTTTTAGGGTTGCAATGTTGCACTTGGGAGGATTCTCATTTGCATGGATGATGCAATTCTGAATGGCACTGAAGGTCAACTGCCTGGAACTTGCAGCCGACGAACTTTTCTCCTTGTGACAAAGAAAATATGGAGAGAGACAACATGGCACATTAAGCATTTCATTTATAGAGGAAAATAAACCAGTGGGTCCTTCAAGCCCTCAGACTTCCTTGTGATGTTTACTGAAGAAATACTGCGGGAAGGAAGACAGTTTTACAGAGCATTTCAGCTGCTGGCATCCCTCTGCGTATTTTTCTGTAAAGGACAGAAACTGTGAAGATATTCCTGAGCGGTTTGGCTTAAATCAGTCTCCAGAATAAAGCAGCTGTTTCTGATGTGATGTTTAGAGATGAGAGAAGCTGTTGAATGTTGAATGTTATTGGAGTTGGTCTTGTGAAGTATGTTCCTCATTATCTTTTTTTTCCCAGTTGTTTTTAAATGGTTCTTCCAGAGCAAGTAATGATAGGGGAAATTTTTTATTTTGTTTGTACACATTGTTGTCATGATCTATTGTGTTTCAATAGACCATTTTTATAATTAAAAGAGATAATTTTAGTGGATGCGGTGTAGCATTGTCTTCTTGTGGATCTCTTATTCTGCTCACTATTCATTGTTTTATGCGCTAAAAAAAGAAACTATTCACTAAATACAGAGTGAATATTCAAGCAGAAAATCACACATATTATTGCTTACTTATGTCCCTGTCTAGCATTTACTTTGAAAAGGCATTTTAATGTAGGGTCTAGCAAGGCTGTAAAAAGGAGTCATGATTATAAGGGTTGGGATTTTCATACTATACACATCATGAATGGTTTTGCAAAATAAACTATGCTAAGGCTAAACTATGGAACATGGTCTTGATATTAACACCCTACTTAAAAAATAGCTAGAACTTGACATTTTAAAAAGATCCATAATCCTCTGACGTGGTATTTAGCTGAAAAAGTTGCATTTTAAATTATTCTACCATAAAAATAAAATCTACATTGTTTTATATTTGGAAATTGGTGGTCAAATCAGTATCGTACAAGATCCTGTGGAACAACATTGTGATCTTATGATATTATGTCATGAATACTTGACCCACAGTTAGACAAAATCAGATAAATAATTAAATCGGATATCAGATACAAATTAATTTTAAATTTAACTTTGCATTAGTTCAAATAAATAAATAAATCAGAAATAATTAAACGCAAGAGCAAGACACATACTTAGCTTTGCCTTAACTTTTGGGAATCATCACTCTCTCAGGTAAGGTACAATACACAGTATGTAAATTGACTTAAGGTGAACACACTCATTACCTGCTTATTCTTCATGATGTCTTCATACCACAAGTCAATGATTGAGTTTACTTACACATTCCTCCTATGCCAAATTCCTAAAGGATACTTGCTTTAACATTGTAAAGGGACTTTATTTTTATTTAGACATTCCTGCTGCAATTGCATATCGAACGGTACAGTCTATGTGTCAAGCATCAGCATCAGATATTATACATTTTTTTTATTCATATCTTTATATTATATTAATTCATTCTGTTTAAAAAATAATTCATAGATTACAAAAAGGCTCTAAGTGTGAGGATGCTATACTACTGTTATAGTGCACTTTAAACATCTTTACCCAATATCATTTAGACATTGTATTTATATGAGATCTACTTTAACAAGTTGTATTTTAGTGCTACTGGGTGGTAAATCGCCAAACACACTAAAGATAGACTAAAAGCATTTTTAGTCAGATATTATAGGTGGAGTTGGGTGGTGGCGGTGATATTTTGCAGAATGATTACAGATGTTAGAAATCATGGTACAGCTCTTCCCTAATTTGCCCTTGAACCTCAGAGATTACAGGCTATACTCAGTAGATCTGGTCTAGATTTCAGGACAGATGGTGTTTGTAGTTGCATTGTAGTTAGGAGTGGTTAGTTAAACAGAGTGTTTTATCACTTCCTGTTTGTGTCTGACATTAGAACTTTAAGTGTATTGTTTTGTATTAAGTGTATTGTATTTTAGGCCATTTTATTAAAAACAATAGCAGAGGAAAAGCACCTATACTTCCTTAAAATTTTGGAAACATGTCCTTTTGTTGTTATGAATTCAGTGAAACAGTACACATTACCAGGTATGCATTGCTAAGAGACCAAAATGGCATTACTATAACAATTTTAACAAAGAAACAAAGCTACTAATGACATGTCATGTATCTTAAATGAATTACATGAATGATTTTGAATAATATTCTATAAAAGCAGCTCTGAATGTAATTCAAATCACGGGTTTATTAAAATTCTCTAATTCTAATATGCTATTGTTTCTATAGTAACTCAATCTAGTATGAGACTTATATGGTGAGTGCTCATTTAAGCTAAGGGTAATAAGGAAGAAATATTTAAAATAGTGCCATTATTTAAGAAGTGTATCATCAGTGTATAATAGATCAGTGTGAAGCCTGTTGGTAATTGTCCTTTAACAGCAAACTCTAAAAATGAGTAACTCTGAGGTTCATTGTTTTGTAAGGAATCCTGCCCCCCACCCCCTGAATATGAAAAGGAAAAACTCTAAAGACAAAAAACTCTAAAGCCTGACACACATTCAGAAAGAAAAAAAAAACAGACTTGCTGCGTTTTTACGTAAATGTTCAGGTGCTCTTGGAAAAAACAGCCCTCTTAAACCCTTACTGACTGAACTACACAAAGGCCTGAGTGCTGCACTGAAATAACTATCCTTCTGGCAGCTCTCCAGATTTCTCATGCTAGCGCAGTGAAGCGGTAGGTCTACTTGGGGCGGCAGTGCATAAATAGTGAGGGCAATGACAGAGGCAGGAAAAGCCACAGAACTGGCCAGGTTTGAAGTGGATGGGAGCCACTGGCTTGATGAGCATGTTAGGGATCTGCTGGCCTGCTGCCTCCACCCTTCCTTATTCTCTCTCTCTCTCTCTCTCTCTCTCCCTGTAATTGCTCTCCTGTTCTGTCCCTCACTGCTACTACATCAGAATCCAAAGAGCTCTATAACCCCTTTAATTACCCCTTAACCCTGTCCCATACAGTCTCCCAGTTTGTTCGGCCCTCCTCCACTATTTAAAGTCTCCGCCAGCATCTTTGTCCTCCCCAGCCTCAGGACCAGGTCACCACTGCGTGGCATACTTAACATTCTCTGCAGCAGCAGAACGTAAGGTACTGTATTTTTAATCACTTTATTCCTAATGCACTGTGGGTTAGGAAATACAGGTAATTAATAAAATAATTGGGAATATAGGTTTCCAAAGTGACAAAAACGAACGATGTGGATTTAATACATGTCAAAACTGTCAAGAACAAAAGTATTCTTCTGCTAAACAGTTGCAGACATGTCAATTGCTAAGACAGCTGCACAGGCTGTGCTGTCTGACGCCCTGCTTCAGAACAGTAACACAGACAGCCGCATTCGTCAGCTGGAACTGGAGCTGCCCTTAGACAAATTCATCAAATTTGTATCTGTGGGACTTCCTTTAATGCTGGTGTCTTTGGCCTTTGCTCGAGAGATCTCAATAGGTGAGTAAGATTTTTGAACTATATTCTTAATCCTTTAGGTATAAATAGGGCACAAAAAAGTTTCACTTAAAGAAAATGTCTTTTTTATCCCTATCTTTTGTTCCTACAAACTTGCTGACATGCACTAGTATGTCTGACCTTCACATCATTGATTTTTTCCTTTGTAAAAGTTTGGTGATATAATTATATTTGTATAATTCACATCTAATTGCATTTTCCAAAAATACTCAGACAGTATTTGAATCTTTAAGTACAATATAAATTGATGGACGCTCCTGTCTCATGTGTGTTACTCAGTGTGTCTGGGATCAGGGTCTTGTTCCACCACAATGCTGAACAGGATAAAGCTTTACTAAATCTGATTAAATGGATAAATTGTTAGAATTGATGATGTTGAAATAAAAGGAATATTAGCACAATAGAATTATCTGAGTCTGTCTAATGTGGTCAGTGTATTTCATCTAATGACGCCAGCTAACTTTGTACTGAAGATGATATATCCAAACAGCGTAAATTCGATACATATTTGACTAATGTGGCTTAAACCACCTTGAAAGCCCACAGACCCATAAAATGAAGCTGATGTGAAGTTAATTAAATGTCAACTTCGATTTCTCACACTATATTGAAATTGATTTGACAAGACGAGGAATCTAAATGGAGATATTTATTAAGTTTTTGCCTGACAGCAATATTTTGTAGGTATCCTAGCCTGACAGGCTTGTGTTGCGTTAGCAATAAACAGTGTTATATTGCTAGAGCTCCCTAGACAGCCATTTGCTAAAAGAAGCTGTCAGTTGCAGTGGAGGCAGCTGACGTTGCAATCAGTTCCTCTGGAGATGGTCTGCAATCAGTTCACACAGATGTTAATTGGCACGAGGATGATTAAGAGAGACGTGGAAAGATGACAAGAGTCTGTAATTACAGTCAGCCTGCTCTTTCCCAGTCCTCTATTTCAGTCTAACTAGAGGATATGCTAATTAAAGTGACGAACGTGCAAAGCAAGCTAAGTTCTTGACAGTCAGATAAAATTCTGTCCTTGGTCACATGTGATATTTAAGAATGTTTAGAAAATACAGTTATCTTATAGTGACATTTTTTTCCTTTGCAAACTGTTGACATTATTATCCAATTAATTAAAATTTCACATACATGGCTTTTACATCATGATTAATAAATATATTTTGCTCCCTTCACTTTAAGGCATTTACTGTAACAAGAGTACCAAAAAAAACTTTTTTCCTAACAAAATCTGCCATAAAACAGACTCTGTGTACTTTTCCATAATAAGGCTAGCTGTGGTGTAAGTCTTGTACACTGATTGTATGGCTCAGAGGGACAGACTAGTGTTTAAATGTTCTATAAAAAGCATGATGGTATGGGACCCACCCTTGTTGCCCGTTGGCCTGCTCCACCTCAGCAGAAATACTACAGCATGTTTCTCTTTGCTGCTTGGGTTTACACCAGCTATGCTTCTGGGGGGAAAAAGCTGCAGTTATAGACCAGCCATACCTGCCTTCTTTAAACTCACTGTCTTTTTTCTTAGTTTTGCGGATGAAAGAATGAAAATTATATTCTGGTTATATCCTGATAACAATTTTGCATTACAATTATTAGTTTTCTATTGTAACATACACTACATTACTTTCACTTTATTTGCTTATCCTAGCTTGTATGGAAGTTGGGGTCAGTGTGTAAGGTCAGCCAATCTACTGTATCCAGGGCTACATTAATATTTATCAGCCAGTCTACTTTACCCATCGCTATATGTAATCTAAAAACCAGGTCTTGTTGTAATGTTTTCCCATTTTTAGGTCCACAGGTTAGCTGTTTTCCTCCCGACAACTTTACAGCAAAGCAGGCGGCCTATGTAGACACATACTGCTGGGATTCACTTATGCACCATGAGTTTGACAAGAATGGAAATTCTGAAGAACGGTCACTGTTGGTTCATAAGGTATGGATGTTATACATACTTCTATCGAAAAAGTCAACTTAGCTGTAAACACATTCATGATAATTTGCTTTTAGATTTCCTAAATACATGTTGAATTTCCTTTTGGAACTGAATGCAATAATAGAAGAAAAGTAAGCTTAGACATAATTTATATAATATGATGTTTCTGTGTGCCTCAGATGTTCCCTTATTCCCTACTGATCATGGCGATGATGATGTACCTTCCAGCAATGATCTGGAAGTTCCTGGCTATGCCAGTTCTGGGCTCTGATCTGCTTTTTATAATTGATGAGCTGGACAAGTCTTATAACCGCTCAGTGCGCTTGGCTCAGAGCATTGTGGAGCTTAAACACAATACAGACCCATATGAATTTCAGGCAGAGTTACAGAGGTAAGCGAAAACAAAGTGAAAATGGTGTCAGTCTTGATCTTTCACTGTCTGATTTCTAGTGTGCATTATCACTAGAGATGATCATATGTAATTCTTGACAGATAAGGCTTTTAGGTATGAAATGGAACTTTTGCTAAGGATATTAAATATGAACATAAAAAGATTTATTCCATTTCTGTTCTCAGAGCCAAGAGGAAACGTTACTTTGAGTACCCCCTACTGGAGAGATACATGCAATACAAGCATGGCTCTTACTTCCTGGTCAGCATGCTGTTCCTGCGTGGCTTCCTCTTGCTTACCTTCATGTCAGCTTCCTGTCTCTACCTTATCTACTTCCACCTCTCAGCCTTCCTGCAGGACGAGTTCAGCTGCTTTATGCGCACCGGGATCCTCCAAGACGAGGTCTGGGTTCCCACGCTGGTGCAGTGCAAGATCAGTGGCCTAATGGTGTTCCAGGTTATTAGCATAGCTAACGGTGCCATCTACGTGCTGCTCGGTCCCATTGTCCTGTTCAGCCTGCTGCGCCTCTTCTGCTGGGACACTAGCTTCCTCTCGCTGTATGAGGTGCTTCCTGCTCTGGGCCTCATCAGTGGTCGGAAGCTGGGCTGCCCACTGAACGACTTGAATGTGCTCCTACTCTTCCTGCGCACTAATGTGGCACAGCTGCGCTCATATGGCCGACTCAAGGCCTTGTGCTCGTTAGCCCCACCTCATTTGCACAGGGGTAAGGGTATGCTGACAGAGGAGCAAGTTGAGGAGGCTGCTGAGGCAGCTGAGGAGCTGCAGGAGGAGATTCAGGAGGCCAGAGAGGAGGGCAAACACAATCTAGTGGACATCATGACCATGCTTGGGGCAGCCAGAGGGAATGTAGTGAACTGTCCTGAGCACCGCCCTCTGGTGGAGGAGAACATGACACTCGGTACAGTTAGTCTCATCTGTGTATTCAAGAGCATTCTGATCGTGGGCATAATTGTGTATATCATATGGGATGTTCAGAAAATAATAAAGTGATCTCTCCTTTATTGTATTATTATCAGTGCAGGAGAATATGGTGCTTCATGTTTAGCCGATTTAAGAAAGACAGGTTTAAACAGTGAATATACTTACTCATGATATTACTGAACATAATGTAGATAACATACAAATGTAAATACATCTACATTTGATACATGTATCTATTGTTTTTTTGTCATTTGTAAACACAAAATTTTAATATTATTTTTTTGTGACTTTTTTTTTTATTATTCTAAAGGAGGCTTTAGAAGATCATGGTAGATCTGATTCCCTAACAGCCCTCTTTGTCTTTTTTCAGAACCTAACCACCAGGGCTACCATGAACTGGAGGAGTCTACATCATGTTGTTTTGGCTAAAACTTCCACTAATGGACTGAACCATGGTGCTGAGGTGGTTCACGCATATTGACCCCAGACTTACCACATCCCCTCTAGATTGGGACAGGTCTAAACCAGATTGATTAATAAAGCTTTCCCACTGACACTTCTTTAATAGGATCAGGGCCAAAAAAAACCTGGTTGTCTCTCAGGCAAATCCTTGTACATAAAAGTGCTTCAGAGTCTCCAGGAAGCCTTTAAAAAGCCTCCATTAGAATTTACTATGTGATGTTTGTCTAGATTTTTTTTTATATACTTTCAATGTTTCTTTCATTGTCTTTCATTGTCTTTCATATTTTTTTTTTGTATGACATAATGTATTGCGATTGAAACTATTACTTGACTTTTGATGAAAATGTAAATTAAAGTTGACTGTGTATTAAATATATATATATCGATTTTGATTGATTTTACATCCAATCTATAAATAAACTTGAATAAACAATAATTCAGTCTAGTACAGAAAAACTCAACCCTCCTCAGTAACTGACAGATCATTCTGTTGAGCATTCATTACTCATAATTACAATCAATTCCAGGCATCTGCCAAGATGTCATATTGACACAATTAGTCATGTTATTGAGACACAGACAGCCAGAAACAGCCTGAGGGTGGGATTTTCACACCAAACACATAATCTGATTTGTACTCATTGGAAGAAAACAAAACATGTTTGGATATCAGATGAAAAAAAAAAACATCACTATCAACCAAATATGCATCTGTTTGCTTCATAGTTAAATGTTTTTGCGGCTCAATTTCTCCTTAGTTAACATTAAAAACATGCTTTAATCAGATTTCCATACAGATCATTTCATCTTCCATCAAAATTATGCACACTCTGACTATAGAATTCTTTTAATTAAGTTTCAGAAAAGACACATTTTATTTTACAACATAATGTCCCTGGTTTTAAATATACTTTATCCATCTGTCAACAAGTCATGTGACCAAAAGAAGTTGTAGTATAACTTGAGTGTGGATATTTTTTTGACTCACTCTTGTATAATTGTGTTCAATTATTAATGACCAACACTACTAAAATTAATTAATAGCATAAACAAAAATGTAAAAAACAAAAAGATCTTTATACTGCTATGTATATATGTATGTATACAGTTTCTGCTGGAAACACACACACACACACACACACTTTAGACTTTAGACTTAGAAATGTGCTTAGTTATTAATTCAGAATATCTAAGCCTAGTTCTGGAAGACCAAAACAAAGCCTGTGAAAATAATGATACTGCTGAAAGCGCAGTAAAAGATTTAAAGATGCAAAGGCACTGCTGAACTGAGTTAGTGCTTTATTAAATGCACTTGAATGAGGTGGGTCTTCAGTTTGCATTCGAAAACAGTGAGTGATTCTGTGAGTGATTGTGGAGTTCATTCCACCACCTTGGTGCCAGAACAAAAAAAAGTCCGGATGCTTGCCTCCCATGTGTACTAGATGATGGTGGATTGAGCTGAGCCATATGTGAAGTATGAAGCGCTCTGGATACACATCTGGCTTTAAGCATTACCATCGCTTTTGCCTTTGTAAGTCAGTGTCAGGGTTTCGTTTGTGACGTGGGCGAGTAGCGAGTAAAGGGTTTGCAGCAAGGGTGTGACAGGCTGAAGCTAGGAAGGTTGAATGCAAGTTGAGCTGCTGCATTTTGGATCAGTTGCCTGAGTCATATTTGCTGCACCTTTTTTAGAAAATAACAGCCACCTTAACAATTCTTTGTTTTCATCTTAAAATTTCTAACAAAATAAATCTATATAATAAAAACACACGTTATATTTTTATTTTAATGCATCATTTTACATCAGAAGTTTAAAGTCTTAAGTTAACAAAACCCTGGCACAATGTGTCATGCCTCCTGGTAAGTTTCTCTCATGGAGAAAGCACACAGATAGTTTATAACAGACATCCTGCTGAGAAACTAACACTGCAATGTGACATTTTTAGAAACCGTTTGGATCTCTTCTTGCTGCAAGCAATTATATGACTTATTTTTAACAGATTATACTGTCAAAAAGTGGTGAAGACAAAAATGGACTTTTTAGAAACTGGACAGGATGTTTCTCAGACTCCTCAGTAAGTATGACCTACAGTATGCCACCATCCTCAAAACTGTTTATTGTATCATCTGCACATAAAGTGTGATTCTAAATACATTGTCCTTTTTGGCTCTGCTCGGGCAGTGAGCATATTTAAATAAAAAGGGTGATTTATCAGATG
>JAOVVF010000008.1:6880441-6893850 GCA_028565595.1 Duopalatinus emarginatus | reverse complement strand
TGATCTGTGTATACTGTTTTATGTTTCTTCGTGTGTGTTTGTGTTTGTGTGTGTGTGTGTGTGTGTGTGTGTGTGTGTGTGTGTGTGTGAGTGAGATACTTACCCAGCATTATCCATGAACAATACACCAGGTTGACTGCACAGACAGTTTTCTATGGTACATTAGATACTCCCTGTGGGATATCACTGCACAGGTGAAAAAAAAAGATCTATTAGCTGCGATTAGCTGTGCCGTTTTATGCTGTAAAACGTCAGCGTGCACAAACAAGACTTTTTGTTTCATTCTCTTTCACCATTATACACATAACACATGGTTATTTAGGCCTACTTTATTCAGAGTGACATTCAGTATAATCAGAGAGCACTTTAAGCTTCATTCATTGTGCAAGTAATTAGTGGTTTAGGCTCCATTCTGTTAATAGATCCGCCAGACCTGAAAGGTTAAAACCGCCCAACTTTTTGTGTTGGCATATTCAAATTCGTAGCTAACATCATCTTACTGTGCATTTAAAAGAATCACAGGCAAGTAAATCCTCCATAGTTTCTGTGCAGCTACAGAAGTACAAAGTTTTAAACCATTGGCTGTCACAGTTCCCCCAGAGCCTCTTCCACAATATTCCAAAATCCCTCAAATTCAATTATATTCTGTAAAAGAGCTGAGTGATAAGCATGGCTGAAAAATTGATCCAAGCATTTGGTTTGAGCAGGCTTTGTTCAACTTGACGTAATTTATTCATGGTAGAATGTGTAAGGCTGCCACAGACAGTGGTGGTATTACTATAGTGCCTCTGTGAAAGTGTGTAGCAATTCAGTAAGCTCATCTGCAGAAAATAAGAAGATAATGACGTTGACAATGCTCCAAATTCGAGAGACTTATCGATGCTGTCTGCAAAGAGGCGCAATGCAAAGCTGCATGCTAAACCACCGGTTGTGTGCCGCATCATGGCCAGGACTGTTTAAGCACCTACGGCTTCTTCGCCAGTTTTCATTTGAAATTTCTATTTTACATACTGATTGTTCTCTGAGTGCACATTGCAAATACGCGAATACATCTGGAAAACCTGTCTCCATTCTAATACATCTATTCCGGTGTAATTGCATACTGATTTAATAAAATCATGTACAAATTCTGGTGGAAAAAATAGCAAAGTAATCGAACGTGCAAGGAGTGTGTCCACTTTGATCATGTTATAGCAACTTGCACACGCTAACTATTTAAGACATTACAATTGTCACTCTGACAAAAAGCATTAGATAACTAACTTTCATCTTAGGTGGCAATGTGTATTTATATTAATCCAGAATTTACCTACATCCTGTTTGACCAAGGAATGAATAAAATGTAATAAAAGCTTTTATACCACAATGCTGTTGGAAGTCTCGAATCTGACTGTGCAGAGGGTGTTGATTAATTGTCTATAAAATCAGCCTTGGCAGTAGTCCATATTCACAGGAATTTGGATAACATACATAATCTAAGGCTATGTGAATCAGATAACATAATTTTTGATATTGTAAAAGTTTCTGTAGGGAGACGTTTAGTTAATATTTATGAAAAGAGTAACAAGTACTTTGTATCTGCCTGTAAGTTTTCACTACCGGAAAGTCTTGAGGGTATTGGAAAATTCCACACTGCAGCCTAATAATAGTTTAGAAAACCACACCATGACACTGCTTCAGTTCAAGATTTATACATGTTAGATTGTAAAGGTTTTGACTTAAGTACTACATACTGTTAAAATGTAATAATTCAGAAGTTATACAATATACAGTATTTTACACTAAAATAATCCAGAATTCCGAACCTACTCTATTACACTGTAATAGTTCAGAATTTCGAAAGCCTAAATGACAGATTGTACTAGTTTCAAATCTAAAACTCTGAGTTACTACACTGTAACATTTTGAAATTAAGAACACTGAACTAATACAATATAATAGTTTAGAATGTAGATTTCTGAGTCATTACACTGTAATAGTTTAAAATTAAGAATGTTACAAGGAGTGCTCTAAGCTGCATTCACACCAGCAGCGAAACAATGTGACATATCAGGCCGGTTCTCATTCATTTTGAGTGAGAGTGGGCAGTAGCCGGGGGGACAGGAGGAAACACAATGGTGAGGTGTGATGGAGGCAAAAGGCATCACACCTCACTCCAAGTTGAGCAGTTTAAATTTATGCAAATAAGGAGTGAAGTCATGTGGCCATAGCCAATGAAAAGCGAGCAGGGTGCAGCAGGCTTGATCTTTACTGTAAAATGATCCCTCATTTTTAGGGATCTAAATATTTGTTCCTAATTGAGTTGGGAAAAAAGCTAATTGTCAGACTGTCCTGTTCTATGATGTGTTTTTGTTTTCATGTACCAAAACATAATGGTGGCTGTGCTTTAGCTGCAAACAGATGGCAGCAATCGCCAATATCACACACATTGTTCTCAAAACAAACAGTGATGCGCTACATGCAGACAAGAGATTTTCCACCAGGATTTTTTATTTTCACATCTGATTTGTGGTAAATGTCAAACAGGAAGGTGCGTGATTTGTAATTTGATTTAGTTAAAGTTCTCTAACGACTATAATCAGTGAAGAATGGCAGAAACAGAAATGTCCACAGGCACATTTGTGACCAATGGTCTTGGCAATGATAGGCAAAACAATCGCTGCTGGTGTGAATGTAGTTTCGAATTTAGAACTTTGTCACATTGAACTATGCACTCTTATAGTCTAATAGTTCAGAGTTTATATCTCTACACTGTTGCAGCAAAATAGTTTAGATGTCTGCACTAGTACATTGCAATGATTAAGGATTTTAAATGCTTTACATTTTATAAGATTTTATATATGTATGGTGGTTGAAAGTTCTAGTTTTTTAGCAAGTTCTCACCTATTGCACCACAGACATCAAATTGTGTAACTGTATTACAGCTAAACAAGCTTGGAGGACATGCTGTCTATTCTCTTGCATGTTGCGTAATGAGCAGCTAGTGTTGGTGCTTGCTGAGGCAGAATGAGTGTCTCCAGGCAAAAAAGATTGGACATGAGATTAAGAAAAATGGGTAGTATTACTCTAACTGATATGAAGAGAGTAGCACCATTCTTCCCAGCTAAACAGAAGGGCCAATCAATGCTCTCCTTGGGCTTATGGTTGTTTAGGGCTCTGGCATTATCAGGGTTCAAAAACAATAATGGAAATGCTTTTCTGTTACACCACCTGGAGTCTTGACAGGTGCAGCTTTGTCAGAAGAAGCAATCAGTAAACATCCATTTTATCTATTTTAAAGCCAGGGATTTGAGATGTCAAATCTGGTGCAGTGTTACACATTTTAAGCATATTACATCATCCAGTGTCATGGACCAAAGATCCTTTTGAAAAATAAATGTTGTAGTCAGATATTCAGGACAATTTCAAGAAAGGCAATTTTCTCTCACTGACTGATTACTAGACTGAACTTAGTTGTAAGAACATGTGCATAGAGGCAAAGTTGGAAAACAGAGTACCCGGAGGAAACCCACTCAAGCACAGGGAGAACATGCCAAACTCCACACAAAACGACCCGGGAATCAAATCCGGATTGCCCTGCTATGAGGCACTATGACAGCACTAACCACTACATCACTATGCCATCACTCTTACATTGCTGAATTGCAGAAACTGCTACCTTTCTCAGTAAAGAATATTGTGTTTCCATGGTTAGTTTTGTAAAAGTGTTCAGCATAAACTGCTAAAAAACTGATATTTCATGTATTTCACTTATACAGATTTATACAGATTTACAGAACATGAATGGTGCAAGAAACTGTAAAACAATCAAGTCCAGTCAAGTGGGATTTTACTGTCATTCCACTATATAGGTAGTATATAAAATGTTATTTCTCCAGAACCATAGTGCTACACATAATAGTACACAAGAATGCATAAAGTGCAAATAGACAAAAGTGCAAGACAAGGAATACATAGAACACATAATACATACACAGAACATGTGAACTATTAACTATTTAGTAGTGTAGCAGCAATGATCATATTTATAGTAAGTAAAGGTAAAGAATTCCACGTTCCAAGTTTCTGATGCAGGTTGTAAAGTGCAATGTGCTTAAGGGTTAAGGCGGTAACTAGGAGAGTTGAGTGTTCGGAGGCGCCAGGATGTTGAGTAATTTGACTTCCTCAGAGATGAAACTCTACTTATGGTAGCACAGATGCTCCTGTATCTTCAGCCAGATGGCGGGAGGGCGAAGATTCCATGGGATGCTGAGAGGGGCCTTCCATAATGCTGGTCGCTTTACAGATACAGTGTTTTTTATAAGAGACATTGATGGTAGAATGAGCGACCCCAATGATTTTTTTTTCAGCTGGTCTCCCAATCCACTGTAGGGTCTTGTGGTCAAAGACTGTGCAGTTCCCATACCACATGGTGAGACAGCTGGTCAAGATGCACTTTATTGTCCCTCTGTAGAATGTTGTGAGGATGGGAAGGAGGGGGTGGGGGGGGTGAGGCTGAATCTTCAGCCTCCAAAGGAAGCTGGGCCTTCCTAACTAGGCAGGTGGTGTTGAGAGGGCAGGAGAGGTCATTTATCATGTGCAGACTAAGAAACTAAGATCTCTTTAGTCTTATCAGCATTAAGAGATAAAATGTTGTCTCTCCCCTATCATGTGTGGATGTACTTTATATTATTTATAAAGGCATATAAAGATGAAAGGCATAATAGACCAGACTTGTTATAGCTTAGACTTGTGCAATGTGCATTATTCACACTTCTCCATTTTTTCTAGTAATGTAGTGAGAGCAGTTGTAAGGCTGAGATGTCCATATGATTCATTTGTGCTCCTGAGAATAAGGTTTAAGCCAGTTGTTTTGACAATGCACATACATTGACATAAAACTTTGTTGATTTTTTGCTTTGGACTTCCAAATCAAATTTTGTGTTTGTGGATATTTGGTTGAAACAAAATTAGTCTTAACCCATTATACTCTATCATGCTATTCCCACATGTTTGAATCAAACAATTACAGCACGACTGATGCTGTTCTAAATTAGATGAGCGTTGTCCCACTGGGTTGATATGATGAGAGCTTGCCAATAGAGTGCAAACTGAGTAAGCAGAAAATGTAATTACTACTGTGTTACTGTGTTTGATGGCTTCATCTGTCTCTTGTCAGCAGACTGCTCTGTCCCAAGTCTGCAACTTACAAACACACAGCTGTAATCATTTTTAAAAGTACAAATTAAACTGTGTAGAACAGGATTACAAATTCCCAGATATGCTAATTATACCACCCACTATGAGCCTCTTGGAAAATTTTTCCTGGTGACTGTTTTCTGGTAAGAGTAAAAGTTAAGAAAATATTAGAAATGCATATTTCCTTCAGTCGTGATTTCTGTATATTAGGGTATTTAAAGGATCACATTGTACATTGTAAATGTGTTTAATTCAATTAAATTAAACTGTATTGTCATTATACCAATACAGGGTTGTAGAGTATAACAAATCACTGTGGGGCTACTTCTCATGTGCAGTGATAACAAATTAAGAATGATACAAAAGTAAATAGTAAAAATAAAGTTAAATTAGAAATATAGGTACAATTTAAACACAATAGTGCAAGAAAATAAAGAACTAAATGTGATACAAAAGTATGTGTAAAAAAAATAAAAAGTAAAACTAGTAATATAGCTGAAATATAAATAAATAAACACAATGGTGCAGGGCAACACTGGCATGGTATGTGGACTGTGGATAAAGAGAAAGTAGGTAATTGTAGGTTGTACATGAGTTGTAATGAGTAAACTTTACATGTTTAAGTATAAAGTTAAGTTAAAATTAAAAGTTCAAGTTGGAGTTAATTGAAGTCATCGTTATGAACTATTATTAACATAATATATATTATATATATATATTAATATTAATATAACGATTTCAGATTTTCAAATCATAATATATTATCCCATCCCTAACATCAGTACCTGCACAGAAATGGGAAGAACATGCATAGAAACTGCACCCAGGCAGTAATCTGTGCATTAAAGAGTTACAATTTACCTTATATGCAAAAGATGTCTGTATGGATATGTTTATCTGGAAGGCACAGTAGATAAGTTTGTACTTGTATGCTGTTAATTTAAGCTGTGTGAACATTATTTATTACTTCATATTGCTCCTTTTTAATCATAACTATATCAAGATAAACAACTCAAGCCAATGACTTGAAGCAATTAAGGAAGTCTGACTAATCATGAATAACAGTGTTCACTGCCAGTGTTTTTAATGTCTTAGAAGAATATTCATTTTGTAGCATGTTGTATAAATGAACATAACAGTTGGTAATGAAGGTAATTTGTTTTACAAAAAATGACTTGTTTGTTTGTTTGTTTGTTTTTAGGGTGGAGTGGGTGGACAAAAATCAGCAATCATGCTCAGCTTTATAAAAACCATCAGTGATCTTGCCAGGAAAGGCATCTAGAGGTTGGCATATTTGATAGAATTTAATTTACATCTGAAGTTCAGACCTGTTTCTGGTACTCTGTTTCAAACCACTGAGCTGTACTCAAAACATCATGGAAGGATTATCAGTTAATGTGATCAAATCCCCAAAGAGACAAGAGAAAGTGTGTATGTACTACAGTTTGCAATATTTCATAAACTGTATTACAGCCTCTATGATTATGCCATTTCCCTTGTCTTGATGATAATAATCAGCAATTACTGTAATAATTACCACACTCATGGTTTGATCAGCACTGGCATGCTAATATAAGGTATCTCAGGAATAAAACATGACAAGGAGTGCTGTTATAAGACAATAAACAATGAATAAACAATGAAGCCCAAGGCTAAATGGACTTACATATAACATCTGATTATCTCCTATAAGGATACGGATAAGCATAAGGATCAGCATGTCTCAAAAATGTTTTCTCCCTTTTATATTATAAATATTTAATGACATATTTCTTATTTACTAATAAAATATAGAGTATGTCATATTGTTTAATTATTTAAAGTTACAGTGGCTATAATGTATAACATCTGAAAAAAAGTTAGTTCCTGTTATCACGGGAGTTGCAGCACTAGTCATTCTCCCATGAACTACTTTGTTTTTCTCTCCCTTCTCTCTTGGAGTTAATAATGCAAAACAAATGCAGCCTGTCAGAAAAATGAATATACAGGACATTCTCTGTCCTGAAGAGTGTCCCAAATGTAAAACCTGGAAAGATTATAAACACAATTAAAACTTTTTGTTTTATTTATTCCTTTATTATGCTTAGATTATGACATTCATCCACCACATGAGTCATGAATTAGTTGTTCATATTCAGATGTTAATGTGCCATATGACAGTCACAGCCCATATGTGCTTTACTTTTTTTCAGTGCAGACACTTGCAAATTATTTAACAAAAAGATGTAAAGGTTTAACAATAAAAACAAAGCATTTCCACATGCTTGTTCCTGTAAACAACTTTACTTAAACGTATTTTTTTTCATTTGGTATTAGCAGAAAACAGCTCTGTGTTGTGTGATGCTGCACAGGTATTTATTTTTATGCTATACAGTGAGCTGAGTAACAGTAAGTACTCCCAAGAAGTTTGCTTATATCTCTTAGAATTTCAGTATGATTATAAAGTCCAGGCATTTTTAGGGCCTTTATGTTTTCTTAAGGCTGCTGATGATGATTATTATTATTTAAATATTCACATGTTGTTTCAAGGGGCTTATGGCGGCTGACAACGAATGAAACATTTGTCTTAGGACAGCTTTTGATCTGATGTCCCAATTCAGTATAGCCATGCATAATTATCTCTAAAGCATCACCTAGTACGTAAATTCATATTTGACACCTTTGGAATGCTTGAAAACACAGAAAATTTGGCACAGTCATCCTAACATTTCTGAATAAGTCAAAGTCTGTTTTAGTTGAATCACAAGATCACAGAAGTGTTAGTTGGCAGAACAAATGCTGGCGTACTATAAAAAGTTGTCACAAGATTGTGGACATAATATTTTAAGCTAAATAGATATAATCTCTTTTTTGTGTGTGTTTGTGTCAAGATCCTCTCTGATACAAAAATGAAACAAGTTCATCATTATGAAGTATGCATTAAACAGGATTGTCTACAACAAACTTAGTTAGATAGCCAACATCAAACAGGCAATCATTTTCATGTATCTGGGAGAATGTGTTCCAAATATTATTTTACATCTAATAATTTTTCTAGCTACCTATTTAAAAGTTGTTAGCTAGTTGCCTTTAGCATTTGCAAACAGGTTGTGTTGTCTGGAACAAACATGGACAAATATGCTAACATTTAGCACATGTGCTAACAAAAAAGTTAGCACTTTGGATCGTTCACTTAAATACATACGTAAGATCAACAAAACACTTTGTTTGTAAAATATTAAACATGAATTTGCTAAATGTTATAATATAATATCCCCATCTAATACCTTTTCACAGTTCAATTTACATTCTTAGATTTATTCAGAGAACTATTGTTTTTTTTTTACAGTGTTTCCTTGAAATTTTATTGTTATAAACTATACACATATGTAATGATACACTCTGAATCTCGAACTAGGACATAATGGCAGACAATGGTGGAAATTCAACACTAAACCAGATACAAAGGTCTTCATGGTCAGGACCCATCTGATTTGACATTCATGTAATTTGGGTGAATTTCAGGTGATTGTCGTCATTTTTAAATAGATTTTAACCAGATATTTAACCAGAGAGGAGTCATACAATCTTTGATTTAACTAATTTATCTTTGATTACTGCTGTTTTTTTCTTGGTCTTGATAAGACACGTGCACTTTATTATCTTAGTCCTGATCTGATATTGCTATGGCAACTTGCACCTCATGCATACCTCCCAAGCCCCACAAGGGGGCCCCCTACAAAAGCCTGAACCATGGTAACAGCTGTGAGCATGGGCTCAGTGTGGCTTACCACTAAACAATATTATCGGCAAATAAAATTGGAGAAACAAGCTTCATGCTCTTACAGGTCCTCTGGTGACTTGGGGGAACCTAAACGGCTCCTTATACTGTAAGTTACAGTAAGGTGTGTGTTTATGTGATGTTTGGAGGGGATGTAGAATTTTTATTTCAGTCGGAGTCCACCAAAAAATGGATATGACTATCAGATAATGTTACCATTGTGGAAACTATTGGCTGGTTCCTATTTTATTTTATTTTATTTTATTTTATTTTATTTTATTTTATTTTATTTTATTTTATTTTGTTTGTTTGTTTGTTTGTTTGTTTATTATTGCTTTTTTTATTACTAAGGTCAAGGTTAAGGTTGAGTTTTTATGTCAGCGGAAGATCCTCACATAGTCAGAATAGTCAGACAAAACTGTGTGTGCGTGTGTGTGTGTGTGTGTGTGTGTGTGTATAAAGCTGGTGCTTGAGTGGTGAGGCTGGCTCAGCAGAGAAATCTCAATGCTAGGGGAGCCACTACACAGCTATAATCAAGCACAATGAGAGAGATTGAGGGAAGGACAGAGATGGGGGGTTGATGACAGGGAAGTGTTTGCATGAGGGAGGTTGATGTCTAAGAGAAAGAGGAAGAAAAGATAGAGGTGGAGGAATGATTATGGGTTTTGGTGTGTGTGGGGGTTGGAGGCTTTGAAGAGATACCCCCTAACTCCACCCCCACCCCCTAGAGAGGAGATATTCATAGTTTTGGAGCTCTTTCCTTCTATACAGAAGGCGACTGACACACTGGGTGCTGGTACAAATATGTTAATTAAAAAAGAAAACATGACATTCTTATCTGTGCTCCCCTCATTATGTTTATATTTTGCCTCTCAGTGTCACTCAACTAGTGTCAGTAAACATGCCTACACAAATTATTGCTTTATTATATCTCTTGTTTACTTTTAAACAAATCAATTATTATTTTTTTATTTTCTTATAATTAAAATTTAAAAGCACACCAGTCTTAATTGACCCTCGTCTTTTTTATATATTTTTTTTATTGGTTTTATAAACAAGAATAAAACACTAACATACAAATAACTATTAGTTATACAAAGTTTAAAAATATATCCCTATACCACTGTGTTAGAAACTTAACTTCTAAGATCATTGTTAACTCGTACCCCTCTCCCTTTGACATTTGTTACAGAGTGGTGAAACCTGTTTGTTTATTTTATTTAAGACATAAGGGTTTATGTGCAACCTGTGAAAAGTTTTGTATTGATTGTATTGTTTCAAGCAAGCTATTGCAAGTAAAAGTTGTCTTGATAGACTCAATTGCTTCCTTCCAATCATTGTCAATATATTCATTATTAAGATCCCTTTCCCATTGACTAATTACTTTGTGAATACCATTACTGTTAGTGGCATTGATAAATTTGCAGAACCTAGAAATCAAGTGTCTCACATGTGTAGTATGAAAGAACCCAGATCACTCAGTGTATAATTTTGAATGTTATATTTTAGATTAGATCTAAGAAAATGTAGAATTTGAAGGTAGTAAAAAAACATGCTGCTGAGGAATGTCAATTTTTTTGCTGTACTTGGATAAAAGACATCAAAACACTACCTTGTAAGAGAAAAGTCTAAACTAAATAATATGGGATTCTTGTGGTAAATTTGCTTAATAAAGAGAAGAGTGACACATACCACTCATTCACACTGGGCACTGAATGCCAATGACACTGTAACCGTTCCCAAACTAATCTAATATGACATACCCAATTATAAAACTTCAGATTTGGTACAGATAGGCCTGGTTGTTGTAAAGTTTTCATTTTTAACCTAGGCTTAAACCTCAAGAGCGCCCTCTCAAGATCGGTTTTCCTAGATAGCTAAAGTGGTGGCATCTGCAATCTGCACTCTGGGAAGGACATTCATTTTAATTAGACTTATTCTCCCCACGCATGACAGGGGACGATCATGCCGACCCTCATCTTTTTATTATTGGCATAAGATATTACAATGCGTTGAAGTGCATTGTTATTGCTTTTAGTACTAAAAGTACTTTTGACTTATATTAAAATATTTATGTGCATATAATTCATGAATCATTTGATTAGACTGATTGACGTAATCTTGGTATAATCCTATTATCTTCTTTAGTAATAGTCATTGCTTGTGGAATTTATGACCCAGCTCACGTTTTTTATTTTTTTATTTTATTCTTTTCAGGGATCTGAGCTCAGTGATGCGCTTTGTCATTCCTCATGCTGGCTAATTATGGTCTTTGTCTGAGGGCATGGTGATGTGCTCTGACAGCGAGTCTTCATGGGGGTCCCCAGGCTGACCCAAAACAACCTTTCACAGCTGGGCTTGACACTGTGATTTAATGAATCCTCATCCAACTGTGAACATATCCAGCCTAAAATTCATCTCACACAATTCCCATGTTTAAAAACTGCCTAAAATCTTAAGTATACAACCTACCATAGACATAGTCCTCAGTCCAAAACTGCTAAGCATGTTATGTTTTGTTGTTCCATGCATAATTTATATTTATTTATATTTAATATATATTTATATATATTTAGTTTATTTATATAAAATTTATTTATTTATATCCATCAGTAATCCGTGTGGGAGCGGGAGAGAAAAAAGATCAGGAAAATAAACATATACATGTATATTCCATTGAGTGGCCCTCACGCTCCCTAGACCTGAATCCAGGTGTGAACCTGCAGATGTTATGTACAGGAAGCGTTTTGAGCACCCGGCTGTACCCAGAAGCGACACTCGAGGTCCTTCTTACCCACCACCATCAGACTCTACAACAAGTCTACCTGTAGCTGGGGTAACTCAGATCTCTTGTTGCTACACTGACACTGACATTTAAACAGGCACACGGGGGCCATAAACACTACTGAGTCACATTATGGGTTGCTGTGGAGCAATTGGTTCAGTCTGTGATTTTGATTTTTAATTTAATCTTTGGTGTGATTTTAAATTCAGCCCTCAGTGGGTTGATGATATTGGTTTATTTTTATAAATAATTTTTATATAAATAAATTTAAATTTTCATTTTATTTCTATTGTCAAGATGTAATCAGCATGTAGTGCTGTGATGGCTGATGGTTAAGGTGTTGGACTTGAAATCCTATGGGGTCTCCACATGCTGGTCCAATCCATGCTTGCAGCAGAAGAATCTCTTGGGGGCAGAAGAGGCCTTGTGGTTAGGGAATCGGTCTTATGACTGATTCCACCCAAAGCTCAGTCTATAGCAGAAAAAGACGACATGCAACACCAGACAGCTAAACTGTGAATGAATTCCAAAATTACCCAAACTCCTACTTGGAAAAACAAATAAATGTGTCCATTGCTTAATTGCTTAATATTACATACTGAATATTAAATAATATTAAATTCTCAGTTAGTAAACAAACTGATTTAATGTATGAAATGAATGAACGGGGTGAGTGAGTCATGGCTGCATGCTCCATCTAACTCAATACTTTTCAGTGGTGCATTTGGCAAAGACTTTAATCAAGACAAACCACCACAAGTGGCAGAAGAACAGAAATGTGACTAATTATTTACGCAGTTGGTAATATTGCTGAATTCCTTTAACCTTTCTAATATGGTTAAAGTTTTATACTAAATAGCAGATAATTTGGGGCAGAATTTAGGCAAGTGCAGAAATGTGCCTGTAAATTGATAATTTAATTACAAATAACTGCCAGGAAAATGTAGCCCCCACTGTCCGCTAGAATAATGTAAGAATTTAATAAATACTTATCTTGATCCTTACAACAGTCATAACATTAAAACCACAAAACCACTGACAGATAATGTGACTAAACCTGATTGTCTTGTTAGAATAGCACCTTCAAGCATATTAGGCAGCAAATGAACAGTCAGTTCTCAAATTGATATGTTGGAAGCTGGAAAAAATGGGCAAGTGTAAGGATCTGAGTGACTTTGGCAAGGGCCAAATTGTGATGGATCACCAAAACAGCAGATCTTGTGGTGTGCTCCTGATATGCAGAGTGGTCCAAGGACATACAACCAGTGGACCAGCATCATGGACGAAGAGTGGACCGTCTGGTCCCATCCCACAAAGGATCCACTGAGAGAGAGATTTGTTGCTGGATGAATGACATCTGTTGAATGTCTTGGTGCCAGATACCACAGCACACCTTCAGAGAACTTGTGGAGTCCTTGTTGTGAGCTGTTTTGACAGGCAGTTTTAATATTAAGACTGGTATATATATATATATATACACACACACATACAGGGGTTGGACAATGAAACTGAAACACCTGACAGTTTTGCTCAAAATATTGCAATGCACACAACATTATGGGTGACATACCAGAGCTCAAAAGAGGACAAATTGTTGGTGCACGTCTTTCTGGCGCATCTGTGACCAAGACAGCAAGTCTTTGTGATGTATCAAGAGCCACGGTATCCAGGGTAATGTCAGCATAC
>JAOVVF010000008.1:6863511-6874234 GCA_028565595.1 Duopalatinus emarginatus | reverse complement strand
CGAAGGCGGGACGGGGCGGGACTTACGGAGAAAAGAACGATTCTGATTGGCTCTTAGCCTTTGTTTGGGGGCGTGGAAACCTGTCAAAACAATTTTGACGAAACATGTCTGATATACTGTGTGTGATGTGATTTTAGATTCTACACACATATCACATTATCATGGACATGTGATCTGCTTACAACAGTGAACTATACCCATAATTCCTTCATGAATTGTGAAAACAAAAACGGTTTAAAACTTTGTTGACAATGTTGCCATTTTGGCTTTAAGGTATATTGAGCTTAGGCAGGATGATGCATGAGGCAGTTAGTGCCAGCCAAAAAGCCCAGCCACACACCAATGAACAAATTTTGGAAAAGTCTGATCTGTACGATCCGGTTCTCTGAATTCTTTACAGGTGGAACACATCTGACATACTTCATTTTTGAGAGCAAGTAACACTCCCCACCTGTGCTGTAAGAAAATAGTGACTGTGTTGGCCCCATAGAGAAATACAAAAGGGAATTGCTGCTCTACTGGAGGATTAAACACATCCTTTCTTCTGGTGGCCACTGCCTCATTATAACCAAAAGTTCTGAATGCCTGATCAAATCTTTCTCTGTCTAGAAAGTTCGCGGACGACTTGAACATCCAGAGTTTTTGTCCACATGTTTATTTTAAGGTGCTGACTCTCTAAACTGCAAATGTACTTAGCTAGACTGACTTCATGCACACATCATCATCAGACTTATTATTGGTTTCCAGTCTAAACTAAATATAAATAAGTCTGTACTGTAGCCGCACCCTTGTAAAAAAGATGTATACTTTAGTTATATTATTTTGAAACTACTAATTTATACTAAATCACAACTAAAAAGTAATTAATGTTATATTAACATTCATATAACATCATTTATAGAGTATACTAGCCATATTTTATTTTCACCACTCTTCTAATACAATTTAAATACAGTATATCTGTTCAGATTTGTTTAATTTGACATTACGTGTGCTTAAAAAACTTGATATACTAAGTATGTGAGCACAGTGGTAGTATTACAAGAATAACTGAAGCACACTTTATTGTGTTTAGTGTTTAGCAGCTCAGACAAATATACTTAAAATGTATTAGAAGAGTGGTGAAAATAACATGTAACTAGTATACTCAGTATAACTTATGTGTAACTTAATATAATGTTAATTACATTTCAGTAGTGATTTAGTACAGACTGGTGGTTCCAAAATAACATAACATAACATAAGTATACTTCTTTTTTCACAAGGGCACAGTTTGGAATATGGGAGAAGAGTAGTTAAAAATGATGGGTCATACTATACAGTTTGGGGCATTATTTTTATTATCTCTTTCTTTTAATTTTAGCCATCATAAAACATCACCATTTCACCTTACCATTCATTATCCCTAAAGGGCACTAGTACCTTGTGATGCTTTATTAATTTACCTATTATAAGTGATCATTTAGCCTTTAACCTAAAACAGATCTAATGATGTCCATGCCCACATCTGTATAAATTGTGAAGTTTTATTTTTTGAGTCTGGCTAAAATTGTCTCTTAGAACAGACAAACAAGTTTGGCAGAAATCCCAGACCCATTCAATGCAGGAGTCCCTGCACACAGATCCTGAAAGTTAGTGCATTGTCCCTTTGCTTCAATTGGATATGGGAGCAGGTAGACCTGCTAGAGACCTGCTCTGTTAACACCAGACACAGCACCTCACAGAGGCTTATGAGGTTGCTAACTGAGCAACCTAAAGAACTGGCAATATGTGTGTGGTCTGATAAGTCACAGTACCTGTTGTTTTGGGCTGATGGTAGGTTTCATGCACGGCTTAGACCCACAAAGCCATGGACTCCAGTTGTGAACAAGGCACTGTGCAGGCTGATGGTGGTTCCATGCTGTTCTCATGCCATGCATTGTGTCAACTGGTTCAAATAAACATGCCATTGATACGTTTTACACCTTGGTGACCATTTGCAGCCCTTAATGGACTTCATAGACCCCCACAATGATGGGACAATCCAACAGTATAATGCACCATGCCATAAGGCCCAATTTGTCCAGAATTTGTTTGAGTAACATTGTGGAGTGTTCAGACAAATGGTTTGGTCAAAACATTTTAAATGGTTTGCCCAACATTATCCACAGCCGTTTTTTTAGGGGTTGTGGTGGAGAGGTCCATTTGCACCCGAGATCCTGCACTGATAAAAAACACTGAGCTGTGGGTGGATATCCAGACAGCATTGCTCAACATGCCTCCTAATGTTTTCTGTTAACTTGTGGAATTGCTTGTTGAGTGGTTATGTGAATAGGCTGTTGATCATGTTAAAAGAACAATAAAGAAGCAAAAAAGTTTGTAAAACCATTGAATCTCTGTAAATCCTCAGTGCGGGCCACCCCATAATGGCCTTAACTTTGCACTGGTCCATGGCCAACCCTTCTGAGCTAATACCAATTGCCTAGGAATGTGACTGTGGACACATAAAACTCACACTTTGCTCTCTTGACATACAACTTCTTAGTACCTGGCATACATACTGCACATGTACTTCCCACATGGACAAATAGATAAGGCTGTCGTCAATGTAGGCGATCACAAATTTACCCAGCATGTTGGGCATGACTCTTGGGGCTGCAGACAAACAATGGGCATGACTAGATACTCGTAATGTCCAGAGGAAGTGCAGAAATCCATTTTCACTTATTTCGAATCTTGAGTAGATTACATGTACTTCTCAGATCTAGCTTATTAAACATGGTGGCACTGTGCAGTTGCTCTAGGGCTGATGGGACCAGGGAAGGGGATAAAAGTACTTCACTGTGACCTTGTTTAGTCTTTGATAATCAATACAGAGACAGAGGCCCCCCAGAGTGTTCCTTTCATAGCTTGCTGCTCACTGAACGATAGTGGGTAGATATAGCTGTGTGGCTGTGTATACCCAGGAAAGAAATCAATGGTGCAGTCATTTGGCCAATGTTTAAGGAGCCTGTTGGCCTGGCTTTACCGAACACGTCAAGTATATCTATGTACTTGTATGGAATCAATCAATCAATCTAGCTCACACAAGACTTTCCATGGGCATTTAGCTGCCGTAAATGCAAACAGTGTTCAAAGCAGGACTGTGACCTAATTTTAATTTCCTAATTTCCTGCCAGGAGATGAGTTGTTTATGCTGGGCAGGCCGACATTGACAAGGTGGTCCTCTTGCATGAAGTACTGTCAGCATTCAGCCCGCTGAATGAGAAAGTAGGCAAAAAAAGAATGCAAAGCCTACACAACCTTTTCTGTGCTCTCTCTCCCCCATGCTCACCTTTACTGGCCCTAGTTGCATATGTTCAGGGCTCTGCTGGGAAGGTTTAGTCAAGCGAGTTGAATGCTGCTGATTATGGCAGGTAAGTATGGTTAGCAGCTGTGCATTCAGCCCTCTGGCTCAGTCCATCCACTAGAGCTCTCACATGAAGTGACCATGAGTGGAGAGTGGCTGTAACAGCAGTAAAAGGTAGTTCCATGTATTCATATATAGTATATTATTATATAGCTAATTATATAATAAGATAATTAATAGGAGAGAAAGAGGGGGTAGCTTTTGGGCTTATTATGTGTGGTGAGATATTTGATGATTTGAACATTTATCTAAATGAAAACTATGGCAGAAGTTTAGAGGTAAAGATCAGTAGAACACATAGATATGTATATTATTATGCACAATGCAACTATTCTGCAAAAGAAAATCCATTATTAATTATTATTAACTATTATATTAATAACTATTATTACAGTGCCAGTCATGTGAGACACAATGTATTCGTCCAGGCATCTAGGCATGAAATTGATGGATCAAGTGAAAGGAGTGAAATTTCATGGTTTGTATGCACTTTGTATGCCAGGCATATATCTTTTCATCATTTATTTATTTTGCGTAATAATTCTTTGTATAGTATATGTTTCTCACCGTGACATCAGTAATGAAATATTTGCATGGCTGGGAATTAACACAACATTCTAGCAGGGAGAAAATCACCAATATAAAAAAAATCACCAGGTACCACCCGTGAGGGTTAAAAACATTCAGTCTTACAATTTAGTGCAATGAAATCTAATCTTTGTACCATTTTTTAAAATCTCACACCAACAGCTGATTAGAACAGAAATATATAACTAGAAATGATTAATGTTCCGTATATTTAAAAGTTTTAAAATAAAACCAACTGCAAAGAAAACCCAAAGATTTGTACTACGTAGATAGATGGATTAATATTGTTCTGCAAGAGATATTAGTCCTAGACCTATAATGGGAATGTGTATATATACAATAAGACATGCAGCATACTAGATTTTATTTCACATTATTAAGCCTGGCACTGTCTCTATAATCTATGATACACTTAGCGCTGATCCAAAAATGAGCCACTAAACATGACTTCCTGACAAATGTGCCTTATACAATACACCCCCGGATGCTAATAGTGGATATACAGTTTGCATAGACAGACATCTAGAACAATACTGTGTTTCACAAATTGGTCTATTGTCCATGAATGCACAGGTAAATATCGTATGTCCAACATACCCTGAGCATACCCTGTCCTATTCTCATATCCTTTGTCTCATTGCACCAAGTCAATTTCCTATGTACACTGCACTATACAAATAAAGTAATTATAATTGTGATTCTGATATTCTGGCTGGCAAATCTAATTTACCTTATAACAAAACATTTTGATTTTATCTTGACATCATATAAGTACATTGTAAGTTATCTTTATTCCATCACAAGACAAGGATACATGAGAAACATTAAGTGCTATGCACTACAAGTCATAAGGTTTTCTTTGTAATATCCAGACAGGCCAGCTCAATAGACTACATGGTCAATTTGACTGACACCACTGACACCATGGCTGGACAATCAATGTGACTGTCACAGAAACCATGGACAATGACTCACCTCTAATCTCCACTGAAATCTTGTACCTTGAATGCCAGGAGAATGTTACCTACTTGACTGTACCTACATGAATGTCACTTACATTTTTTTTACTGTTAAACAATCACTGATTAAAGAAAATCTCTGTGATTGGATTGTAAAAAAAGATTTCAGCAAGATTGAATGTTTAACCTGAAATGCAGTAACTTTAAGGTACATGGTGTGGTGTTGAACACACTGTTTTTTATTTTGGAAATTATCTCCCTGCTGCTTTGACCGTATACCTTATACCATATATTTTAATATAACAGTGACAATGTTCCCTTTTTTCATTGTTGCTTCATCAGCAATAATGAACAACAGAATAATAAAAAAGCTTCTCTACTAAACACAATAACTTTTGTCTTTGCTGCATGAATACTAACACAAAACGAGCTTTTGCTTAATATCATTGATAAGTCCCTCCCTCATAATTCTGATTGGGGATTCACCAGCGCAACTGGCTCTGCTGTTTGGTAACTGATGTTAGGTGCCAAATCCAGAGCATCTCGTTAAACCCACCCAAAGGGAGCTTCTTCTTCCCTTGTTCCCATTAACCCTCATGTTAAACACTGTGGCTCAGAAGCCGTTGGGGTAATGTTCATTTATAACTGACATTACTGAGAGGCTCTGGAAGGTCGGATCTGCAAGCAGTCATTTTCGATTGTGTATTTTGACACAGAAAGTCTTTTTGTGACTTGTAATAGTATTTAATAGTAATAGTATAGTATAAGAATAGCAACGGTAATAGTAAGAGTAATTATTAGTAGTTTAACAGAATACTTTACTACACAGATTTATTTTGTTCTGCTTGATTGACCCACTGGAGTCCTCAGATACCACCTTGAAAACCATTATGCTATAATGACCCTCACAACTGAATATAATGACCCTCACCAAACTTGAATCCACTGCATTTAACAATATCAGCAAACACTTATCCACTAATAAAGGGAACCACTGTAGAACATCATAAAGTACAGTCAGACAATCAACAAAATGTCACTGTATATATATCTAGATAGATAGATAGATAGATAGATAGATAGATATCTCCTATTGTTTTACATTTGTTTCTAGCTGTTGCATTCTATGTAGCTTTTGATGTCACTCTGTTCAAACCTGTTTGATCTTCCATAAAGGTTGGAAGCTGATTATTGTGCACATTCAGTCTGATTACACCATGAAAGCCCTCCTGGACTCTAAGCACTCAGCTAGATTAGGGATTGTTTTTTTAATAAACCTGCCACTTTAAATCGCCTCAGTAATATACCTCTTATTGTTCTGAACGATTTTACATTTATGAGACTTTAAGTTAGGTCTGAAAAAATGTTCCATGATTCCATGATTGGGCTTTCATTTGTATCCCACTGCTATCAGTATTATTCATAACCTATTGTTCAGGTAAATATATTTAAAATACTTTAATACAACATACAGTACTCATAGATAACAATTAAAATACTACAAAAATCCTATTATTGCTGCATTAATTATGAATCTATTTAACATTTTGTGTTGGAAACAACCTTTTCCAGGAGTCTGTTATTGGTTAAGAAAATTTTACATTTTAATGCCTGCTATATTCACTTAACCATGATACCTGACCTTGTTCATCAATATTTGGAATATTAAACATTTACTGAAAAACATGGGGAGGGAAACAAAAGTAAGAGTAAAATCTTGTAATATCAAGAATTGAGATCATGTAATAATAAAAGATAACTGAATAGAAACAAAGAATTATCTATTTTTATATATATTAGATATAAGATTATATGTAGATTAGCCATTTGTTAGATATAGATATATCAGATATAGCCATCTGTTAATATTACATTATCTCACTTCTTGATATTACAAGACATTAATATTAACAGGTATAAGCATTTTACTCCAATTACAATTAAAATTAAATTACTAATAAAATTTCTTTGTGCCATTAGCATGGATTCAAGTTAACCACATTTTGTGTATTTGTCAACTGTAAGCTTTAAAAAACCTGTTGCTGTTACTTACAGCTCTGCTACATTTTTAGTAGCAAAATGCACCACTTTCAGCAAAGACAGTTTATAAAACAAATGTTGTTCTCAACCATTAGCACATTTCAGAATAGCTGAATACATGTTTACTCTGATTCAGTGTTGCAAATTGCTTTAAAACTGCTAATCTCACAATTGTAGATTATAGTGTAGCCATTATACAATGTAGCCATTATACAATGTTAGATTACACATGATAGTCATTGACTTAACACTTTTATATATCACTATACTGTGGTGATTCTAGCTTCTATTATAAGTGCCTTTTTTCGACCCTCTTCTGCACCAAGCCCCCAGTTAGAGATGTACTGTGTGATAGATTTCCCCACTCTCCCATTTAATGTTTTCCCCTCAGTACAAGTTGGTGATTGGGGTGCAGGTAGGTTGACCTCGGGTGATCCCACTGAAAACCTGAAAATCAGGGCACCCACTCTGACAATATTAATTAACCCACACTGTGGCATGATGTCTGGCATGATGGCATGATGTACAGTAATATATTTTAAGCCACTCTAGTTCACTTTAGTCTACTCCTCAGAGGAAAAGCAGAATTAGCTGTGAAAACAACTAATCATTTTACATCATAAAATGGAAGTTTTGAAAGCAAAAGATGAAGATTTATTATACTTGGGAAAACAATAATTCCTTTAACATGCCTCTTTAGTCTGCCAAGTCATTGCCTTCATAATTACATGCTCCATCTGCTTCTCTCCTTCTTTCTCTCTCACTCTGTCCAAATTAATTTAGGCCACTTTTGTTAATGTCTAGACAGTTGTAATCTAGCTGTCTTAACAAGTGGGACCATTCTTAGAAAAGAATGTTAAAGATGCATTTTCTGTTTATTTATGATATAAATCTGACATGGCACTGGTTTTGATTTTTTTAAATAGCATACATTAGCATACATAGGTCTAGCATACATATTGCCCTTGTTCCCTTAGCATTAGGGAACTGGTTCTAAATTCACTCACTGCAATACATAAAAAAAAGTTTTACTGGATGAGGTTTTGTAGAACTGTTGCTGCTTGAAAAACAAAACTCACCCCTTGAAGCAACTCTTGTTTAGTTCTGTCTCTTTCTATTGTATTGTGTATGTGTATTATAACAACTTCTTCAAATGTTTATGTGAAATCTAACTTTCAATGAATAATGTAGCCTTACATACATTCAGTGTGTGTATCTGCATTCAAAATCATTAACTTTCTATGTACTTGAAGCCCGTGAGGATTCTTATGCATCATGCAGTGCTCTGAATGGAGGTTTTCTCAGAGAGTGCCTGAAGGTGGCATGCCTCCTTAGAATAGTTCAAACATTTACTAGCTGACTGCCTATCTCTCTCTTTTTCTTTCTCATCCTTTCTCTGTTTAAAAAGCTAAATCAGGTTAAAATCAGAGTGGTGCAATCTGCAGTACTGCTGGTGCACAGAGCTAATAGCCCCTACACACTACATCAAACACATGACACAGTAAAACCCTGAAGAAGTTTCTGTTCACACATAAAGCTACTCTTAGATCTAATATCACACCAAATTTAAATATGGTGGTGCAGTAGCATTGCTGTCTCACAGGTTCAGGGTCTCTGGCTCAGGCCTGACTTCACATTATTGTCTGTGTAGAGTGACACGCAGGGTGCATTCTAGAGAGGATTCATTACCAGGTAACTGAAGTATTTGACGTTTTAAGATCTTACAAAGATACAGACGCTCTAGTCGTGTTAAGCATGAAGCATGAGTATGTGTTCATATGAATGCACATGCCACATTACATGAGATAAAATAAATATGTAATAGTGGATATGTTGTTATGATAGTTTACTGAAGACCCAGTGATATAAAAATATCATGTTCCCATCATTAGTAGTAGACATAATGGATGCTATGGAAATTGTACCTGTTTTGCCACTATGCCACCCTCTGTATGCTAGTTGTTATGGTCAAAGGTCAAAACAAAAGGAACACTTATTTTGTACCCTAAAACATGTAGTGAAGCATATTTGTAGGAATTTGTTTTATAGAAAAATGTCTCAAGGCACAACGATGTAATTAGAAAGACAACTGCAGCTACTTATGGTACCACTATCGAGAACAGCTGCAACCTTGCAGTCCCAGGCTCTATTTTTCCCTCATCACACAGGTGTAATTTGTCCCAGGGTCATAAGCAGTGCTGCACGAGTTTGTGAAAAAAGGCAAAGTGTGCCATTGCTTAGGAAAATGTCCCAGAGTAGCATAAGGTAGTTAGATTGCTATCTCAGTATTACATTGTTTTTTTAAATTCATATATTTTCTAATAGCTTCAACATTACCTGATATTAAAAGCAAATGATTATGACTAAGTGATCAATTAGCGACTAATCAAATACTCAGTGGAGTCATTTATTGTTACTTTTTAGTATACATGTATCTATCAATTGAAAAATAAAATAGTAACAGTAATCTGAAGTATAAGCATTTTCTGCATCTTACTTAATTCTTAATTCAGCTTATTTAAATCTTAATTCTAGGAGCTTCCAGCTCTCAGAAAGGCAAGTCAGCCCATGATTTCATTATGATTTGGCTAAGATAAATTAATCACAGGCTTAATTATGTGCCATCAATATTCCAATCCTATTGAGCAGTTTTGTACATTAGTATTAATCATGCAGCAGCTTCTCTAAAGTCCTAAGAATATGTCCTTGCCGTATATTAGCTTCATGAATATCAATCATGTTTCTGAGCTAGACTACAGATGCTGTGTCCCAAAAGTACTGATTATGAGATTAGCGGGAGGTTTCCTAAGCCCAAAAGAACAAGATATGTTTCGTTTGTTGAACTTAGACACATTAATTTTTTTTCAGAGCTAACTTTTACTTTAAACCTTTACTTCTACTTTTGGCTAATTATTGAAACATTCATAGGTAGATAGATGGATAGATAGATGTTAGGAACTGTGTTAGAAAATCACTTATTTTAAATTTCTGTTTAGCTGCAAAGAATATTCTGCAAACGTCTGCTATTCACAGAGCGAGATAATACAGGAGGACATTACAGACCCTTAGCAATAAGTGAGCCAACAATAATCCTTTACCTCAGTATTAGCCCTGAGGGAACAGAAACATTTTCAAGAGTATCTAATTCCTCCCCTACTACAAAAAACAGAAGCATGTTGAAAATGGAATAGATCTTCCAAAGTTACTCAGAAGGTCAGTTGCTAAACATTTTTTTTTATTATTTTGATTTAGAAAAGAAAGAAAAGATTTACAGTAGAACCCTATAACTGTTCAAAGTAGAACCACTTCAGAAAGCTAAACTCCATCAGTAGATCAATAAACAACAATCAGACAATCCTTAAACACTCTTTCATAACGGCATTGTTACACACAACACACAATGTATCGGGTAAGTCAAAAGTCCCAGGACTGTATATGCTTGTGATAGCATTTCTCAGGAGATTCTCATGCGGGTTCATAACAATTAGATCTGAACAAACACCATATTGTTATGAAGCCACCACGAGAGTATGTATTTTGCAAAGGCTAGTCTCATTGTAACTAAAATATTGGGGTTATCAAAACATCAAAATATTGGGGTTAAAAGAATAATACTACACCTGTTTAGAATACCATGATCACTCCAGTTACAGAGGTACGTAGTCTATGGATGCTATGGATGACCAACTCTCCTTCTCTGGTCATGTTGCTAACTTGGCTCGGTCATGCAGGTTTCTTCTTCACAACA
>JAOVVF010000008.1:6838418-6860393 GCA_028565595.1 Duopalatinus emarginatus | reverse complement strand
CAGTTACTTCTGCTCTACTACTAGTACTTCCACTGTTACTGCTTATTATTATTATTATTATTAATAGTAATAATAATAAACATAATGATTTTACGGATGTTAACGCATATTGCTTCTTCTTCTTGAGATCCAGCTAAATGCTGTCTCAATTATTAGGTTAAATTTAAAACCCAAATAGTTTTGATTGTAGCCTTTAAATTTACACTTGCAGTGCCACGCTCTGAGTGCTAAACTGTGCTCTTCCTTTTCTGAGCTGTCATCCTGTAAGCACCATTAGTGTGTATATTTGACCCAGAAAGTTACATATGGACGAGTTTTAAAAGCTTTAATCTTACAATGATCTACCTTAACTCTCTTTTACAGTAATGCTTTGTCCATGTTTCCAGGTGAAAATGACATGTTAAACATACTGAATATAAGAGTGCTAAGGAAAGGTTCAGCTTACAGTTTGAGAGTGTATAGAGGAAAGTGAAATTTGCTGATGTGTGTAGACGAGAGCAACTGCTGAGAATGGGGCAGTATAGGTGAGGAAGTGCTGATCACTCATTCATGCCTGGGTTAAACTGAAGTGTCAGGGAATTAACCCAGAAAACACTTAAGAGCTGGGGCTTTTCCGCCTGGTGTACCAAATCAGTTAGATGTAACAAAAAAAGGCTGTTGATATCATATATCTATTTGCAGGCTATTGGACTTGACAGACTCAGTGGTTTTCAGTGATTGGTTTGGAAATTAATGGACCATTGAACTTGTGTGTGTATACACTAAAACACATGTGTGTACTAACAATAAACCAAAGGCTTAATAATAGGACTTTGTGCTTGATACTTGGTAGGTTGCCCCAGAGGGAGGAACTCCACAAGCTTGTGGGAACATTCTGTAGGCAATAAACATCATAGTGTCTGCAGAACAGTCCACAATTCTGTTGTATTCCACAGTCTAGTATTTCTGTATTCCATGGCACGTTTTCTATGGCGCATTGTCCTGTTGGAAGAGGCCAAACATATCAGAATGAATGCAGGACATGAATGGGTGTATTTCGTCAGAAGGAGGCACACATTGCAGTCACCTGTCAGAAACGTTTGTAGGCGTACCAGGGGTTCCATGGGCTGGCAGCTAAACAAGCATCATACTGTAATGGAGCCAGCCGCTACAGTTTTTTATGCTCCATCTTTATTTACTTTCTCTGGAAGAAGGAATTTTGAGCAAGACATTTTAATCAAGTATTAATATTGGTATACAATTCTATGAACAGTATCGTTTATGAAATGGGTAGTGCGACATTTATACAGATTTATTGATAGTGTTTCATTAAACTCTTTCCGGTGGATTGCTGCCTTGTTAAACCTATCAGACCTTTGGCTATAAAGTAAAGTGAACTATTTTGCGTTACTGTGTTTAGGGGAGTTGGGTGCCTTGCTCAAGGGCACCTCAGTCATGTTTTGCCCTGGGTGGGGATCGAACCCGCAACCTTCCAGTCACAAGATCGGTTCCCTAACCACTAGGCCACGGCTGCCCCTAAATTATATGTTATATATTATGTATTATAAATATTCAACTGCTTCCCAAAGTGACATATCATAGATCAGCTAGGTTATACTTTTTTGTCAGTGTCAGACAGTTGAACAGTGTGTATTTGTTGTATGTATGTGTACAGTAAACTGTCAAGGTTACTACAGGGTTACTACAGTCTGGCTGTCAGAGCTCTGGCTCATATCTTGTAGGTCCCATCTGTGTGTCAGTACATGTACTCAGTGTGTGTACAGAAATCAAATTCACTAAAAGATTGGGCTTCATCGGGCTGATATTTCTGTCTTAACTATCTAATGCTGTCCCTGGACTAGAAAGTTAAAGTATGGCTGGATTTTAGGGATGTTAACCACGAGCTTCCGCACAACACAATGTGATTTTTATATTTAGGGTAAAATGTGATATTTAATGATTCTACTGAGTCTGCTGTGAAATATGATATATGATATAATAATAAATAATCTGATATGAAATGATATGTGATATTCAATGCAATAATATTTCATAAGGCATTGATTTGATATTTGCTGATACCGCGGAATCTGCTATGTTATAATGGCGACATGGTGGCACAGTTGGTAGCGCTGTCACTACACAGTAAGAAGGTTTGCATGGATCCCCCATTTCTGCACGTTTCGTCCCACAATCCCAAGACATGCAATTAGGTAAATTACAGATAATAAATTGCCCCTAAATGTGAGTGTGTGTTTGCAAATGTGTCTGTCTGTTTGTCTGCCCTGCGATGGACTGTCGATTTTTCTAGGGTGTTTCTCTGCCTTCTGCCTAGTGAGTGCTGGGATAGACTTCACCATACCCTACATCCCAGTAGTACTATTAGTGAAAGTAAGCCACTCATTGACAACTGTCCTTGTACACATAGAGGAGTTTTACCTCTATTGCATTTAACCCATCTGTGCGGTGAAACACACACACTAGAGTCAGTTAACACACTTTCCCAGAGCAGCACCCAGCCCTATCCATGGCGTCCAGGGAAGAGTTGGGGGTTATGTGCCTTGATCAAAGTCGTGTCTTGTTGGTATGGGAGATTCAACCAGGAACCTTCACGTCACAAGACTGCTTGCTTAACTATAAGCCCACGGCTGACAGCTTAGATAATGAATGCACATGGTAGTAATGGTCAGGTGTGTACAAACGATTGGCCATATAATATATAATCGATAATAACTGGTGCATAATGACGCATCAATTCAAATCAGTTAATTGTCCCAACCCTACTGCAGTCCCTCACTAGCTGTGTCTGTCAAACATCTGCAAGGACACATGAGAACAGTCGTCTGCCATCTGCACCGTAAGCACAGTCAAGGCTGAACTTTGAAAGTACCTTAAAATAGTCTTATTAGCTTCCTTTACGAAATAATAAATAAGTTCTCTTATGCTGTAATATACCCTATGTTGGTATTATACTGACACTATTGAAAAGTGTGTATTACTCACTGTAATAATGAGTTCAGATTGAAACATCATCTGCCTGAGATGTCCACTATTAGATGTATGCAGTCTTCTGACATATAAGGAATTAGCCAAACCAAACACCACATGCATAAGGAATTATTGCAGCACTTTGAGCAATTTATTAGGTGATTATTTTTTTCTCTGAACTCTAAGACTGAATGGCACGTTTCATCCTGATATGTCATATCCGCGCTTTATGTTATTGATTACGGTTACTGATTTTAGGGCAACATTGCTGCTGAGCAAAGACAGACAACAGATTCACAGGTCTGTGCCACTGGTTGTAAATGTTCTGAGTGATTTATTATGGTTGATGGGTTCAGGCTTCAATAGATCAATGTTTAGCTCAATGTTTTGAGTCTGGAAACAAAGCTAGCTCTCCGGTACAGATTAAACATTGGAAAGTGTGTAAATATGAAGCATGTCCCATTAAATGTAATTGCAGTTAGCATCATAAGCCTCTTTATGACACATAAAATACCTTTGTGATGTACAGTATTATGTCTGGAGTGTATAGTAGGGCTACATATTGGATTCACTCCCCTTTTATGGCAGTGGATTATAAGGTGAAACTGACCTTTTGGCTGTTGATAACTTGTTATTTCTTTACATTACTCAAAAATGGTGTAATATTTCTTCACAGCATCTAAAACTGTCTAACTTTTCTTATTCCGCTGTTAATGGATTCATTAATCAAACTGACGGCTAAAGGACCTGTTAGCACAATTGCAGGTTGTTTCTGTTCAGTGATCTGAACAGTTTTCACTGTAGTGAACAGTGTCCTTTTTCATTCATTATGAATTGTAAAATCTACCTCAGACATGGGATAATTCAACACTTGTTAGGGGTTAAGGCGTATATATATACACATATGGTGTATGGTATGGGGTTCGCATTCCATCAGACCCCTGGGATGTCTCTGACAAGTGAACACTATGTATGCCTTCTTTTTTGACAAGTTACCACTCTTCATGTTCTGCGTTCATTCTGATGGGTTTGGCCTCTTCTACTAGGACAATGCACGGCCACACATTTCTAGAGTCACCAAATTGTGGTTAGAAGAACACTCATCTGAGTTTAGGATTTTGCCATTTCCCACCTATGTCACCAGATCTGAACATTATCAAACACAGCTTATGGAGTCCATGAGGGACCTACCAATTATTAGACTAGTGTACCAGTTTTTCTGGCAATTCTGTGAGTACGTTATTATATATTACATATTTTCTATCAGCCAGGGCTGAATAGTTTCCCCAAAAAATCACAACACAAGTCTTAGCACTCTTTTTAACAATGATATTTGAAAAGTGAGACAATATACAATTTTTCAGTATAATAAAAAGTGAATTGAGGTTTGTTGGATTTCATCTGAATAAATCATCTGTCAACAACTTTTTATACCATGTTGATTTAACATGATTTGAGTGAAAAATATGATGCTATATTCTCCTTGAATGTTTTCATGCTACGAGTGCCCTTACTCCCTGATGATTTGGTGGCACCAGCCTGTCCGATAAAATAATCATATTATCATGACCTTGCCAGAGGTGCAGTGTGTGCTCTGACACACTTGTCACCAGTTCGCTTGCACTTTCCCTGTTTCACTGCTGCTTGTGCGTGTATGCTTTAAGAAGCAGATACATGTTTGCAGCAAATCAGTTGGCTCAGCAAAAATGCTGCTATGCTGCACTGAGCAGTGGCAGAAAAATAAAAGCAAATAGCAGTGCACTGTCTCCATATTTACAACAGTTAGATAAGCATTTGCTCATTCACCCTGGCCAAGCTGAAGGCCAAAGGGGAGGAAGAGGGGTGCCAGAAAGACTGAGCTGCAGATGCCAGGCCCATATGCCATCATGACTGCTTGTGCCCTTGAAGAGCTGTATGTTTTGTCAAGCAGGGTCATTTGGTACCCAGACTGTAGACTGATGATGCAAAGGTCTTTTAATCAGGCACAAATTTTAAATAATTTATGGTCATTTCTATACTATAAATTTCTATAAATCTATAACTCATTCTGTTATTTCTGTAAAGTTGCTTTGGGACAAGTTATGGTACAAAGAAAACTGAGTTGAATTGAATTAGCCATCTGGTCTGATTACACAAAAGATCCACAAAATGATTTGCTGCTAATGTCTTGGTGCCATTGATACAACCTTTAGAGGTCTTGACAGGCAGAGCTGTTTCAGCAAATGATGTTAATGTTATGGATGATCAGTGGAGATGCTTCATTTGTATGTGTAATAAATAGTCTATCCTAATTCAATTCAATTCAATTCAATTCAGTTGTATTTGTATAGTGCTTTTCTATATTCAGCTTTACAGAAATAAAGAAACTGTTATACATTTATAGATTTTTTTCCCCTGATGAGCAAGCTGGTGAGGACAGTGGCAAGGAAAATAACAAGAGGAAGAAACATTTAGAGAAACCAGAATCATAAGGCAACCAATCCTCTTTAAGGTGGCATAGGTATCTCCTGGTGCCTCAGCCATATCAGGTTTAGCTCATTCAACTGGGAGGTGAAGAGAGAGAGTAGTGAAAGGGTAGAGAAGAGAGAAGAGAATACAGAGAGTTAGGTGTGCTCTTTTATGTAATGGTCACATTAAATGTTGTGCAGAGGGCAAGCAGAAACTCTGGCAAACTAGCTAAGTCATCATGAACTATGAAAAACTATGAAGAATATGTTTTCAGCCTAGACTTAAAGACTGAGATCGAGCCTGAGTCCCAAACATTAATTGGAAGGCTGCTCCATAGATGTGGAGCTCTGTAAGAGAAGGATTTGCCCCCTCCTGTAGCCCTTTAAATATGAGGTATCAGCAAATAGCCTGCACCTTTTGATCGAAGTAGGCATGGTGGATGATAAGAGACTGAACGTTTGAAACTGTTGAGTGCTTTATTAATCAATAATAGTATTTTAGAGTCAATGTGAAATTTGGCCTGAAGCCAGTGCAGTGTGGACAGGACGGGGGTGATGTGTTCATATGTTCTGGTTCTGGTGCTGTGTTCTGGACTAACTGCACTTTATTTAT
The DNA here is from genome assembly GCA_028565595.1 of Duopalatinus emarginatus. Lineage (NCBI taxonomy): Eukaryota > Metazoa > Chordata > Actinopteri > Siluriformes > Pimelodidae > Duopalatinus > Duopalatinus emarginatus. The sequence continues at coordinate 6,854,366 of JAOVVF010000008.1, read as the reverse complement.
TACTGAAACTACCTGCCAACAAGACGTAACAAACAAGTTTTTCTGCATTGTGTATTGACATCACATTTCTTATCTTAGCAATGTTTTTAAAAAAAGATAAAAGGATATCTTAGTGATATCATTCACGTGAGCTCTAAGAGAAAGACTGGAATCAGTAATCATAATGTTAATGATTTTTATTTATGCTACAAGTCATGATTTTAATAAAGACAATGAGTTAGTAAGATAATGATAAGCTATTACCATTATGAATTACTGTTCATATCGCACTCATTAATGCAGCTTTACTGATATATTAATGTATGTTTATAGACCTTACAGTATTGTCAGCTCAAGCACTACCGAGCACAAGCACACTGTGGGTTATAATGTATAAGGTTTTTTAAGTGGTTAATTTTAAAATACTAAAAATCAGAGTATTTTGTATTTAAAAGAGAGTTACAAACTTGATTGCTGTTTTATTAGCTTCTTAGGCAAATCTGTAACTTGGTAACTCTGTAATTGGTAACTTCCTGTCTGTGTCTTGGTTTTAACGTAAAAGTATATAATGGACAGTTTGTTTGTATATTATGATTGAAATAAAAATGAAAATACTTTGCAATTTTGGACAGGACTACAAAACACTTTGAAAATCATTCCAAATGGGGCAGAAAATAAAGATGAATACATCTAGAGTAATTTCAAATAAGCTTTCAAAACAGCAGCTATGGGCAGGCGGTCGCAACATGGTATTTTGACAGTTTAATAACAGAAAAATAGCAGTTAGCTAATGTTTTATGAAAACTTTTAAATCTTAAGTTTTCTTTATGAAAACTTTTAACATCTTTTTATGCATTATTATTATTTTTTTAACAGAAGAAAATGCAGTTGGACAGAAAATTTGACCCAGGTACATCTTGAATCTCATCTTATTATTTTTTTCAACATAGCAGTAACATATGTTCAGAGGAACGAAATAATAATATGGAATAACCATATAATAAAACGTACTGTACTGTGCTGTTTGCATGTTTGCCTGTTCTCCTGTCTGTCTTTTAGCTACTGTCATATGAACTGTGATGTCAGTATTTCTTGTAAATATAATTTGATAATTATTTACTGTGTACCCAGTGTACATGCAAGGAGTTCTTGAGGTAATTTGGTTTACAGTGCCATATTTACCTTTAGTGACGGAACAAAATACAGGAAATTGGAGTATATTACCACTCACCCATTTTATTTTCTTGCAAAAATAACCAGATGTCCCTAAAAATATATTTATCTCATTGTATCTCATAGTGCATTTGAGGCATGTTCCAATTTACAAAATACTGTATGTCACTTGAATGACAAGTCAATGCAACAGTTATTTTAAATCCATTTTAAGATCCCCCTCCCCATGCCTCAAAACAATAAAGGGCTCTAAAGAGCATATCTGAATTCCTACTTCCTCCCATTGCAGTGCTTTGTAGTCGAATCATAACAGGATCTGTTAAGAGAAGGAGAAAGGGAGGTCAGCTGAAGCACAGTGAGTGAGCCCAGCTGAGCCTTTATTTCTTCAGCTGTCATTTTGCATTTGTGCTCTGTGGCTCCCGGGTCTCCACTTAGAGCTTTGGCACAGAAGATCATTGTGATTGGGGGGAAAAACATTTTTTTTCAGGACAGTTTTCCATGGGACAGTCTACACAAAGCTTTTATCATCCTCCTAAAAAGGAACATGGTCAATTTCATGGTCAATGTGACAGTGCTGACACTTTGTTAACATTGTAGTTTTTAACAATCTCTGAATAAATGTGGAACACTACCGATCTCAGTTTGGTTATGACAATGTAATGGATATGGTCATCTCTCTGGCATTTCAGTAATTTATAAAATCCTATGAGAAAAAAATAGTTTGCCTTTGCAGTTCATTCTGTCAATTTAGCACTCATAGTTCAAGTTAAATAAGGAGCAGAGGCATGCTGTTATAGGAAAAGGATCAGCAGCAGGATTGTGTGATACAGCTCAACATGAAGCGAAGTTAATGTTATCACAGTAAAAAATTTTTTTTTAAATATTAACAGTAGTTTGCAAAGATTTTTCTCTTATTAATTATTACTGTACTTGCACTTACGATACGCATTTAACCCACCCACACAGTGAAACACACACACTAGTTAATACACACATTAGGGTGCAGTGAACACACTTGCCCAGAGTGGGGGGCAGCTCCTATTCAAGGTGCCCAGGAAGCAATTGGGGGTTAAAGTGCTCAAGGGCACTTCAGTCATATCTTTGGGAACCATGGGGTCAAACCAGCAACCTTCCAGTCACAAAACCGAATTCTTTAACCTCAAGTCAAATCTGTAACAGATATAAAGAGTCATTCTTCATTCCTCATCATCAACTCTTGTTTAATCTCTCTTGAAGTTAATAGGACAGAAATTATGCTTGTCATGTTACCAAGAAAGGACCGTCCTCAACATTGGACTGGTGAAAGAAAACTTCCTGATACCGGAGACTAGAAGTTAAAGGAACGGCATCTTGCAAGAAGCCTCACCATATCTACAATTATATGATTTTCTTTATCAGCATGCTGTTTGATCTGGTTATTATTAGGCTTTATTAATGAATGTGCAGCTGCTATAGACACTGTAATATACTTTGAGCTGTGCTGTTATAGAAAATACACCTAACACACTGTTCCACTGATGATTCACTATGTCTATCTGTTGCTGAAAACAGTGGCACATTCACTATAGCATGTTTTAATGCATATGTTTCAAGATTGTTTTCTATTATGTTCTAATACGAGGCAAGGTTGCTAGCTGCACATCGACTGTGCTTCCATCCTTTAGTGTTTTGAATGACAGCAGACAGCTCGATATTGGTGATAAGATAATCAAAGAGTGGGCTGTTCTCGTCAGCCTGTTCAGCATACTGTGATGGCACCGTGGAAGCCTCTCCATCTCGGACGGATGCTATTTCTGCTTTAAATTGGAGCATGAATGGCCTTGATTTTCTCCACAAACTACTCAATCTGCACAGCCATCTCGCTATCTAAACGTCCACTCAGAGAAGAATGTGTTTTCCATCTGCTAGATTAAGGCTGTCCAGACATTCGCAGCTATTTGAGTGTTTTTGACATGCAGCATCAGTTCACTGAGGAAACAAATGCATGTCTGCCTGGCACTTGTAATGTCATACATGAAACGCTCGGCTGCTAAATGGTGCAGGCTTTGAGCTACAGAAGTCCTGCATTTGAAATGAAATACTACTACTACTGCTACTACTATGCATACTATATGCATACTGTACATGTGCATATAAAGGTGCTTCAGGTAATGCTCATATCGTACTTCAGAATGTAATTTGTAAAGACTGAAAAATTTGAGCTACCATACACTTCCTGTCAACTCAAACCAGTTTGGCCATTCTCCTCTGACTTCTCTGATCAACAAGGCCCTCCAACCCACAGAACTGCTGTTCCCTGGATCAGCAGTTGCCAAAATACTCAAAGCAATCTGTCTGGCACCAACAAGCATGCCATCATCAAAGTCACTGAGATCACATTTTTTCCATATTCTCCCGTTTAATTAACTGAAGCACTTGACCTGTATATACATGATTTTATACATTGTGCTGCTGCTACATGATTGGCTGGCTGGATGTGCAAAAAATACTAAAGTGGGACGATGTGACACATATTCTTCACCAGCTGTAAAGTGCTTCTGATGCAGTAGGTAATGAAACAGCAGATATAATATGATCCATAGTATAATATCACAGCTTTGTTGAATTCTCAGATCGAATTGGTCAGAAGATGTTGATAAATTATATAGCAGCAGCTCTGGAAGTGGAGCCATTTATACCAATTCACAGTTTGATCTTAAGACTATTAATACATGTAGTTTTAAATGAATTGTTATTTAACATTAAAAAGCTGCAATCTTTTAGAAGCTGGTAAGGGAAGAAATGCATACAGCTATTCTAACAACAGGAGGTACTAATCTTCTTTTAGTACCACCATACCACTGCCTTTGTCCTATGTCATAACTATAACTTATCCTGGTGACCTACTAGGAGATTTGTAGAAGACGTTACCTGCACCACAACTTTGTCAGGACGAGATCAATTGATTGATTATGTTGGGCAGAGCTCAGGATAGTGGGACCTTTGGAATGGCTCCAACTCAGGAGAAAAGTAGGGACTGAAGGTGCTAATGCAGACACATGCATTTGTGCACACTGTCCTTCCTATTCCATTTAAAAGAGAAAGGTGAATGCCATGTAGGCTATATTATGAGTGTAGGATTTTTTTCAAAGACATAGCAAAAGGTGATGTGATGAAGTCCCATGATCTTATTTGATTTAAATAGAAATGCTAGTACGTTTAGTGTTTTAAGGTTAGTGTATTAACCCCTTCACCTCCTTGGAGCTATAGGCAAGTCTGCATCCTTCACTCTTATAACTAGATATATATATTTGCTTCACTGTAGCTGTTGTGTATATTATGCTTTAACCACTTTCTGCTGAAACCCTTCTCTTTAGTGCATAACTCTGCTCTTTTGTTTGTCTTCTGTAAAACTACAGATGTTGTACACGATAAAATATGTCAGTTTGACATGTTCCCTGTCACAGGGAATTTACATTTACAGAGAAAATAGATGGTTTGTCTTCTTGCCTGAATCTTGAGCTGAAGGTTTGTCTAAATCGGTTGTTGTCTTGTTTGCTGCGGCACAGCAAAACACTGAACTGATGTCGCAGAATAAACGTAGTTGTTTATTTAGTGATGCTAAGGTCTGTCTGTAAACTCAACAACAGGGTCCAATCTCATGTATAAAGTTCCTGGTAAAGCAGCCAAGTAAAATAACTGACTATCCGTCTCACTTTAAGGAGTTGATCTCATGTCAAGACAAATCTGTGTGTATACAAATACAGTCAAACAAAATAAAAAATGCATTTCCTCCAGGTATTTGGTTCACCTGCAGAATATGCAAATGGACTAGAACTATTGCTACAGTATAAGAAATACACAGAATACTATGGAAAACTAGACAGTACACATTAAATACAACAAACAACATGAACATCACTGAAAAATATCCATAGACATTAACGACCTTACAGCAGTGAATATTTATAGCATCTGTCAAATTCAAGGAATTGAGAATAGATCAGCTGTGCTGGGCAATTTAAATCAGCCTCTACATTAGTTTGGATTCTAGTTGCTTATAATGCATCATTTCCTTTACTATTCATCCTAAATTCACCCAAACCTTGCACTCAAACTTCACTATCCATATGAATAAGATTTTAATATAATAAAGATTATTATTAAAGTGATACACCAAAATGGGATAAGAAATCTAAAATATAATACATAACATCTAATTAATAATATATAGCATGCAATACTCGATAGAAATATTCTGTAAGAATATGAAGAATATTTCAGGAGCGTTGTTCGAGGGTTTGAGAGACAAGAGGATGAGAGGGAGTAATTATCCGTCACAACAGCCATCAAGTGCTTACGCAAATGAGGTTCAGAGGCCTGATTACTGACGTTGAAGTACAGAGACACTTTGTGAACAAACAGTAGTAATGCTGATAATGAAAAGACAGAGATGACTTTGCATTGTTAATGCACAGCTAGAGTCTTTTTTTAAATAAAGAGTCCTTATAGAGGATCTAGAGTTCTGGCAGAGGTGGAAAACATACTGAAAAATTATAAATAAATGCACGTCTACATTATGAGTCAAGTAGTAAGAGCGGAAGTATCCAGACAAAAACTACTCAAATGGAAGTAAGAAAGTATTTTTGCATACTTTTAAATGTACTCAGGTATTAAAGGTCAAAAGAACATGTTGAAATGATGACTGTTATCTTTTTTTTTCTGAACTATTTTGTTTGCACACAGAAGGAATGTGACCTCCGCATTTAACCCATCCGTGCAGTGAAACACACAGCAGTGAACACTAGGGGACAGTGGACACACTTGCCTGGAGCAGGGGGCAAGATAGGTGCAGTTAGGGGAGATAGGTGCCTTGCTCAAGGGCACCTCAGTCGTGTCTTGCCCTGGGTGGAGATCGAACCCGCGACCTTCCGGTCACAAGACCGGTTCCCTAACCACAAGGCCACGGCTGCCCCCCATGCTCATGCTACTCATGCTACTCATGCTTTCTCTAAAAACAGCCACTACCTACAACTCTTCTTTGGCTAAAAAGATCATTTTGTAAATCTGCATGATTAATGATACAAAATTTGCTGATGGATGTATCAGTCGTATATTAATCATTAGCTACGAATTTAATTTGCTGCCCAGGCATTTTATGTTAGCTACTGGAATCAATGCTAGTCTTACCTGGTATAAGCAATAGCTAGCTAACATTAGCAAATAAACTTTTTTCTAACATGCAATATGTTTTTTTTTCTTTCTAAGATTAGATTGAGTTTTTGCCTTCTAGGCAGCTAAAGAAGACCACATTTTACATGAGTCTTTTCTTAGTACAGCAAATTGAAACATTTTATTGATGTATGGTCCTCAAGGGTCCACAAGGCAGTCCAATAGCTTCTTCATATTAAAAAAACACTCATGAATAGTTACAGTGCTAAGTACATTGTGTTGCATGAAAAAGTCACAGAGGATGATGAATTGGCATGACCCTGAATGTCCTGAGCCTTTTTTGCTATACTGATAAACTTCATTAAATGCTAAACTGAAATGACTGTATGCTGAGCTGAGCCTCTATGATCGCTATGCCATGTACATTCATTAACTGGATGGGGGAAGAGACTTTCCTGATTTGTAACACTTTAAAGGCTTAATAATAATTAAGGAATAAAAAGGTTTTTCTCTCTATATTTTTTTATTTATTTGGAATATTTGGCTATTAAGTAGTATTTAATGTTAATGACATGCAAGAAAAGTATAAATATGCCAAAATAATACTTAAGTATAGTAATGAAGAATGCCCAAAGGTCTTTTTTTGTCTTATCAGGAATAAATAATCTTCTTATTTAGAGTTTACTAAATTCTGAGATGTTGCTTTGGGAAAAATCGAATTTCTGAAATTGTACAGTTAATTTATAAGCGAATCAAGTTTAAATCTTACTGTTATGTTAAGAGCTGATTCTGTCAGACAAATATAGATCAGTGAGAGAAAAGATCATTTTAAGATGTTGAATTGAGATCAGTTTGAGATAACAGGCAGGCTGTTTTTCAGGTGCTAAATTTAAGATGTATACAAGAAAATGGTCATAATCTCATAGTAATGCAAAATTGAGCTTATTTATGTGTAGGAGCTGTGGGCTGGCCATAGAAGAGATCTTATTTTGATTAAAAAAAAAAAAGCTTACAAACATTTTTTTCTTCTATTACTTCTTATTTAACACAGTACATTGGTGGTAAATAATCAATAGTATTCTGCTAATTTCTTTAAAACTAACATCTGTAAACACACCAAAATTCAAGTCTAATTTATGCTTCTATGCAAACATGCTTCATATTTCCTGCACATTAATTATAATTACAATACTTAACATACTCTTACAATGTCTGCAGTGGTGTTTCTAGTTCCTTCATGAACACTTAAACAACAAACACATTTTTTTTTACAGTGATGTAAAATGGCGCAAACACTGTGCTCAGCAAATCCATTGACAGCATTATTATTTATCACTGTGAGAAAGAGCAGTAGACATGACATACTTACATGATTTTGTAACTGTAGCACAAAGCCTGTGCTACTCAGATAGTGACACGAAAACCAAAAAGAGACAGCAAGGAGACAAGCAAAGATTTTGTAGGGGTTTTTTTTTTCCAGTAATGACCTCTATAGCATCAAACGAAGGATAATCTGTTGTTTATCACACCCTTTTAGTGCTACAACACAAATCTCCTCCTACACTTTTATAGAGCAGTGTGTTATGTATAGTATTCTGTGTTTTTTTGCTGTCTGTGAGGAGGACAGCAACCTGTTAGATAAGAAAGGTAAAAGCAGGGCAGGTGCTTTATCTTTAAATCTGAATGACATTTTTAAAGTCACAAATGAAAAGTTTTAATCATGTTCATATCACCTCTGCATGTTGTTCTGCCTATGTTTAATAATAAAGGTCTTCAGAACAGAGGTCTTTGTGCTTGCTGTTTTCTTGGCAACATTTCAGTAACATTAAATGGGACAATAAATTGTTATAAAAGTAAAAGTAAAGGTAAGTCAAAAATGATCCGTGCTCCAGTTATACTAAAACTTCAACTAAAACAACTAAAACACTAGAACATTATTAGGAAAAAGGTCTAACAGTGCTCATTACAGTGAGATGCTCACTGAAGAGCTGAGGCCTAAAATGTAAACAAGTCGCAGAAAACTGCTATGCAAGGTGTTGTGTTGTTGCATACATGTCCACACACTGCTGCCCATGCTGTCAAAAATCAACACACTGTGTTATTAGGTGTTAAATCATCCTCCCTATAATCCTGATCATGCACTGTTGGCCCATGTCGACCTGTTTGGTCTCCTAAAAGAAGCCCTAAGAGGATGAGGATTCATGTCTGATGAAGAGGTGAAGACAGAGGTGCATTAGGGGCTCGCAGTTCAGCCTAAAACATTTATGAAAGACTTGTTGACAGATGGAAAAAGGGTATTGAATAGCTGCTGACAAATAATGTATTTGTCTTTTTTTGAAAGTTGAAAGTTTTGTAAATTCTACAGAGCGCAGATAATTTTTGATTCATTCTTGTACTATGTGTTAGACGAGTTTTACCATATTGCTAAAAGGATTCACTTCAGGACATGCATTTATTGGAAAACTATTATCTTTAGTGTATGCTTCACAACTCCACCCTGTACATTTCTGTTACAGCTGTAATTCTATGTTTTAGTCTTATTGATAAGGCTCACTGGATGCCAAATTAATGTCAGTGTGAAAGTAAAAGTGAACTATTTGCCTACTGTACTTGCACATAGAAGAATTTGACCTCCACATTTAACCCATCCATGCAGTGAAAAACGCACTCACCAGCGAACACTAGGGGGGGCAGCCACAAACCATGGTGTTCGGGGAGCAGTTGAGGAGTTATGTGCCTTGCTCTAGGGCACCTTACTCATGTCTTGCCCTGTGCGGGGATTGAACCCTTCTGGTCATGAGACCTGTTCTATTAGGCCACGGCTGCCCCATGACTTCCCCCGGCTGTGTTAAGGTCACATGTTGACCCTAATGTCAAGGTGAAATGTCAATGTTAAGGTTACTGTTATGTCATCTTAAAAAAGTGTTTTACATAAGATTCTTCAGGATTAGGTCTAGGAAATAGGTAGGTTCTCACCTTGATTGAGTTCTCACCTCATCCATGCCGCCTGATTACCGTCCAAGTTTTCTTATTTAAACTTCTTCTTCTTTTTCTTCTTCTTCTTCTTCTTCTTCTTCTTATTATTATTATTATTATTATTATAACACAAATTATTTCAAAATCTACTTGCAGGCAAAATGTAAGAGGAATGAAAACTATTTGGGATGCACTGTTATTGGAAGGTAATTGATTATTTTCTTTTAACTGCACACCTGCTCATGTTTTATTCATGACTTGTAATACATGAGCCATTTGATGCATCTCTCATGTGTTATCTTATCCTAATGATAGTTTATCTGACCATTCCTGACCGAAATATATGTAAATTAGCAAATTTTTGCCTACAAAGAGGGCTGTGTCTGGAAGGCATTGCGTTTTTTTTGCACGGAAATGATGGACCCCATCTGTATCAGCGCATTGTGTATTCTGCATTTGTGACCCAGCTTGAGTGTGACAGCTGTTGGCTGATTTTGAGCTTGGCACAATTAAAGAACACATTATTCATATTAAATTCTCAGTGAGAAGTCTAGTCCAGTGAACAAGACAAAGGTCAGACAGGAGCTCACTGTTGGGTTTGAGTGACCTTGTTTGCATTCAGAAGGAGCAAGAAGGCAACAGAACTATCAAGATAGGAACATGGTATTTAGGTAAATATCACGGCGGATAGACAGGCGTTACAGATTTAGGCTGTCATTTAAATCTCGACCCGAGCATTTGTGAGAGTTCCTTTTAGCCACAGACCTGAGTCTAGAGACAGAATAAGTTGTCTGAGGATATTATGGAGGACAGGAGAAAACCACATGTAAACAGGTTTTTGTTTAAATATAATGACTAATTAATCTAAATAAATATTAACTAGTGATACAAACTAAAAGAATAGTAGTAGTAATGGTAATAATAATGCTAATCAAAACAATTATTATTATAAAATTGTTATTATGTTATTGTTGTTGCTGCTGCTTTTTTTATTGCTGATGCTGCTGTCGTTAGTTATTGTTATTGCTGTCGTTGCTGTTGTCATTGCATTTTATATGCCTTCCTTACAATCTTCAGAAACAGTACAGAAAGCAAGACATAAAGACAAACGGACGAAAAAGGGAATGCTGGAGGCACAGTATGGAGCTCAGCACTGCGTCTAGAGTCCTCAATGCCAACATCAATTACATCTTCAAATTAAACAGCGGGACAGAGAGCATGCAAATACATCCGTCTGCCAAACCACCCACCACATGACTGAACTGAAAAATATAGACCCACACACACACACACACAGATAGACACACACATTCACAAACACACACATGGAACCAGATGGAGCAGAGGGTCAGTTAATTCATCCTGTGTGGGATGAGTGTAGAGCATGTGCCCCCCTGTTTTATCACGTGTAGGATGCTCTTACATCTATCTTGGATTTATCTTTCACATGTACTGCCTCACTGTCTTCAACTATGACCATGTATGAGTAGGACAAAATGCATCAAGTCATCTTTCCAGGAGACGAAAAATTTTAATTAATCTAAATATTCCTAATGTTGTGCTAAAAGGACTAAAATGGTTAGTCATCTAAATGAACCCTGGATGTAAAAATAAGAAGTTTAACACATTTATTGTAAAAGCATCCCGAGGTATGATTATGTTTGTGCCTCAAAGTGGTTTTGATCTTTAACCATTTCAGACAATTTGTATAACTGAATTAGTTCTGATTTAATGTGAGCTAATGCTAGGCTATGGTAATGCTCAGATGTTTTTTTTTTGTTATAATATAATATAACACAATCCACACATCACTGTTCACTGGACATACTGTAAATGTTAGATCATATTTAACCATTCTACATATGTATTCTGTATTCAGTTAAATATTTATCTATTCTATATATATTTTTTTCTGTATCTACTGTTACTATTTTTATCCATATACCCATTTATTGCATTTATTTATCACTCTGTGTTAATTTCACTATGCTCAATTTCAATTGCACAACTTTATATATTTGCACTCTGATATTGCACATTGCTTTTTCATATTTGCACAGTTTTTACATTTGCACTTTTTCACTCTGCACATTGCTACTATTTGCACTTCTGGTAGATTGCACTTCTGGTAGATGCTAACTGCATTTCATTGCCTTGTACTTGTACTGTGCAATGACAATAAAGTTGAATCTATCTATCTATTTAAAATGGAAAGGATGAACTTCTGGGAGTGTACAATAATATCAGAAATTGTGCCATACCATCCACTCAACAAAAGCACAAAATATAATTAAAATAGTCCACCAGCACATATCGTAACACGAGTAAACACGATTTTGGTGCAGCGTGTGAAAGACGCTGTCTCTGTCAGCTACTATCACATTACTGTGAATAGTCCATATACGCCTCACAGTCAGGTGCCAGTCACTACTCTGAATCAATGGGCATAGCTGCAAAAAGGGCTGGTGCAGCTGCAGAGCTCACTGTAAAATAGGTTGAATGGTAAATAAGTAAGGAAAGAGAGGAATGAAAGCAAGAATTGTATTGGAAGAATGCCAACGGACATATTTAGACATTGAACATTAAATGTTCCTCTTTGCAAACTGCCGTACTTTACTTGCACTTTTTTTTGTACACATGCCGTTTATGTAGTCTTGTGTAGGTTTTTCATTGTATGTAGCACCTTGGTCCTAGAGAAACATTGTCTTATGTCACTGTGTATTATACACATTAAGTGTGGTTGAAATGACAATAAAATCCACTTGACTTTTGAACTAGAGTGTCTGAAAGGGACAGGGAGGCTATTTGTTTCAGACTCGAGATCTATGACAAACCCCTATATACCACTAAAACCCTTAGACTGTCACACCAGAAACACAAATGATCCAAGACAACATAGCCATAAACAGTCCCAATGATGATGCCCACAGTGGTAGTGGAGACCCAATGTACCACACTGAACGAAAAGCTTTATTTATGTCACTCAAAGACCGCAATGGCATTATTTCTGCTGATAACCTTTATTACCTAAAAATATGTCAGTAGCCCTGCTCACAAATGCCTTGAAGGCACCTTTTATCAAAACAATGATGAGGCACACTGAGGTACACAGAATAAGCTCAACCAACATTACCATCAGCTGTTTGTCAATCAAAGAGCTTTCAGAGCTGTCAAAATGGCCAAAAAAACAAAAACACTCTAAAAATGCTGAAGGATAAAGAGCATTCTCGGTCACCCTAAGTGCGTGCCTGCAAGCCATGTCCCAGCAGGTCTAGAAATATTAAATGGATGAAAAGCAAAAGCTGGTGCAGAAAATTCCTGCTTGGTTAGCATCGCAGTGGAATTATCATGTTACGGTAGCCCTGAGCGTTTCCCACCTATGAGGATTTCACTAACTTTGTGTAAGTAGAGATAGCATGCAATTAAATTATCTCCCTACATGCTGTTCACTCATCTAACTCATCCCATGACAAAAGAAGCGCAAATGTAACATAGGAAAACAAAAGCAATGACTTCAGCACTCAAACTGCCATAAACAGTAATAAATCAATTTCCAGTTATGGAAATATGCAAATATGACAAGAATCAACTCCCCAAGTGCCCTGACTTCAGTGAAAATCCATTAAATATTGATGAAAACAAGTGAAGGACAATGGGCTGACTTGCAGATGTATTAAACCACAAGACAAGTATTACCAGGGAAAGACTACAAGTCTTATGCAAATCTTACAGGTTTGGAGTGGAGCCATGTTGGCTGTTTAAAACTTGATGAAGCCAAATCCACAATAAAGGAACACCCTCCATCAATACTGATGGATGTGATAAGCACCTTGGTGTCAGACCTTAAGAACACAAAGAGAAATGGCAAAGCCTTCTCACAAGAGGGTTGATTTTTAAAGAAAAATGACCAGGGACATTATGACTCTTCCCTTTAAGCAATGGCCAGTCTTTGCTTAATAACAAGAAACCTGGTGAAACCAGACATAAGGCATAAGTTATATAAGTGTTAAAGTCATTGAGAGAGTTGATGTGTAAAGAGGTACATGAAGATAGAACTCACAGTGAACATAACCCATCTTCCCAAAAGGCTGGAAAATTTGCTATGTTTGAATGTTCCACAATGTACGGTGGCACAGACCTCAACAAGCACCTTATTCCAGGGTCAGAGAACCCTAACAGGCATCCTCCTATGGTTCAGACCCCATAGCTCTCATGTGTGAGATAGAGAAAATGATTCACCAATTTCCTACCCAGGAGGATGACTACAACTACCTGTGCTTCCTGTGGTGGAAAGACGAATGGTATAAACATTCAGGAATAAACATTCATACCCTGCTTGTGCAAACTATGGTCTGAGATATCTAGTCAAGTAAAAACAGTAACAGCCACACGATACTTTTATGTGGATAATAGAGTCACAAGGACAGACACAATGGATAATACCATTCAGTTGGCATGAGAGATGTATGGTCTGGAAGGTGGTCTATGACAAACAACCATGCTGATCTAAAGAGCATACTATCATCTGCATATGTAAAACACACCAAGAAAAAGATTTAACCTTTAATGACAAACCACTGGACCAAAGAGTAGGGATTCACTGGGGCATAAAGGAACTTCAGGTTTAATAACACCTTAAAAGACCAACCAGTCACACTTACAGGCATATTGTCTATGGATGCTTCCATTTATAACCCTCTCAGCTTCTTCACGCCATATGTCCTCACTGAGAAGTGAATACTACAGGAAATGTGTCACCAGGGTAATGGGTGGGATGACCCCCTGCCGAAGCCGTGGTGGGGGAGCTGGCGACATGACTTTCCTAGCTTAGGGAAGATAAACATTGCTTGATGTTACATACCTGCCAATTTTATACACTTGTGAACACGTGAGCCATAATGTTGTTTAACTGAACATGCATAGCTATTACTTTTTAAAGTACAGTGAAGACTCCACAGTGCTGTCATATTGTGCAATAAGAAAGATTCTGAATAAATGTGAAGGTGTATCTTTGTGTGCTGAATGTTAGGAAAGAGCAGATGGGTATTACTGGGTAATGGGGAAACAGGGAAAAGGTGCAGTTTCTCTCAACAGCCTGCTAACAGCCAGGTGGTCTCTAACTGCAAAAGCATGCAAGCTCTTTCTATTCTGAGTTCAATTCCAACTCCAAATATTTCCTTATGTTTTCCAAAGTACAGCACTTTAAGGAGTATCCTAAAATAATGCAGTGGTACCAAGAAACAGCACAAGTCTCGTCTGTTTTATTTTTTAAATCAGTTTAATGACCACCTTTTGCATTTTAGTGTGTCAAACATGACAAGGCAAATGATTATACTATTATAATTAATTGCTTTTTCCTGTTGTTGCCACCTCTGACCTGTTTGTTTTCCATTTGACTCCTAATTAATGCTTCATTTAGATGTGTGTGTTCTTCCCCGCAGTGATTACTGTTCAGCGCCTGCTCTGCTAGTTGCAGTACCGCCAAAAGTCACAACTAAAATTAGGATGCCATATTTTCATCATCATAGTTTGTGGTCGTACATCAAGTGGTAGTACAGCACATTACAGACGTGTGAAAGACGTGATTAAATATGTTAAAGTGAACTATTTGACTACTGTAGTTAAACACACACTAGTGAACACCACATACTTGCCCGGGGTGGAGGGCAGCCCCAAGCCGTGGCGCCAGGGGAGCAGTTGGAGGCATGTCTTTTCTGTTGCTGGGATTAAACCTGATACCTTTCAGTCACCAGACCAGGTCCCTAACCACAAGTCCATGGCTGCCCCACATGTGTGTGGTATTATAGATTCTGATGCATTTTTTTCCATTCTCAGTTACTTACAGTGCTGTGGCTTTATGATCATCCTTCACATACAAAAACAAGGTGTAATGCTGGGTTATTTTTCATGTACCTGACCATCCGTGCGGGTGGTAATGTGGTGCAGCGTGGCACAAACGTGTGTGCAGTTTAACTCTGTGACTTTTTTATTGTAATGAAATTCAATTATTAAATAATGACATGAGTTTACCTACAGGTGTCTATATGTTGGTAGAATTAAGTTGTTGGGGTGAAAAATTGACACATGTAGAGTCTTAAATTAATGTATTACAGATAGAATAGAAGCTTTCAGCAATATATATTTTTGAAATTAAATTTGATTTTGGGGAGAAGTTATAGAGAAAGACGAGAGAAAAAGTATTTCCTTTGCAATTGCATGTAGTTAAAAAGGTCTAATCCAGGCCAATTCTGCTTAATCCCAATTAACATGTAGTACTGTGTGAAATGTTTAATGTCCCTCTGGGATAAATAAAGTATCTATCTATCTAAAAGTCTTAGGCACATGTAAAGAAATGCTGTAAAGACGTTTTTACTATTTGAAAGCAAAATCCAGCAGTAAACAGTACTAAACTAAAGAAAGTCAGGATTAGGTGTGACTACCCTCTGCTTTTTTGTTAAATAGTAGTCCTAGGTTAGGATGATACACTTTTATTAGTAAAATAGATGATACATTTAACATTTTTTTCTGGCTGAATTGATGGTCACACTTGCTTCTTCCTTATTATTATTATTATTATTATTATTATTATTATTTATTATTATTATTATTATTATTATTATTATTATTATTATTATTCATGCCAGACATCAATTAAGAGTAATTGAAGAT
>JAOVVF010000008.1:6813183-6835170 GCA_028565595.1 Duopalatinus emarginatus | reverse complement strand
GGATTGTCCCAACCTGGGGCGACTATTTAACAAAAAAGCAAAGTGTAGTCAAACCGAATCCTGACTTTCTTTACTTTCTTACTGTTTACTGCTCATTGTGGGGGTTTTCTTTTAAATAGTAAAAACTTCTTCACAACATTTCTTTACATGTGCCTAAGACACAGTACTGTATATACAGTACATGTACCACTGTCTTGATTCCCATGTCTTGGCTTAAATAGTGGTTTGTGACCGGTGAATCTTCAGATACTGTTTTTGTCTTCATGGCACAGCACAAAAAATGAAAAAAAGCAAATAGCTAATGTTGTTTCTTTTAGAAAGTGAGTATCTAATGGTGGTTCGGCACAGTGGCATATTAGATTTCTATTAAAGATTAAAGATTAAAGATTATATTTGTAGAAATAACTAAGAGAAAATACTATAATTTAGTACTGCAAAATTTATTTTTTTGACTTGTTGTTGGTCAATGATTTGCCCTAGTTATTTTCGTACAGCATAAGTCATTCGTGTGTGCCATTTTTGTGTGTGCAGAAAATCAAATTATTTACCACGCAAAAATTTTGTCTTTTGCCAAAGCGTATTTGGCAAAGTTATTTGTAAATAACACCTACTAGAATTGTATTTTTAATACTAATTATTTAAAACTGCCTTTTATAAAAGATGGTTAAATGAGCAATGAATTACTCTATAATCTGATGCTCCTAAGCTTCTGTAAGTTGCCTTTACAGGCCTACTGAATATTAATAATTAACAGTCATTGATATGTCCAGGGTTTCATGATGGAATTGGCTGGAAATTTATACACACAGGCCAAAAATATGTGCATGACTCAACTTCATAACCCAAGTCTTTCTACACAGTGACAGGCAGGGGCCATAGCCAATCAAAAGAGCAAGTGTCAGAGTGTTAACAAAGTGAGAATGAGAAAGACTCTGGTGTAACACTATAATAGGAAAAAAAGAATTCAGCATTAAGTCTAAAAGCTTTTGTTGTTCTTTAATTTGGTAAGCAGACGACTGATGACTGAATAATAACTGATAGTCAGCAAATTTGTCCTTGTTGTGGAGTTTGATCAGTATCTAGATGAGGAGCGCATAAGCTGGAGAAGTAGTGATAGAATGTGTTTCTTTATGCATGGTAACAGTTATGCATATATAGGTGCAGGACATGGTGATATTTTGTGAGAATGACTGAAACAAGCATGTTTTGTACCCATTGGTTTGCATTTTAGCTAACATACTAAGCAGCAGCATTGGAGGAAAGAGGAAATTGACTCTGCATTTAACTTTTCAGTGCAGTCAAGCACGCACAGTAGTGGATATAGCTGTAGATAAGGGCTGCCCACTACTCTGGGTAAGTGCCCTCACTGCCCCCTAGTGTGTGTGCAAGACCGGTTTCGTAATGTTAAGCCCAACAGTGGGTGATGCAGTTGGTGGCTTGACTGTTGCCCGATTAGGCAATTAGTACGAGCTAATGACTGACTTGGCAGAATTAAAAAAGAAACTAAATCTCAAATTGGTGGTACTGTGCTAAATAGTATATGATTTCACCACTGCTCTCATTATAAGGCATGCATGGATTAAGCTGCATGCAGGAGTATGACACAGCACAACCTGTGTTATAAAGTGTTCTTCCACAAATAGCTCGCAATAGCATTTTACTATCCAAAAATGTCAACTGTCCAAACATTTTATAGCTTTATAGCATGATATATGTATTATTTACATATTTCTATATTTCTTCATTTTTTTATTGTATCACATAAACTGGTTCACCAGTGTAAAGGCTTGGACTCCACAAGCTTACAGAAATATTTTGTAGACAAAGAGCACCATACTGCAGTCAACAGTTCTGAGATTTAATGATTTAAGTGTGAATGGCAAAACCCCAAACATAGATGAGAGTCCTTTAGACATGTGTGGTGGTGCGTTGTCCTGGTGGAAGAGGCTAAACCTGTCAGAATGAATGCAGGCCATGAACTCCTGGTTCATGTGGAGTTCAATGCAGGTTTAACTCATCAGAAAGGAGGTGACATAGCGTTCGCCTGTCAAATGTCAGAGACATTTTTAGACATACCAGGGGTCTCATGGAATGCTAGCTAAACAAACCCCAATACCATTATGAAGCTTCCATTAATGTCTGTTTCTTATATACGCACTGGTGCATGCAACCAATGATGTGCATGTGTGGTGTTGCTATAGATTTTGCATAGGTTTAGCCACTTTAATGTACAGTGATAATTGTTTTATAGGGTTGTCTAAAAGTCATTCGAAACCATATTTTCTTCTATATTGAATAATATTGTAGAATTTGCTTGATGTGCTGGTCTTTAAAATAGGTAAATATTAATTAATTATATAACAGAAAAACAGTATTAGGTGTCATGCACACAGACGCTCACTGAGGCAGCAGTAGAATCTGTACCAGATATCCAGAGAACAATGACACTGCTTGGTACAGGATCACAGGGAATACTTAGAGATAAACAGAAGAAAAGATGTGGCTTTAATCGACTAACAGAAACAGGTGCACATAATCAACATAATCAACAGAACACAAAGCTGGTAGGTAAAACAAAACTAAAACTCAGGTGACTGGGAACCTGTGGGAAGCAAAGTACTTGAGCTGTGTGCAGCCATCTTGTCCTGCCTCTGGAAGGCGGAAGTCCTAACAAACAGACAGAAAATGTCTTTTATTTCATCCTTTTTCATGTTGATGTGCAAATTAGACACTACAGTCCAGCAGTTTTTTTTTTCTAGTAAATGGTATGTCATATGTAGCAAATGTCAGAGCGGTTGCTGGTTATTAAAACAGCTTATTCAAAGTGGAAGCACCACATAATCTAAGATAAACACAGCCACAGGGGCAGCAGTGGCCTAGTGGTTTGGGAACCGGTTTCGTGAACGGAAGGTTGTGGGTTTGATCCCCACTCAGGGCAAGACACAACTGAGGTGCCTGTGAGCAAGGCACCTAACTCGCCCAACTGCTCCCTGGGTGGTTTGGGGCTGTGTGTACACTGCCACCTAGTGTGTACTGGTAAGTGTGTGTGTGTTTCACTGCATGGATGGGTTCAATGTGGAGGTCACATTCCTTGGTGTGCAAGCACAATAGGCAAATAGTTCACTTTTATTCAAACAATTTTACTGTATTAAGACCGGCTGAAAGGAGCCTTTTTTGCTCACCGATCACCAGTGGTCAAAATAGAAGTGGCCCAGTGTGGCAGGAAACATGATGCCCCATGCACGCTCATTGTTTTGTTAATGAGTGAAATGGAACAGGACAGTTATTAATAATAGCTCTTTTGTGCACATCTTGCACACTGTGCCAAAAATGACCAGGAATCATGCCTGCTGTAGCAATCACAGGTGGTTATTTTATTAAGTTCATAGTTTTCAGTCCTTTCCTGATTTGAATGGCTGTGATTAGAAAGATTTACCATAGCAATAATTTATATAATAGCTACGTAACTTAAGGGAAGTAATTGACCTATGCTTGCCCACGGAGGAATTTGACCTCTGCATTAAACCCATCCATGCAGTGAAACACACACATACACACACACACACACACACACACTAGTGAACACACCCTAGGGGCAGCGAGTACATTTGCCCAGTGCGGCGGCCAAACCTATTTATTGTACCAGTGGAGCTGTTGGGACTTCAGTCATGTCTTGTCAGTACAGTTCCCGTCACAAGGCCGGTTTCCTAACCTTGAGCCAGAAAAGTAAGTCCTAGCTAGGTTGTTGATGTGCCTTTATGAAGTACAATTATCAGCAATCAAAAACCATCAGAATTCCTCTTATTGCTTATAAGATTATCATTTCTGATTTCAATCCATCTGTTATTTTCATCTGAAAGACTCACAAGTTACATTTCTTTACAATCAAGACAAATTGAACAAGGAAGCAGTCTTAAGTGCCTATTATGTGCTAAAATCAGTGCCATAGAAAGGTTTCAGAACAGCTGCTGTTAAGCTACTCATAGGTTTAACATGAGACTGACAGGATCCTGTTTACAGTTTTCTGTATACTTTAAGGGATGATCTTCCTTGAAACACTGAACACCGATAGACACATCATACTCATGTCAGGAACACACTCGTCTCTGAACAGACATCTCCTTTTCTGGTTAAAAAGTTCTTTAGCAGACATGTTGAACTGTACAGTAATGTGTATGACTATACAGCTGAAGCCCTGCAGTCAAATTCAGCTCAGGTTTGCTGAAAGGAATAAATTATTCATATGCTGTGTTTGTAGAGGAGCTTATTCATTTTCACTGAAAGCTCCAGGGCTATTAGTTTCTAATCTAACCAATGTCCATATTCTGCACACTCTGTATGTATTGGTGGTGCCTCTTGAAGGTATGCATTTATTTAGCGTGATTTGATGAATCCCAACTAGTAGTGGGTCGATATCGGGAAAAATACTGTGATAGTATACTGACATTTCTATACAATTACCAGGATTGCTTAGAAAGTGCCAGCAAAAAGGCTGCAAATTTTTGTGAAAAAAACTTGTAAATTTGTAAAAAACTTGTAAAAAAAAAAAAAGAATGAATAGTAGGGAAAATAATCAGTCTTAAAAAAAAAAAAACTTGCATAAAAGTTGTATAATTTAAATTTAAAAAAATGCTATAAAGTAAGCAATTCTCTACCTCATTCTCTTAGCATAATTAATAATTTTCTTTGCATAATTATTTGAATGTAAATTTAACTGAAAAAAAGTTGTGAACAGAGTATTAACAAGATAAGAATTTCATTGTCTAGTGTGGCATCTGATTATATGCATAAGACAATAAAACTCTTGAATCTTGAATCAGTTTTTATTTGATACTGGGTTATTATATAATAAACCAGAGTTAGTTCCTACCCTGCAATGTGATTGGCTGAGAGACGTTCCATGAGTGGAACTGGGACTGAAGCTCTCCAAGATATCACTCCGCCACATGGGTTACACACGTAATCCTAGCCAGTATCTTACGGTCTAGCACT
The DNA here is from genome assembly GCA_028565595.1 of Duopalatinus emarginatus. NCBI lineage: Eukaryota > Metazoa > Chordata > Actinopteri > Siluriformes > Pimelodidae > Duopalatinus > Duopalatinus emarginatus. Next base: position 6,830,178 of record JAOVVF010000008.1, on the reverse strand, counting down.
CACTCTCGTGTATTATTGCTTAATTATATTATATTTTTAAATATAAACAATATCTCAGGAAAGTGTAGTGAGACATAAATTATCATAGATTTGATATTACGCTGCCATAATGGCCAAGTCATACTTTTTACAAAGGTGAGAAGAAGGACCAGAGAAACTTAAAGCTCCTTTGGTTTTACAAGCTTTAATCTATTATGTCATTGTGTCAGGCTGCAACCAGTGGCTCCTAGAAAGCTATTAATTAGGCTATTCTTGGTAGCCAGAGTTTCTTGTTGAGTGAAAGCTGAATAAAGACTGTAATTTTCGTTTACCTAGCCAGGGCACTCATAAGTCCGTAAAGTCTCTGAATTATGCCTTGATTGCACTTTCAAATGTTAACCAACAGAATCCAACATTCAGCATACTTAAATGGTGATGATGATTGATTTAAAATTTAATAAGGGATGCATGAATGCCATTTTTCCAGGCTGAGTAAGATTTGGATGGTATTGGTACTTGTTGATGTCAGTACCAATGTTAATAACATAATAAGTAACCTAGTTAGTATTATGCAATCAGGACATCAAGGAACACTTTATTTGGCGCCGTTATGTTTGTTACTGCTGTGTGTCGATGGCAATGACACTCGTGTTGAGTTTTTATTTTTAGACAAGCCACTATGAAATTTATGTTGTATTGTACTGTATATGTATATAGTATCTGTTTTACTATCCTGATAAGCTGCATTGACAGTCTAAACAAATTAGCTTTGTGCCCTAAATCACACTCCTACCTGATAGCAATGGTTAAGGCCAGGTGCACACCTAGAGCTCTTCGTGCTTCAAATATGGCCCGGCTTGACCCACTATCATCCAAGACACATGGAAGGCAAACATCCAGACTTTTCTCTGTTCTGGCACCAAGGTGGTGGAATGAACTACCCCTTGATGTCCGTACAGCAGAGTCACTTTCTGTCTTCAAACGCTGACTAAAAACTCACCTGTTCTGCCAGCACTTAATTGAAAAATAAATGTTTGTTAACTGTATTTTGTCTTATGACTATTTTGGTTATTGTCTTGTTCTCTCTGCAGGTTGACTAGTGTAGAAAGTTTTAGATAATTGATACTACATGGCTGTTTTCTAGTAGGATTCTGGTCTGAGTTCTTGAATCCTGATTTACCTTTACTAGCTTCAGATACTCTAAGAATTTAACTAAGCTCTGGATAAAGGCGTCTGCCAAATGCCGTAAATGTAAATGTGTCCTAAATGTACTTTTCTAGACTGTGGCTGTGGTGTAACACTAACCGTTTTTCTGAATGCAGGTCACATTTAAATTTTAAAACTTTTATGTAGCATTTAAACTTGTGGTAGTATGTAGGATGTTTGTATGTTTCTAAATCGTCAGGTTTACTTTAAGACCTTAGAGATTAAAAAGATAGGAGCATAGGATTTTTTTCCAAATAGGTTTGTCAAAATGCAGTGAGCTGCATGCAATTAAAATGAGCAGTAGTCACAATAATGATGCTTGCAATGCATTCCTTTATGATTAGCATTAGCAGTTATGGGAACATTGTATAATTTCAGGCTCATATGGGAACTTGGTGATTTGTTACTAAATCAAACCCAAGCTCTTTCCTATTGTGTTTCCCAATCACTTGAGCAGACAAACATTGCATAATCTACCCTCCCAAAGTGGGCGGCCGTACAAATGGGTGGTTTTGCAGCTGCCCATACAGTTAGCAATCAGCAGCAGAATCTGGAGGCTCGCAGCAATCAGTCGTAATTGGAGCATCCTTCAGGGGACAGCCTCTTTCTCAGCAAATAATCCTGATTTTACATTTCATTTACATTCCTTAGATGGATAAATTCTAACCTCTGATAATTCTGATTTGGATGGGATCAGAACAGATCAGTCTGGAAGCAGAGGATGAACAGCTGTGTTTGCATGAGTGTGCGCTCTGTGTTATTAAATAATTGGCTTTCTTTCTTTCCCCAAATATGAGAAGTGATGAAGACTGGCTTCTCTGTGAATTCACACAGAATAGTGCAGAGTGTAGAATTTATTAATACAAATTCTGTGCTGTCATCCTCATAATCACTTGGTCAGCGAACCAGTGAAATGGATTCCCAAAAACATTTCGAGTAAACCAGTACAATTTGGCAACTGCAGTAATTAGACTGTTTTGGTAACTGTCATAGTCCTGAATAGAATTTGGCTTGTTGTTTAAATTGCACTGTTTAATACCCATTGTGTAGGCACGCGTGCCGGAAAGCCAGACTGCTCGAGCCCAGGCTTTATTGACTTTCTGCCATCTCACATATTCATGTTGATTAATGAGCAACTCATCAAACTTGCCATCATAGTGTTGATGGACTTAGTGGTAATTACATGCTTCAAAAAAACTGAATCAGTTAACTAACAATGTTTTCCTTATGGCTTTATATGACATGTTTGGGCAGTACTATAAAAGTGTTAAGATTATCAATCAGAATGAAGCTCTGCTTTATAACATGGCACAGGAAAGGTCAGTAAAGGCTGCAAAAGCTCAAGATACCATTACTTTGATTAATCCAGAGCGCAGATGTTCAGCGATGATAGGATCAAGGTGCTTTTTCTTGTTGAAGATAGCATCAGGAAGGCGACACAGTGAAATGATCTGGATGCTCTTTATATCTCTGTGGGTGCTTTTATAGCCACACGCATGGAGATGTTATTAATTTGTTAATCAGCGAGTATTGTTTTCTGTCATAGAGAGCAGAGTTCTCAAAAAGTTCCTGAACTTCATGAGCTTTCCATGATGTAAAAACATGACAATACTATAGTGACGTTTATAATACTGGGTTGTCATTTCCAGCAGTATGAAAAAATAATCATTATAATAATAATAAAAACCTGGCTATCATTCACATTCCTCTCGGGATCCTTGGGCCCCATTTTGAGAAGTGTAAGAAAAGTTACTGAATGTAGCATGTACATGGACTTGTTAATTAAATTAAATAATGTATTCATTCAATTGAAAATATGTGTGCCAAATGATGCTCAGGGAGCAGTGTGAGCTCTTTGATGTTCAATGCCAAGTTGTCTCGTCTGAGTTGTTGTACTCAGTGAGGTGGGCTTATTTCTTTCATCTAGCATGTTTTGGGGTTTTTTCCCAGAGTTGTTCTGTTTATGCCTCTTTCATGGACCATCCCATCCCCATCGGAAGTCATGTTAAAGCTTATATTAAAACAAACTATATGGTAATATTTTATTTACTAATGCTCACTAAAGCTGCCTTTGTTGTGAAGCCCAGGCTTCAGTTCACAGGTGCCTCCCTTATCAGCAGGATGGCTTATATTAATTTTAGTTTTAATTAGGGCAAAGATTCCGTAATATTTCATTGCCTTGTTTAATAAGATGGGGCAACAGACACAGCGTCATTCTCAACAGGGTATGTAGTGTCTAAAGGCATCTAGCAGATGGCAAAACTAATGCATCATTCTATATTAATTAGATCTACACTTGCTCTTCTGATTCCTGATTCCGTCACGTGATCTAACCAGACTGGAAGAAAACTCATTGAATTTTCCCTCAGATGGTTTGTTCTGTTTTGTTTGTTTATTTGTTTACTTGTTTGTTCATTAATTTGTGTGTTCATTTGTTTATTCATTCATCCAGTAATAGGTCAGTAAAGGCTGCAGAAGCTCAAGATACTTTTCTTCGTCCTGATGAGGAACACTGAGGGTGTGTTTACTGTCGAGTTCACAGAGAGCTTGTGCTTTTAGGCTTTATTCATAAAACTGATATACAGTCACGAATCACCACCATTAAATCTTCCAGAATCTGCTGAGCATATTACATTTCTGCCTGTGCACACCGTAAAACATGATTATAAAACAAAGTTGTGAATAGAAATGATTCTATAACTAAAAGAAATAACGAGGATTAGAAATACAAACTAATCAGAAACTACGACACATAACATCTGTACAGATGATCAAGTGTCCTTCAGAAACCAGGTGTTCTGCCCATTCATAAGCTTTACTGGTAAGCTGAAGTACTGGAAGTACAGCTTGCACTGCATACTTAATATATCAGAGAAAATCTCAGCATAACCCAGGGAATTAAGAGTGGCATTTGTACTGAGACGTAAATCAGGAGAGGAGATGGGATGGGGGGTTAGACATTTTCACTTTGTACTGTTCTCAGTATGCTTGCAGATGAAGAACTGCCTTCAGGAGCACTGAAATAAAGCCCCTTCTTTATCCCAACCAAAAAAATCCATCCATCTCGTATTATTTGTCAGTGTTTTCAATCACGTCTCATGCCGTGCTTCGTCTTCTGTAATATGCGATTAGAGGCAGGACACCAGTGTGTAAACTCAGTGTGTAGTTAATTTAGAGGAAACCAATCATTCTCTACATAATCCCCAGCGTAGGTCAAACCACAAGCACACAACATCAAATAAGTCTAATCCATGACATGAACTGAAAACAAAGTCCCAAGTAGAAAACACTGAAGCAGAAAACAGGGCTTAGAAACGCATGAATACAGTCAGCAACACTTGGGAATGAGACTCAAACATAATAGACTATATAAAGATAAAGCAATCAAGGAGTATGCATAGAATTAAAAAAACACTCCAATAAGAACCGCAATCATAACAACACTCACATGGTCAATATAAACAAAAGGAGCCTCTGGAAAACTGGGCCAGGACAGGAATATACACCAGATTGGATGCCAGTCCATTGCAAAGCGCACACGTTCCCAGTGCACCTAGCATGCCTTTGTAAAAGTCCACTTAAACTGTAACCTAAGCTCAGGATACAACTGCAGACCCTGCAGCTGCACCAAATCATTAAATGATAGTAACTTCACTGTTATTAATGCTACTGATATTCGTACTTTTATCAATGAATAGGGCCTGTATTTGAATAAAGACTCGTGTAGCAGTGTGTTCGTTTATAGGACAGAGTTTTTGGCAAGTCTCATGGCAGACTCAAGTCACATTTTCCTTTCCGTGCTGCGCTTAAGTCCCTATTCATCACTGAACACTCACTGGGTCATTATTGCAGGGGATATTGCACTGTTAATCATATCTACATTTATTAAAATGAGACAGATAGTCAATTATGAGCTGCTTGCCAGAGATCCTGTCATCTAATTTGTGTTCTCAAGGAAGGGAGTGAGAGAGGGGGAGAGCTGTTTAAAGGGCTTGAACCAAGAGGATCATCACTCTCCAAGATGAGTATCATCTTTTAATTTGGGATTTGTATTCACACAGAGACAGTCTGTCTTTCTTTTTCCCTGTGCTACACTGACATCTTCTGGCTTTTTCTCGCTGTCAGCATATGGATTATTCTGTGGGTGGTTTGGGGAGATTTTAAGTGATTTTAAGTTAAGTAGGCAGTTTGGTAGAAACTTGTAGGGTTCTTATTCGTCTTTAAAACATACGTTGTGCAAATTTATATTATGTGTTACCATGTAGTAGCTAAGTGAAGGTCTGCTTGGCCTAATTGGCTCATTTGTAGCCAGCATGCCTCCGCTGGTATTAAAATAGTAATTAAGCATTTATAATAAGATTGTCCTTGACCTTACCTGAAAATAAGAGTGATTAAATTAATGGATCTTTGTAATAGAGGGGTGTGTGTGTGTGTGTGTGAGAGAGAGAGAGAGAGAGAGACTCTTTATCAGATTGCCTTCAGAGTTCATTGCATTTATTCTCTCTTGCGGTTACTACAGGCATTTAGTCCTTAAAGTACTATTTTTCAATTAGGGCATCACAAATAGGTTACAAGCAAGGTGTAGTTAAAATGTTTACCAATATGTGATGTCAACTGCAAACTAGTAAATAACCTTTGCAGTTTTGTTCTAATGATGTGCCTTGTCCACAGCATCTCCTCAGTTGACTATCGGGACACACCACCGAATATCACTGGGCCTGACTCAGGATACAAGGAGTTTTTCTATTCTTTCTCTCTCAGAAGAACGCTGTTAGATGTGGGAGGGTTGACTGGGCATTTGGATGCAAATTGCATTGTATTTTTAATCCTCAAATTCAGCTGCCAGTAACCTCAGTACTTGGTTGTGTCACTAGGTGTATCTGCCTTGTGATAGGCTGATTGCAACTAACCAATATGTGCTTAAGGCAGCCAGCAGCATCCTCTCTTCTGGGGAGAAGGAAGGACATCATGTGTGGCATAGATGAAAAAAAAGCATCTCCTAATTTCCTCCATGTTTCAAAGGTTTTTCCAGGTGGTTTCTGTCTTCTTAATGGCCTTATATCACTCCCAGTAGCCTTGTTTGCCTTGAGATATGTCTTTGGCGATCCTGGTACCTTCTTCTTAATGAAGTTGTCACTGTGCCACTGGTGTTGTTTTTTGCCAGACAGGCTTGATTGTTGCCCAAACCCTATCTTCCTTGTTGTACCTAGCCCATGATGTCCTATTGGCTAAGGGTTGATTTTGTGTCCTGGACCATTATTGCTAGATTCCATGTCTTCCCTGTTGCTCTCACCACCATGTCCAGGGAGTAATTAAGAGTAAAGGGGCTTCATTTTTCCTCACAGTCCTGAGCTGCTGAGACATCTTAGTAATCCAAGTCACCTCCTTAAGTATGTGATGATCTCCAGCTAGCTCGTGTGTGTCTTTAAGTTTTGCGCCATGTTACCGAATGAGGTTTTAATTGGCTTGTCCAGGACTTTAGGTATTGGTTCTACATTTATTTAAAAGCTTTATGAGCTTGCTCTTGACTTTTGAAATACTGTGAGATTTGAGCTTGATAGCTTGATTTCCATTTCTACCTATTTTGCCCATGAGGCACTTAGGGCAAGCCTTTGTTGTGGTGGTTTTTGTGCTCATGTCGGCCCATGAATGCCTTGATGCAGACGCAGACCATTTTCATGGAATTCCTCCCCTACTACCCAACGTTATCCCTGATGATAATTTCTGTTGCTGTTCTGAAAGCTGCGGGTGAGATGGTACAACCGTTCATTATGCCTACCCCCAGGTGATGCCAAGTAGTGGAGTATTTCTTTGTTTTAATGCAAAACTGAGGATCCTAAAAGTAAGCTTTTATAAGATGTGTTATGGCCTCCTGGATCTAGAAAAAGGTATCAAATTCTTCTTGCACGTCAACGTTTAGAATTATTCTTTTTCTCCATGCCATCTGCATTGAATACCAAAGGAACTTTAGGACTCTTTGTGCATTTTTATAGAGCCCCTGTGGAACCCTGGGGTAGATAGTGTTATGTCCCATTAAACTGGCCATGTCTGATGTTCTGGTGCATAGAATGGAAGCATAACATAGGGATGATGATGGGTTCACTCCTCAGGTTGTTGAATGTTGTATGTTTTCCCCTTCCTTTGTTTTATTCCAGTCTGCTGTACACTGATTCCATCCTTTTCCTCCACTGTGCTCTGCTATTGCTTCCTTAGTTGTCATCTTTTCATCTCTAATTTACCAATTTCCTGCTGCCTTTGGCTGGGTTGGTTGGTCTTTTAACCTTTTGTGTGTCCTTCCCGATGGTGTTCCCCATCTTTCACAGGACCCTTTGGTCCTTTTAGCAGCTGGATAAGGTCTGGCTGGATGCACCCTGGACTTATGGATGTTACCAGGTTTGTTCTTGGTTGATCATTGTTTGCCCTTGGGGTGCTGCTATGCTATGCAGTGTGGTAGATATCCTGCTACTGGACTTGATTCAACTGATTTGACTGTCCTCTTTAAAAAGTACTGATTGATGCAAGGCCCCTCGCTAAATTGTCTGCAGCACTTTCTCCAGCCTGATGGTTCACAAGGCCCTTATATGAGGTTTACCTTTGACCAACCACAAATACAGCTTATGCCTTTAGGGAATGTCCATACCAGCACTGATGCGGTCTGTTTCCGTTTCAGTGAGCAATCTTCCCAGGCTGTCAATAGGTCTTTTACTGGTTGTCAGATGCCTTTTCACAGCACTCAGTAGATGCCCCAGGTGCTGAGATTGGTTAAAAGGACAGGGTGTTACAGTCCTTATAGATCAGTGCACCATTTGACTAGGGACGTTCTGCTGGTGGATGACAAGTATTATCACAACCATAATTTAATACCACAACAACAACAAGCTAGCTAGCTAATTTGTAAACCAACAGCACCACCTGTCTCTCCAATAACTACGGCTGTACAAAGCCCCACCGGTACCTTTAATGCATCTTCAGTGTCATTGAGGCGATATGGCATTTTAGTCAAACAGTAATACAGCTTCCTCCTCAACAACTAATTGAAGCCCCACTTGCACCGCTAATGCATGCTCAGTGCATTGAGTAGGTAAATGATACATTATGATGGTGTAAACTGACATTGTAGATTAGAACTGAAAATCCTATAGCGTCAGTTCCCAGTATTAAAAAAATGGAAATATTGAATTGCAGGTCCACACAGAGCAAGAGAAGATATATAATATCATCTGACTGTTTAAACTGCCTCCTCCACTTCACTAGATCATCTCTCTCTCTCTCTCTTTCTCTCTCTTACACACACAGACATACACACACAGTTTATTGTATTTATGGGAAGAATAACCCCAGCCCACCTCCTGTTCCTTTAGGATCTGCCTCCCTGTGTTCCCTCCCTATGCCTCTCTGTGCTCACGAAGCTCAAGGCTAAACTTCCACCACCTCTGCAATTATGTTCCAAGGACTTTGATGCTCTGGATCTTTTTCTGTTCTCAGCATTGGTCTGATGTTGTTGGTTTTATTCCCAACAGCTCTCACCTCAGGCCTGTACTTTTACTGACTGCCTTGTGCCAGCCACTGTTAAGATGGGCTCAATTGCTAGAAACAGCCTCCCACAAACCATTTTTTAGTTTTTTTTTTTAGTGCACAGTATCAAAGAAAGAAAGACATATCTCTATGGTGTGTTCAAATCTTTTGCAGGTATCTTCTGTTTCTATTTTTGTCTGGGTATGTAAGCTTTTGTCCTTTCACCCTGTGGATTTTTAATGTTACTGTGAAGCAGGACAATACACAGTGCACTATTTGATACAGTTTGAAATACTATTCTTCAATAGAATATTTTTGATACATTGATTTTGATAATAAAGTCTGTTTTTAATAACTATAACTTTAGCAAAATAATACAGTAGGTTTATTTATTTCTGCTTTTTGAAAAGGTGTGTGCGCTGTAAGATGACACTTTGGTGATGCAGCCTAAACTGTGCGTAGCTTTTTATATTTGTTGTTGTTTGCTCCTTTTTATTTTCACAGATGTGTGTTTTAACGGCTGTCTTTTCCTGAGTTAAAACTGTAGTGCTTCCTGTATTGGCCCGAGATCCGCTTTATTTACCGCCTCCTGAACAGAGCAATTCATTCTCCCTGCTGAGCGCAGCGCAGCAGCTGTGGTGGCCTGTCCTGGTCGCCGTTTTGATTTCTGTTTCCCATTTCCAGTTTATCACAGATTGATAAGGTCACCCCACGCTGTCACCTGCTCTAACAAACTCCATTTACCTTCTGCTGCAATGTTATTAACAATATGAGATGCTGTCCAGCAGACAGTGCACCCATAGAGGAAAAGACATCATTTTACAGCACCTTCCTGTGTGTGTGCCACTATCTTATCCACTTTTCGTTCTGAAAATTGTCGATTTTAGATCCCCCAGGAAATTTATAACAGGCATTTGTTTCTGGCTGAAGTGTAATAACCCTGTGAGGGGGGAAAACAGGAGGGCTTTTTCAGAAAGCATTTAGTCATTAGATTGCAATTCAGTTGATTAGTTCCAAAATAATACATTGCAATGTGTTATAAATATGTAACTGATATATACTGTATGTTCCCTATATCACATATACCAAGGCTCAAATTGAGAAAGGCGCTCTATGATCAGATGTGTTCATTTAAAGGTCCAGTTCAATTAAAGGTCAGCTTATTCAAAGGTCCTTGCTTACAAAGGCACTAACATGAATGAATGGTTACAACAGTTCAGTTTTAATGCTTATTCATTAGTGACTAGTTTATGGGTGTAAATAAATCTGAAGTGGTGTTTGGTTTCATAGTAGCTTGTGGCACTTCATATTTCCCGTTTGGACTAAGACCATATGCTCCAAACAGATAAGACATATGTTATGAATTTTAAGCACATACATCTTTACAGTCATGCTTAAATACTTGTTTTCTGGCGTTTCATTTTTATTATTATTATTATTATTATTATTATTATTATTATTATTATTATTATTATTATTATTATATTGCCTTGCAGGTAGTCTATAGTCTGATAAGCTACCTTCAGTAAAATATTTTACACTAATGCTTATGACTGGATAAGCTGAAACAGAAGGCAGAGCGGGTTTATGTTTTACAAAACTTTTGATGGCTAATAAAAAGTATGGTCTGATTGGTCTTTTTTTTTCTTTTCAAGTACTTCAGTTGATGACAGCTAGCCTAGGTTATGGGTTTGATTTCTGTGCCATTCTTAATATTTTAGTGTGTACTGAACTGTAGTATACACTTCCATAAGTCAACGAAGTTGTCTGCAAAATGCCGTCTTTCACTGATGCACTAGTTGGCTAGTATATCTGAGTTTTATGACCGTGGTGGTTCAGTGGATAAAGCTTTGGGCTACTGATTGAAAGGTTATGTGTGCAGATCCCAGCAGCACCATGGAGCAAGGTCCTTAACTCCCAACTGTCATGATCATAAGTCATTTTGGATAAAAACGTCAGCCAGGAAGGTAAAAGTGTGTAATACTGCATTATAAAGGTTGGGTCTAAGGGGCAACGGACGACACTTTTGGATAAATGAAATGTATATATTAAGTAAGTATAATCAATATAAGCCGTATATTTGCAGTATAAACTGATCTTATTTAATGAGAAATTTGTACAAATGCAGATGGACAAATAAAATCTGGTTGTATTTTCTTTGTAAAGTTGTAATCCTTACTTTAAATTTTATATATATATACAACTGATATGATCTCACGCAAGTGTTATATACAGTATATAGTATATAGTCTTAAACTTGAAAATTTTCAAAATACCTCGTAATTAGAATTATATAAAAGAAAAAGCTTTTTATGTATTGCATATCAGTATTACAAAGACCATTAATGTCAAAACAATTAAGAAACAATCTATCTCATGCCTAGCTAGGTCAATTACCTGTTGTCACGTCAATGCATTTTAACTTCTCCTTTGGCTGTTTGTACACAAGGCCGCATTGTGAATCGAGGCGTGGATAGACAAACATTGCCCTGCTCTATATAAAGGCACAGAGCTATATCATTAAACCTCAATGTAATTACACAGATCGCTTATTAAAGATCTCACCGCAGCACCCTCACTATGCACAATTTGAGTTGAACTTATTCAAGCATAAATATCGTTTAACAGAGTGTTAAAACATTGCAGTCCACAGGGAACCATTACAGCCCAAGTTTCGGACTTGGCTCGACCAGCTGTGGGCTAATTCTATGTAAATCACAAACTGTGAGATTGCCATCATGCTCCACTAACTGGGAGAGTGAGGCCATTTGAATTTCATACCCATCATTTGCAGCCTTTCATCTGACCATGATAGCGATGTGAATTGGCTAACTGTCAGAAGTGGAGCCAAGGATGCTCTTGCTACCTAATTTAGTGCGCATAATGCATTTCATAACTGACATTATCGGTGGTGCAGGGCTACACCTGTGGCACTTCTCTGAATTATGAGACCACCAACTTGATCTTTGTGCTTTGTGTGTCGTGTGCGAAAGTGGAGTCAACATATTGCTTCACTGCCGGGGAAATCCCTTTGGTGATACTTTCTGCCACACAATTATCACTAATAATGACTTCCTGAAGTTTCTGAGCCCCCGGAACCTTATGGGAAAGGGAAAAGTACATTGTACACACATGACTCATGTTGGCTTGTCCTGCAGTAATGCTGCAGACTTATCAAGTTAATAATGAAGACACCTTTTATTGGTAGAAATCATTAACAGAGTAGAGTTAGGGTTGGTGTTTCATTCAGTTGTTCATTCATTAAAAGCTTATTAAATTATTTGTTCACTTGTCAATTAAAATCAGCACTAGATAATAAAATTATCTAGTAAAGGCTGATAATGAGTTCACTTGGATATAAATAAAGCTAACTTGAATTCTGTGTATGTATGTATATGAAACTCTTATTTTAAATTATAATAAGACAATGATAGTCTACTGTCTGACCTTGTAACGGCATCTGTCTGCAACATACAATGTAACAAGCACAGGGGGAAAATGCAATCAGTGTCCTTAAAATATGAATAGATAGCTATAGCCATGGGGCATAAGAAATGTTTATTTAGTTGGTAATTAAATTCCATCTGTTGAAATCAGAGTTTTCTTAGTTTGTGACGTATGGAATTGACCAGACTTTAAAAAGTTAAAACATTACTGGTGGTTGAGTTTCAAGACAAAGTATACATGGTTCAGTTCAGGAATACTTCAGGAAAACTTTTCAGACGTATATAGTAGAAAATGCCAAAGTTTCACTTACAGCATCTTTCTAGGGATGCACACGTTCAATCGTCCAACTGTTATATAACAGAATGGAGGCAATGCAGTTTCCTCATGAGCCACTGGGGGGCAAAACAGCACCATGAAGTCATTTTTCAAGTCATATAAATGACCTATTTTTCCCCGTGCAAAGGCACTGACTGGTGCTTCTTTGAAACGCATTGTCTATTTGTACCGTTACACAATTTGCAGACATTGCCACGTGTCTACACGTCAAAACATTCTTTTGAATCCCACTTAGCCGTGAGTGCCGAATGCCAGAAGAATAAAGTACTTTTCATTTATACCGTAAAGAAGCATATTGTGCAGTCTCTTACAACGTCATGCACCATTTCTCAGATCAGTTGCAGTAACAATGGCTAATAAAAAAATGAAGAATGTCACTTGATATATTCTTATACCCCTCAGGTTATGCTTATAGACCATTTATGTATGCTTAAGAGGGTTTAAACTGCAGCTATAGGAGGCTATAAATAACCCATCTCAAGTACCATCATCTACTACAAAGAAGTGCAGCCGTCAAATTAAAATGTGCGTTCGCCAAGACAAAACTACTAATAGCTGTTATGATGCAGCCAATGGCTTTGTCGAGAGATTATTTATTTATTAAAGATGCATTAATCCCCAAAGGCATGAAGGACTGTCCCTGCAGACCTCGCAGGTCTGTGGCCTTGGAGCTAATTGTTTGTGTCCTAAATCAGATCTTGGCTGAATGTAGAGCACCTTGGAAAGGGGAAATGTTGAAATGGATTTAACGATGCCAAGGGAGCTGGGTTAAATCTTCAGAGACAGCTGGCCCAGGGAGAGAGAGAGAGAGAGAGCGAGAGAGAGATGCTGAGGATGTGCGCATTAACTGGGGCGAGCTCATACCACCTCGCAGTGGAAGGATTAGACTGAGGAAATAGAGGCAGCTGCGAAAAACGAGAAAATTAGCTGAAGGTCTGGAGAGGAGATAGAGTTAAGGTCAGACGGAGATGGGACTGCTTCGGGTGTGCCCAAGGGGAGTGCAGGCCGAGCACGACACATCTGAATGAAGGTTACAGGATATACCGTGATCCTTCTTCATAACATGAAAAAGAAAAATTGGGATTTTTTTCTGTCCCTGTCTTTCAATGAATGGATGCTTTAGTCTAAATTTATATATATATATAAATTTAGACGTTTTATTAGCATGGAAAAAGGCATGACAGGTTGTGATGTTGTAAGAAAATAAACACTAATGGGGTGGTGTGATGTGGTCCAACATGTAACTTCATATCCCAAAGCGTTTCATACTACAGCAACTGGCCGACAATTTTGTATTTAATAAATAAGCAATGTGTCCAGATTTTGAATAGTTTTTAGTTAGGTTTAATGATGTCAAAGAGCAGTTTTTAAGCTTCTTATTAAAAAATATTTCTCTTTTTGATGTTAGTTAGATGTTTATGTTACTACAAAGCGCAAACGTCTACGTATAACTGTATATAACTTTTAATTACAGCTGAAATTACTTCCACGTCTACTGTTTACCTTCTGATTAATCAGGTGTGGAGAATTCAGTGGTGCTGTGGTACAAAGGGAATAATACCAATCACACCATTTTAACATAAAAATCCAGTCTCTTTCTGCAGTGTTCATGACTAATATAAAGTATGAAGTTTATTAAGACACAAACCCAGATATAGCCATTACAGTCTGTACTAGGACATTTGGTAGGGGTTAAGGGTGTGCTTAGTCTGGCAGAATGTTCAAGGAGGATGCCAGAATTGTGTGCAATGTATATTTACCAATTAATCCAGATGGATGTTGCATCCCGTCCTCGTTGTATAAGTTTACCACATGCACCCGAAGTTGCAGCAAACATAATTTGGAAAGAGCCCTTGAGAGTAAGTCATTCTCTCTCGCCAGCCATTCTGTTGAAGCACACTGAGCTTAGGGGACTTTTCAAGGCCTCAGCCTACTTCTCATCTGCAGGGAGGAAAAGGAGGAAGAGAAAATAGCTAAATGAGACATCACATGGTGCTTGTCTACAGCTACAGCTTTTGAAAATTTTGTAGCTGTGATTCTGGCTTTGATTTCATTCAAAAGGCTGTTTTATGCTCCATTGCACTGAACTGAGGGTCGTTTTGATTCTATTAAGGATTTTGATTGTCTGATATTTCACATACATTCAACAAAAATACTCACACTTGTATGATTGCATTGTTAGTACTCAACAATAGCTCCATTAAAAGAATTTGTAGTAAAATGAGGCGAAAGATGAACAGAAAAGTATGATTATTTATCTACATGCTGTTGACTCAGTACCAGATATGTCTGGTGGCAAAATTAAAGGCTTGACAATAGGTACAAATGTCCAATCAAACCCATAAATATACATTTTGCATCTAAGAAATGTGTTCAGGTTCTTTTTGTTTCTTTCACTATAATCTTTAATGGCAGGCCTTTTGAACCCCACTATTTGCATTTAAAACATGTAATGGTGTTGAAAAGCTATGATTTTCATAATCAAATCTTCCTTAGATAGATGCTCATTAAGTCTAATTTATTCACCGAGACAAAAGCATTGCTGCACATTACAACACATGAATGACAGACTTTTTAGTTTCATTTGCATGAACGCATGCAGCTTTTCCAGTCCAACTTACACTGTCCAAATGTGCACAGGATTTCTGTGAGCAACTGAAACCTGAAGTGTGAACTTGTTCAATGCATGTGAATTGCCAGTATAACAAGAACAACAGCTAATTGGCAAGAATGTGTTAAAAAAATCGAATATTATATACAGCTCTGTAGACGTAAGAGACTATTGTTGGAAACTGACCAGGGACAATATATTATATTAACAATCTGCATTAGCTCCTTAAAGATTCCCAGAAAGCATTGGCACGTCCAAACTAAATCATTTTTATATTCATCACTTCATGTTTTTTTATACCACAGCAATTTGCGAACATAATGTAAAATCATTGATTTATTAATGAATCTAATGTTGTACATTTGATCTATTTACCTGAAAATTATTGTTGTAAAACATCTTTGAAGCGAGTTAGTTCCTATTATCACGTATACCAGCTATAAACAATCCTTCCCTCACCAGCCTATCTTTTAAAAAATCTCTTTTAAAGTTTATATGACCAAATAAAAAGAAATATTTTCATGGTTTCATTGGAAAGCTGAAAGTCCTCTGTTCTGAAGACTGAATATGATTGAATATGGTTATAATTTATTTTAGACTATGCGGTGCAACATTCTCTTTACATTAACTTTTATTATAGAAACATTAATGTTAAACCAAGTGCATTAATATAACCCTCTGATTCACAAGTACTACTGTTGGGGATTAGGTCAATCAATAGCACTGTAGTATGATGGTTTACATCTGGTTTGTTAACTGTTATCTACAGTGGACTGTTCAAAGAAAGTGTTAGCCTCTAGTCTAATCTTGAGATGATGACACTGTCTAAAGAGGGGCTTGGACAGGGAAGGTTAACAGGACGGCTTTAGGGAACTGCACATCTATAACAGGTTGTAACTTACACAGAGCAGATTAGCATCCAGGGCATCTCCAAAGCAGTGTGACAGTGCAGGAATAATAAACAGTAAGCACAGGATGGACAATGAGGTCTTCCACCTGGTAATGTTTTGCTAAGGGTTAGACATTTTATTTTGATTTATTTTCTGCAAGACAAATGTAATAAGCAGTCTGCTACATATTCCCAAAAGCTAATGGGCATGTGCTAGAAAAGTGTAAGAATTTAAGTGTGTGTGTGTGTGTGTGTGTGTGTGTGTGTGTGTGTGTGTGTGTGTGAAATTAAACAAATAAAAACAGCAAAACCAACTATAATAATAACAGTATTCCTCCTCCTCTTCCTCCTTGTTTTACTGCTACTACTAATAATAATTTAATTCATTGTATTCATAGTACGCATATAAAGATATACAATATTATCTAAATAACTTTTTGATTCAGGTCGGTTTTTTTCAGTATACAGGTTGGGGATAAATTCTGGACACTGGTATCTTTTTTTCAATAAATGATTTGGCTCGATACGGTCTACTTTTGTAGGCTCATGTTGCAACTTCTAAAGTACATATATCTATAAATAAACAAACAAGCAAACAAATATACACGTGTACGTATACAATTAAAATAAAACAAGACAATTACAAAATTACTACTACTACTACAAATATATAATAATAATAGCAATAATAATAATAATAATAATAATAATAATAGTAATAATAATACTAAAGCTTGTATTTCCTGCACTGTGACTGATATTGAGAAACTGAGAAATCTTAAGTGGTGGGCTGCACCTGTCATAGAACTGAAAGCAGCATGGGTCTGTAGCTTGTGATGTTGTCAGAAATATCAAAACACATCCTTTCCAGATCTACAATTGGGAGTCCAATTACCCACAGATTGAGTTGCATTGACTTTAGGTTTCTTCGGTAAGGTGAAGTGAAGTGAAAGTGAACTATTTGCCTACTGTGTTTGCACACAGAGGAATGTGACCTCCGCATTTAACCCAT
>JAOVVF010000008.1:6750355-6760620 GCA_028565595.1 Duopalatinus emarginatus | reverse complement strand
TGAAACATTGCCCAGAAAAGGGGTCCCCCCCCCTACACACACACACACACACACACACACACACACACACACACACACACACACTCACTCACGTTCGCACTCTTATACGCACACAATCACTTACATTCTTGCACAAACTCCCCTACCCTCCCTTGCATCCACACTGACAGTTGCAACTCTTGTGTACATACACACACACACACACACACACACACACACACACACACACACACACAATAGTTTCTCATGCTTTTCTTTTCCAGAGCTTACAGTGATATAATTATCCACATAGCTAATTACCGCTATGATTATTGTCTATGTCTAACCTTAATCCCAGTATGCACTCAGTGGCTGTTTTTTAGTAGAAATAATAGCATTAATACGTTTCCCATGTGCAGAAGGATCAAAATTGATAGGCTGGTATGGCTTTTTGGTCCAAGACACACACATATTTCCTCTGGCTCTGTATCTGCCAGCTTCGACTTTAATGGTCTCAGTCCTTTGTGGATGGAGACAGTCCTCTCTGCATTTGTTCATGTGAACTTTCTCATGTCTTATATCATCCCGGAGTGTGCTGTTGCCCAGAGCATGGTGCCAGCCACAGCGGGGCTCTGTCTCAGCTGAAACAGAGCGTGGCCTGTGGTCCTTTCTAACCACAGCAACACACTGCAAAGACTCATTTAGGTTAGAGCAAAGCTGCCAAATTCAAGAGAGTAAGACTGTATTTGAGTTAAACTAAATTAATTAATTAATTATTTTTTTAGATTCATACAGATTATAAATCGCAGCTCTCACCCACGTTGCATTGTATTTTCAGTTATACAAGAAACAATGCACGTATTTGTGATATTCTTACCTTTATCAGACACTGGTAGCTCCACAGGATTTTTTTTTTTTTGCATATGAGAGATGATTATTATAAAGAATTAATGTCCATTATAGCACAGAGATTTTTGAATCAGAAGGCACTGATTAATTTTATATAATAGTATGACTTTTACAGTACTGTAACATAAATAATTAGTGGTTTATATTAATGCACTTGTTTAAATTGTCATTGTTTCTACAGTAACAGCTCATGCACATAGACTTACATGGCAGTCGCTGCCCATCATCTTAGGCTAATTATAAAGAAGGACATAATCTATAGCAACACAGTATAATCTTTTATATGATGAAGCTTTCTATAAAGGTTTCCACTAGAGAATAGTCTTCTGGAGCAAGGTCTATATGATGTCCTGTTTCATGACAAGCTGGGTTTCTTTTCCTTTTTTTCTTTTTTCTGTATTATTAAGCTGGTTGTACCGAGCAATGACCATAAAGTTGAATCAATCAATCTATCAATCTATCTATCTATCTATCTATCTATCTATCTATCTATCTATCTATCTAGTACAGAGTGCCAGTCTGTGCCATCTCTGCTACAATAAAACACTGTACCAAAGAACTACAGTAAGATCTATTCTTATATTCCTGCCTTTCTTTGTATGCTAATAATAAATGAATTGAGCACTGTGTGAATGTTGTAGTTGTGTCTGATTAACGGAGCTTGCACTCAGCACTAAACCTTTGTACAGCTGTAATGACTCTCGAACTTTATGTACCATAAAAAGGGAGACATGAGCAGAAAATGTTCTGTAAGCAAAGGAGTCTACATTTAATCAGTTGTCCTTTTGTTTCTGTTACAGTGTAATCTATTGAGACATCAATCTTTTGCACCATACTGTCAGCTGTTCATCTTTAGAAGTGGATTCTCACCTAGTTTGGTTCAGTGACCTTACTAACCTTACTGTATACCTACAGGATTTGAATGAAAACATCCTCACGTGCTGGAAAGCTGTGCATTTAATACCCATTGTAGCGCATGCTGATCAGAAAGAAGTAGGATGTAAGAGGTCGGGGAAGCTGAGACATTTCCTCCATTTAGATTTAATTCACTTCAGATGTTAATCAAAATCTACATTAGGCAATAATGTAGTTTACAGTCACACATTGTGCAAGTCAGAGTTTCTCAGCCTGTAACTGATTGTTCACTGTGTTCGTTTTTATTTCTACAGACCACTTGTTTTCCTATAAGGCACAAGGATTTGTTTACGGCACTCTTACATAATGCTGCTTTTTTACTTTCTGCATCAGTGGTTTCTGTATTGTGTTATGGGTTAGAATAGTGCATTCAGTGCTCTACATTATAATGATATATCTACTAGCTTCTCAGTACATGGTCTGTTTCATATAATGTATAGAAACAAATTATATTAATAATGGGGGGATGGGGGGTATAGCATGACGTCTAACCGTCATCGTATAAATTATCCATTGTCGTTTGTTGTTAATATTGTGGCGTGAATTGTTTTGAATTGAACTCTTGCTTTATAATGCACAGTGGTGCCTATTCATCAAAGCTGCATAGAAACAAGCACAGATTTGATTGCACAGAATGACATATAAACAAGTCTGTGTCTGACTCATGAAATGGCATGAAAAAGAGCCATAATCATAATGAGTACTGAATCAACTTCAGCAATGTGGACACCGGTTTCCTCCCACTAGTCTCTTCTTTACATTTCACATGCATATGGAAAGGCCCTGTTTACACCCACAGACAGTGTATCTAATGTATATGGAATAGATCCTGATTTATTCAGATGTTTTGAAATAAAGAGAATGCATTGAGCAGTCTATCCATTCAGCAGTCTAACCAAGATCTGAGGAAGATCTGTGCACAGAAGTAAATGGAAAGAGGAAAATATATTTCAGTGAAGCTGAGTTTATGCTGCTATTATCTGAGGTTGCTGGGAAAAAAACAGTTGTGAAAGTGTGCTCAATTTTTTTTTATAAAGCTGCCTAAGGCCATAAATTGAATTTAACTTTAGGGAGTTTATGAACTCTATTTATTTATTTCTCCCAATTATTTTTCCACATTTGTATTCATTTTAGAAATTGGAAATCAGCTTTCATTATTTCATCATTTAAACATTTAGGTGAGCCATGTTTTCTTCTGAAACAATCAATTAAAAATATTTCAAAAAAACAACCCTGAAAGGCAGATAGGCAAATTAATACAATTTTGTTGGTCTGTTCAGGTGTGAAATTACATCATAAGCTCAAAAGGAAACAATAAAGTGTCTTCTTATAATCTATGTGCCCAAGTTTCCATATTCAGCTCAGAGCTGGATAAGTCTGATGGATAAGACTAATGAGTCTGATAAAGAGCCACATCTGCACATTTTGATTCAGATTTTCAGATTAGGTTTTTGAAAAAAAAAATCGACATATTTGTAGGAGGTACGCACAGAGATACTGCTCTACTTATACTTATACTGCTATACTTGTTACAGTTTTGAAGATTGATATTGATTATTCAGCTGTAAATCAAGCATATTTTTAAATTAATCCAGGTTATTATGTCAGAATCACACACATTGTGACCAGATGATCGTTTGCCTCTGGGAATTGTGCATTCCCCAGAAGTCTTCTTTTTTTATTCAAACTGCATTTTCTTCCATTGATTCGCTCTTTCTCACAGCACTGCTCCCAACAGAATTCACTATGCCAGAGTGGAAGGAGTTTATTAAGATTTCATTTAGCACAGCAAGGACAACAAAAGTAATTGCAGGAGGAATTCCTTCTAAAGTGGTTGCACACCTCCCCACTTTATGCAAAGTGATATCAATGTGTTAACATTCGATTAAAGCAAAAGAACACATAGACTTCAAGACTTCTGGAATGTAGACTTCAAGTCTACAAATACTGAATGACCAAAAAGTAAACAGACATCTGATCTTTATACCCATATGTAGATTTTTCTGACAAAGCATGACAATGCCCCTGTACACAAAGCAAGCTCCATTAAGACATGGTTTCTCAACAGTGGAGTGGCCTCAACAGAGCCCTGACCTAAACTGCACTCAGCACCTTTGGAATGTACTGGAACACCAACTATGCCTGAGGTCTCCTCAGCCGACATCAGCGCCTGACCTCACTAATGCTCTTGTACCCGAATGGACGAATCCCCACAGTCCTGCTTCAACATCTAGTGGAAAGCTTTCCTAGAAGAGTGGCGGTTATTATAACAGGAAATGGGAATCTAATCTGCAATGAGATGTTCAAAAAGCAGATATCTGAGCTGTGTGATGGCAAGTCCACAAACTGTAGTTACATATAACAATATAACAACATATATGTATATATATATATATATATATATATATATATATATATGTATAACAACATAACAATATTCAGCTATTTTATAACTGGAAGAATGTATGCCTTTTTAATGGCATTGGCTTGGGATGTCACCAGCAGGATTTTGTTGTCATAGTAACCATTTGAAACCTTGAATATAGCCTGTTTTCTTTACTGCCTGCTTTACTTTTATTTATTTATTTTTTATCTATTTATTTATTTGGTAAATTGTGAATATATTAGTCAGCTAGCCCCAATAATAATAATAATAATAATAATAATAATAATAATAATAATAATAGCAATAATAATAATAATAATAATAATAATAATAATAATAATAATAATAACAATAATAATAATAATAATAAAATGGCTTTAAATATAATGTATTGCTCGAACTCAGAAAAGCGAGCATAAGAATGTTAATGAATGTTAATAAACCCGGTTTGCTGCATATTTGTCTATACCACTGAGCACAGCCTGTTAGCTTGCTCCAGAGGCCATGGCCACTATTAGGTTTTTTTTTCTGTTGATAACAGCAATACACAATAGCTACATTCTGCAACTTGCCAAAAGAAATGCTGGTTTTGAGAAGGCAATGTACACAATTATGTCTGTGGCAGAATGAAATTCACATTTTAATGTAGTCATTAAAACTGACAGTTACATATATACATACACATATAAAAACAGTTTATGTAATACATCTAAAGCCTTTGTGTATAATTATACAGTAATAAGTTTAAAAGGGAAAATGGGTGGTAGAGGAACAGGCAATTCTGGCTGGTCCTGGAGGGATTGGAATACTTCAATAAAAAGCTAACTTATTTATAGTTTTGTTCTTTGTGTTGTGGTTAGATATTATCTTTTGACTTGGCTTGAGAAGGAATTTAACAGGCTTTACATAGTCATTGGTATTTCTTTATTGGTACCTGTTCTTGTAACCTTACCCATAGTCAGTAATTGTTCATTACTGTAGTTCAAAATATATCCAGTACACAGCACTGACATATTAACAGTGTATACATTTTTATGACGGTCACCTGCACATACTATATAACAGCTGTATATAACTGGTTACTATGTAACTAAGAACTGTTTTTATTATTATTATTATTATTATTATTATTATTACTATTATTATTATTACATTAGCAGGAAGTTAATAACATATCACTAGCAACGGTATGTTTGATTTTTTTAAAGCCTGCAATGGAAGTCATAGCCATTCCAGTAGCTGTACAACAATGAAAGCATTTTTAGGCAGAAATCCAATTAAATATTTACACAAACAGGAATATGCTGTTGTTGTAAAATTATTTACAGCACATATTTTTGTATGAGGTTGATTGTGGTTCAGGGATACATACTGATTGAGTCATATCTGACATTGGTTATGTTATGACTATTTGTTAAAAAATAAAGAACACAATTTAGGTCTCATGACTCACAATTTAATTCTATACTGCCCTACATAAAATGGAGAAACCATTATTTCATCGCCTACATGGTACACTTATAGGGAGCAAGAAAGAAAAGATGAATCTTCTGAATAATAAATAGTGAACTCAACACCAATATAATGAACAAATGCACAAGTATCCAAATTATTCAGGCCGGTCCTAATTGTGTTGACTCAATAGAGGGAAAATGCTCCTTGCTGTAGCAGAGTGGTAATATTAAGCAGTTTCTCTATGTTGAGTCTTTCAGAAAGACGTGACCCCCAGGCTCATGCTCATTTTCCCATTGTCCCATCCTTCCCAGATCAGTACATAAAGTTTGAATAAATGAACTCAACTCGACGGCAAATCGAAGGAGGTGGCTGCAGTAGATTTTATTGCCATCCAGTGCTGGTGCTTAACTAAAAAGGGACTTCGTTTAAATTTTCATTATGCTGGTTTCAGCATGGTGACACAGTAGGTAGAATTTCAGCCTCAAAGCTGCAGGATATGATCCTGAGCGAGGTTTACTGTCTGTGTGGAATTGTGTATGTTCTGCCTATGGCTTCTCTGCTTTACTTCCACCTCTCAAAAACATGTAAGTAGGTAGACGGGATACACTAAATTTTTTTGAATGAAGGTATGATTGTGTGTGTGTGTGTGTGTGTGAGTGTGTGAGTCTGACCAGCATAAAGCCATTTCTGAAAATTAATGAAGGTTTTCATTTTAAAATGTCATGTTATTGTAAGGCATAATGTATGAATTTATTGGAAACTAAACCTGTTACTAGCTGACACATTTTTCTTACCTGTCATACATACTAACTGCACAAAATCCAAAAAGATTTTTCTCCATACTTCAGAAATGCACTTTCAAATAGATGACCTTTAAGAAGTGCCATAAAAGTACATGTTTAAACCTTGTGCTCTTATTATAGCCTTAAGTAAGGCTAACAAAATTTTATGGACTGAAAATCACCAAGCTATTGGCATTGGTCTATTTTTTTTTTTTTTGAAATTATCAGCCATTATGTTGGTCAGCAATTTTCATATTAGTTGGGTCAGCGATGTAAATGACTTCCTGATAATTTTCCCAACATATGCCTGTGATTTCAGCCATTTGTAAGCATTTCTCTGGCCAGTGGAAAGGTTGTAAGCTAAGACTTTAATGAGCTTATAATGGGTTAATATCAGTACACGTCATTCAGAACACTTAGGATAACTAATGGATGACACAGTCTGGGTATGGTTTGCATTACCTCCACTGTCACCTTACAGAAGAGATTAAAAAAAAACACTTAAAAAGGAGTTCCCCAATCAGGCAGAACTGTATCTGCTTCACCAAACCAGACCACCTTACTATAACTGTCACTTCAGTGCTCCTCAATCTTAGATGTTGTAATGAAATCAGCACAATTGCAGTTCTTGACATTTGACTTTAAAATCTTAAATTGCCGCACTGCATTAGGTTTAGTATGTGCACAGGCACTTAAGTGACTCTCGGAATCTCATTTCTTTTCTCCGTTTTCCACTTGAAGTCCTCCCTCGTGTGAATTAGATGTGTCATACCATCTGTCAGCCCAGAGTGTTGCTCTTTGCACCTCTCGAGTGGACCTTAATTCTGTCTGTGACAGGGCCCATATGACAGTGAGCTTCCTTTTCCAGAAAGTGCCACCCCGATTCTAGCAGATGTATTTTTCAAAAATGTTTATCCAGAACCGGAGAGCCACCTGTCTCTCTGCCGGATGCCAAGGTCCATATGCTGGGTTTTGAAATTCTTTAAAAACGAACCTGTCACCTTGAATTATACAAGTGCAGCCAGTTTTAATAGACAAATTCCCTTAACAAAGTACAGGCCATTCCATGTCAGAACACTGGCGCTAAGGAGTGTCACAGATCAGTTATATTTTTCTTTGGGCATATGATTTTATCCAGAGATATCATCTCAAATAAATCCATATAACCGGGCAGTTGAGGGTTAGGTTGAAGAATAAGGTCAGAGACGACAGCAGGGAGAGCTCGGAAATCCCAGGATTTAAATTCTCGTCATATCAGTCACTTTCTACCAGCTGAGGTACTACTGCCCTGGATAATGTCATATGAATGATAGTAGGAACTGACTCACCTTTGCACTTTTCTCATTAAATATAAAATTGTTCACTTGTAACGGCTAATGCCAGCATCCATCAACCTTTAATAATTTCATAACCCTGACTCAGATTTAGAGTGAGTCTTTTAGGAGTTCCAAAGTAAAAGGAAATCAAATCAAAAAGAAATCAAATAATTTAAAAACCCAAGCAAAACCTCAAATCCCCTAATTTCAACATTTATAATGAAAGGGATTGAGAAGCCTCTTAGCAGCTGGATGGAGGTTTGTTTGTTACCTCTGTGTGATTGGGTCACAGATTTGACAAGAAAGAGCCTTTTGGGAAGCTTTAGAAAAGATTTAGAGCCAAGAACAAGTGCTACGGTGCTAAATGTCGTTCAGTGATCCATGTAATGTTTCTGATTTCACACTGAACCCATATAACCTCTTCAAGTACCTTAAAATAATTAGACTTGTTTTTTCTTATTTTATATTTATTTTCTCAGCTACAGTTAATATTTGATGACACCTCTACTAGAGGGAATAACAGCTCTACCAAGACTCAACCAAGGTCAAGGATGCTTGTAGAGGAGCTGGGAGTGCATGCGGAATATTTCTCCTTTATGCTTCTACCTTTGCCTTTCTGTACCACGGGTTTTTATTATAGTTTATATCTGAAGACTGAAATGACCAGGACAACATGCAGATTTGTGTCTCTGCAGCAATTTCTGGGTTCATTTCCAAAGTTTTCACATGAATGAAGAGTAAACATTGTTTTCGAGCTGAACTGCTTCACTAATCTTCAGCCACAGGACCACCTGCTGCAAAAAACACCTCCAAAGCATTATTGATCTACCTCCATATTTCTCAGTGGGTATGGGTGATTTTCTTGTATGCAGCCCCAATATTCTTTATTAAAAAAAAAGTTGAGGATTCATTTTGTTGGATAAAATGTGGCTGGTTACTCAAATGTTTACAGTTGAAAATTCCAATGTTTGTGTAAGGTTGATTTTATACAATCCTTTTTGCTCATTTACAATAACTGAGAAATTGGCTGTAGGCTTGTGTAATATTTGTTTATGCCACAAACAATGTCATCGTCCAAAACTGATAGAATAAAAAGGCAGGAAAATGAGCAGTTCCACCATTTTAGATTTGCAGAGAGTAGGAAAGAACAGAATAACATTATCAGCTGCAGAGTCAGAAAAGGCTCGTGCAGCCGCAACTGCTCAAATTGAGCTATGTGGTGGATATTTAGGTGACTCTGCATTAACATAAAAAAATTGCATAACAGTATATTTTTAGTATAATGCTTTTACCAATCAGCTGTCTAATATCGTCAGCATTTACATTGTTGATTTGCTTCTCAGGCAGCACAATGTGCCATATTGCTTAACAGCAGGATGGGCCTGGGTTCGATTCCCCAGCCTGATGGCCAAGAACCTTAATGTGTAGAGTTTACATGTTCTCCCCATGTCTGCATGTTTTTTCTACCACAATCTAAAGACCCACAGTCATGCAGTCCAAAGACATGTGAATTAGAGACTAAATTGCCACTAGGTGTGAGTGTATGTGTGTGAATGTGTGGACTGATGACCTGCCCAGGGTGTTTCCCCGTTTTTTTGCAAACTGACCACTAGGATAGACTCCAGCATGACCCAACAGTAGTGAATTTGTTGCTCAAAGTGGACATAAGAAAACATCATAATTATTTACTCTATGACTGACAGGTTTCTATTAGTGGCAAACTAAATGTTGTTTGTTATCTGGACAGTGAGCACAGCTTTGAAACACAGCCTTTATTATTATTATTGTTATTGTTGTTGTTGTTTTACTTTTTACATTGAATTGTGGTTGTGATTTCACAAATCTTTTTGAGTTTACTCAGGTTTTGGTAACTGTAATTAATTTGCCAGTCGATATATAGACAACATATACTGGCATTTAAGGGAGAATTAGGATTATAGACCAGAGGTGGAAAGAGTACTAAAATACTGTGCTCAAGTAAAAGTACTATTACTCTAGTAAAGTTACTAGTCTAAAAATCTACGCAAATTAAATCTAAAAAGTGACTCATTTAAAATGTACTGCGTTACTTCGTTCCTTTTTTTCAAACCAAAAGGTTGGAGTGTTTCTCCTGTCTAATGCAAACAGGTCAAGTGGATGTAAATGTCATAATAACTGTTTTTTAATTCAAATAGTAAGAATAGTCATAATACAAACTTATATACATAACTCAAAACACGGCAAAGAAAACCTTCAAGATGTAAGACAAAAAAACTATCTTGTCAAATTACGAAGCATCAAAATCTAAACATGTAAGGTCAGCCTTTCCCTAAAGTATAACTAGATCACAGCTCCTTTAGTTGTGCTCTTTAGAGCTCTACACTCTGAAAGGTGATGAGTTTGGGAAAAAGCTTTTTGATGTGTGGAAATGAGTTCAGAAGATCTCTCTTGTCCCAAATTGCAACTAACATTAGCAATATGTAAGTAATGGCAGGCATCAAAGTCTTATGGATAATTTGTGCTACCAAACTATGAATGCTACCT
>JAOVVF010000008.1:6738343-6749482 GCA_028565595.1 Duopalatinus emarginatus | reverse complement strand
TAGCAATCAACATTAAATTGCATATTTATATTAATTGTACTAAAGTTAAAGTAAAATTAGTGAAACTTTGCAAAAACAGGCCTTAATTAAGCAATCCACAGTTAAGAGAATTACGATTACCAATTGAGTTAAAACAAAAGAAATAGCACCCTATACTTGAAAAAGAAGACACATGTGCTGAGCTGCAGTGGCTGAGCTGCATTATTGGAAGATCAGTACACCATTCTTTCATTACACTCTTTCTCTGTTTAGTCACTGTTTAGTCAACACAAATTATTGATGAATTGATACTTGTTAAACAAGGCCCACTGAGCACACAATTTGTGGGTAGTTTTTATAGCTGCTTCAATTTTGTAGAAAGTGAAGTCCATGAAAGTATTAAACAGAAACAATTTTTATTGGAAACTGGGTTGTTTTGCTGTATAAATTTGTGATTTTTTTTTTTAAATAATGACCTAGCATTATTAGTATTTTCCTTGATTCTAATAGGCAATGCTGTTTGTGTCCACTCTTCTGTGTACACGCCTGCAGATGTGCTGCAGTGATTTATCTATTCCCTGAAGAAAAGCCATTTCAGTCCTGCCAAAGCAAATGAAGGGTGGCAGACTTTAGCCAAGCCAAAAGCCATGAGTTCTGCCTGAAAGAGCAAAGCATTTTGAAGAGAGCGCATTTTCTCTGTGGATTTTTTTTCCACTCTGTGCTGAAAACACAACATTATCATTGTGTCATTTTTCTCTCTCGGCGTGTGAAAAGCTGTCATGTTTTTAGGATTTGACTACGAGGCCATAAAGGACATCACTGTGGCATTGTGAAGCTCTCAGCTGTGGTGACAGCTTCACACACACTCTTTCTCAAGCAGAATTTCACAGCTGAAAAATTATGATTTTATTGTTTCGCCATTAAGTCTTTGAAGTCTAATGGAAACCGAGTTTCGGATTGTGTATGTCTGTCAGGGCTTCAACTTTTAATTGAGATTGATGATCCACTTAATCAGAGTATGAACATGGAGCAAAGTTCTAGTCTGCAGTTGGCAGTTAATGCACATTAATGCAGCCATGAGTCAACAATTTTTGATTCTTGTGCAAGACAGAAAGTGTGATGGTAAGCATACAGAAGCAATGCATGCATTGTTAATTAATAAGCATTATGTTTTGCCGCACATGATGTGCCTTTGAGGTTAAAACTCAATTACGATCGAGGGATTTGTTTTGTTTGGAACAGCGAATCTAGTTTCCAAAGTTAAATTAGAATCTTGGTTATGTGACGTATTTGAAAAAGTTAAAGAAATTAAATGACTCATATTATGACTCACTTGATATCTGTGTGTCTTTCTATAAAAGTCTCTGTGTTAATGTCTTACGTAGTCTTTCTGTGTTGGTGTGAGTTGAATATCAGTTATTGTCATGGGTTTTAATATTATTCAGTTAAGGTTTATATACCTTTTTTTTGTGCAGTTATTAGTCAGTTTGCTGATGAGTAATGATTCTTGAGAGTTTTAACACTTATTCAACTAACTGTGCTAAAAAAACAACCTTGTTTCTTGTTAAAAATCATTTTCACTTTGGCTGAGTGATTGTCCATCGCTCCAACACATTATGTTTTATCCCTGAGTTTAATGACTTGGAACGGTGCATTTAAGAATTATGCATTTTATTTGGGAAAGGTAATTAATTGTGGACAAATCTGCATAAGAAATTGGTAAAATTGTTTTGATGAAATAGCATATTGAACATGATATGCTAGACAGAAAACCGATAACACTGATTATCATGATGGTAAAGTTTTTTTTTTTCTCTTCCAAATTTAGTTATTGCCAATTACCACCCACTGTTCTCTCATATCACACTAGTGGGAAGAGTGATGGCTCCACATGCCTCCAGACACACTTTGAGGAGACATTAACCACCATCTGCTGTGATCTTATGGATGCCTATGATTGGCTTCAGTTACTATAATCAACAAGGAAGAGATGAACACCATGATCCAGAGAGGAGGGCCAATTATGCCACAAATGGCTTGGGCATCTTCCGGCTTTGAACCCATGATCTTCTCACAATAGAGCAAACTTTTGTTTCTCTCTCTATTGCACCACTTGGGAGTTCCTGACAAGAGATGAAAGTTGACCACTGTAGAACATTATTGATCCACCTGAAGGTCTTCCTCCTGACCTGCGTTTCCCAAAAGCATAGTTTCTAACTATGTTAGCGACCTACATAGTTGGGACAATGCAGTTGTGATGCAAGTGTTTCCCAAAACCATAGTTGGAACTACAGAGGTAACCAAGTTGGTAACTTGCATAGACCGAACCATCGTTAAGCGACACAGGTGTTTCCCAAAACCATAGTTCGACCGAACATTCGCAAACACTGTCATTATGCTGTAAAGTTAGAACTTCCTGGGTATTACATCATCGATGATGGAGGATGCAATGTAATGAAGCATGTCAGTAAGCTAAAAATTAACATCAATCATCTGGTATGAATATTTAGATGCCAAATGCTTTGAATGTGCAGTTCTTAATACATTCATGAATGTATTTCTGTGTTCCTAAGCATGGTTGCATTCATCAAATAATATTGCTATAACAAACGAGTGTAAGCTGTGTAACATACACCACATTATTTCACCTTCAAGGACTTCAACGAGTCAGTGCTTACTGAGAGCATTTATTGTGATTATGGGAAAAAAAAGCTAAAAGATAATGTCAGCGACCGGGTTTCAGTTCCAGGTTTACATGTTTGTAAAACACCAGCTAAATCAGGAACACATCACGTTCACATATTTATTTCTGTGCGCTACTGAGGCACATCATTGAATGTGCCAGTCCATCTTATTAATAACCATGTGTTCATTTATTTGATTTATATATTTATTTTTTTTATTTTTATTACTTATTATTTTCCACATACGATATATTTTCTTGCGGCTATGAATGCTTAGGACTTCTTGTAAAAAGAATAGTTGGATATTATTATATTATTTTATGATTTATCTTTTATTACATTTAATTGTTGATTCTATCGTTAAGTTTGTTGTTTTTGGTGGTTAGTTATATGATTACAGTATGTTCAGATGTGAGTAGTGTACATTAATTACGTGATTTTGATTCCAACTGATGTATTTTGGCATCATATTACAAGCTTTATGAGTTTCCCACTGTGAGAATCAGACCAAACATCCCTGGAAACATTGTAGTTCAGACTGCTGTGGTTCACACTACTGTGGTACAAACAAAGTACGATTGTTTTAGGAAACAGGCATGATTCAGATGTTAGTTAGTTTAACAATGCATTGTACCATGTTAGTTCAATGCTAGTCTCCATCGTTGCACAGGAAACGCAATTAATTAATCGGCCCTCATGGCTAAATGATTTTCTTTCTGTCTGTCTGTCTGTCTGTTTGTCTATCTATCTACCATCTTTTTCCCCAATCTCTTTCTTTTTTGAGGTTAGAGCAGATTTGTTTCTAGCCCAGAATAAAGATTCATGGCTGCCTGCTTCTCTTCATCTGGTGTCCGCGTTATAATTTATTTCAGCCTGTTTTGTTAACATATTTATAATATTATCAGTACTGATTGATACAGTCTGTGTGAAATCTAGTAGCAGGTGTAATTTACATAAAACAAGCTGTATGACTTAATCATTTGTATTGCTTGGAGAACAAGCTAGGAGTAAATGGACTAAGCACAAACTACTGATTTGAGAAGAATACATAACTATGTGAATAGCGATACATAGAAAATAGGAAATCCTACACCTCAGAATACAACAAATCTATGCCACATGTGGGATCTACCAAGTATTAGGATGTTGTACCAGCATTATATATCCGCCTGTTCAAGACAAAGGTTAAAAGTTAAAAGTATTGTTATCTCTTTGTAACAATGAAATAAAAATAGATTTCTGCCTTATCACATGACTGACATTATAATATTGTAAGAAAAGACCACACATGTTATTAAATATTTCTTACTTTGTAAAAACCTACTAATGAAATAATAATTCCAAGAAAAAAAACAGGTGAAAACTGTTAAACATTGCTAGATACTGAAAGCCAATACTTGGAGCTATTTCAAATCCCGCTACCTGCTGCACTACACACACGGATGGAGGAAATGATTGGAGGTGGAGATCCAAAGCTGTAAATAAAGTCAAAATCCTTTGTTTGATTGTTTGTTTTATTTATTTATACATTTTTAGTATTGCATTGTTTGTTGAAAATAGGTGTAACAAAAGCTTTTTTAACACTAAAAAACCTCAACAGTTTCAACACTAATCTTACCACACTTCAAACGTCAGCAAGGCTCAAATCCTGTGGTTATCTGTGATCAGAGACCACAACAGCGTATAGCTAAAACGACAGCCAAATGTTTTCTGCCTTTTTTGTGAAGGGCACAAAGTTGTTATTCTTAATCACCAGAGACATTATCAGGAAAAAGAATAAAGATGATGACTACATAAAATCACCCTCCTAGGGATTTAAGTACTTGCTTGTTTTCCATATTGTGTATATGAACATAATTGGTTCATCTTTAGCTCCGTTAATTGGTCCTCTGGGCGAGCGTAACATGTGACACAAGCAAATTGGAGCTCTGACTTGCCTGGTGGTCTAGCTAATGAACTTATCATTTGTTTAGCACTGTAATAGATGAAATGTTCCTAACACAAACACTGAAGGCAGAGTGGCTCTTATTGACCTATTAGTAGAAGTGAACATTCTCAAATTACATTTTGATAAGTGATTAATATTTTGTTTCCTAGTGCACATTAGAACACAAATACAGAGCTGTATTCTGTTATCTGAATAGGAATTTTAGTCAGTTCTGTATCTGTCCTACTTGTCATGATATCCTAACTGTATCTTACTGCTGTTAAATCCAACGAATGATGAAGCATCTGGCTATAAATCACCTGAATATATATCTACAATGGTAAAGACTGCTTTCAAGGTTTATGCAAGGAAGATTAGCAACCTTTACAGTGACAGGCATGTTTCAGCAGCACCATTCAGGAATCTAGCATTGGAACAGCAATGTTAAATCTCACACTGACTGACGGCATCTCAGCGGTCAGCCTTACTCTTTCATCCTTAAATCACCTGAAAAAAAGTGGCTTAAACCTGCTCAAAGGTGTCACAGTTTCCCATGCAGACCTACAGGTTCAGCTGGTGAGTATTTTATAATTACATTTTATAGCCATCTGGTTACATTTCTTATTGGATATGTGTGTTGAATACGAGAGACTTTTTAAATGAGTGTCATTATGCTACGATGATGCTCTGTGCTTGGTATTAGATAAGTTTTTAGAGTTGAAAACTGGTGCCTTCATTATAAGTAGAAAATTAGCCAAAGAATTAATCTCTAAATGAGATGGCATGCCGTGGGAAGGTGCCCTCGGTGGAGCCACAGCTTTAGCTGCCACCGATAGCGAGGATAATTGATAGTCTAAAGGGCTCTGATCATGCCCTCGGAATAAAATTATTTATTTTACAGAAA
The DNA here is from genome assembly GCA_028565595.1 of Duopalatinus emarginatus. Taxonomy (NCBI): domain Eukaryota; kingdom Metazoa; phylum Chordata; class Actinopteri; order Siluriformes; family Pimelodidae; genus Duopalatinus; species Duopalatinus emarginatus. Next base: position 6,743,988 of record JAOVVF010000008.1, on the reverse strand, counting down.
GCTGTGAAAGAGAATCTATCGTGCCAAGGTCAGGAAGGTCAATGTTGTTGTTCTCCTCAGAGTGCATTGCTCTCATTTGTCTGCCTGAGGGGGGGACACATTTGTCCTGCAAATAATGGAATGCTTCTGGACCGTGTCGGAGCATCTGATAAAATTAGCTCTGGAGCAAGGGCATGTGAGACCACCTTCATATAGCTCCGGCAGGCGTTCTTCTGAAGATCCGCTTTCTAACCCAAACTCAAAAGTTTTTTGAATGTTCAGCTGTGTGTGCCAGCCACATACGGTTGGTCAAATACCACAGCCTGCAACAAAGTATGTAAAACCATGAGGGGGCAGAGCAGTGCAGTAGAGGGTGAGATGGACTTTGAATAGAATGACCTTTAGCATTAGCTGTTCATTCAGGGCAAAGAGTAGAGAAGGCAGCGGGAACAGTGTAAGACTTACACATTGCTCATGTTATCTTTAGGTTTTGATAACATTTTGAACTTTTAAGCAATCCTCAAAAGGCACAGGGTAATCAGTGACCTCTTCAGATAGAAACCGTAATTCCAACAGGAACCAGTGGGAATAAAGGAGAAAGCTGTGTTTAAGTTAAACTCTGCTGCTGCCAATACAAATGCACACACACACACACACACACACACACACACACACACACACACACACACACACACACACTTAGATGTGATATGAACAGAAACAAAAGATTTACCACTGCAGCACGGATTCAAAATGTTAAAAATGGATGGCAACAAAATTATGGAATCAAGGGTATGGAATCCATCAAACCAATGGATGGAAACACAATTTTAACCATGAGTTTTAACCATGCATTTTAAAAAATTCAGTGGCCTACAGGCAGGAATTAGGGTGATGAGATAATGCACGTAAATACAACACTTTTATTCAAAGTATACAATATATTGGATTATATATAAGATAAAAGGATGGCTGGATGGATTGACAGAAACAGACATGCAGTACTCTTTTTCAGTAGGTTGTACTGGTGGAATCCACCTTACCTATTTCAAGCTCTGGCCACCATAAATGAGGCATCGGTGCATGCTCATGGAGCCTGGGTTTTTATCAAGATGTTGACAGGATGCGAGCTCTTTCTCATCTCCTGCTGAAATTGCTGTTCCAGAAGAAGCTGATTCGCAAAGGCTTGGGGCTACTGCAGTGCTCCATCTACAGATCTACAGATAGCTGCTCGCAGATTAGTGAAATTGTTCTTGCTCTCTGTCCCGGCAGCACCACAGTACACATGTAGGCTTGTTGGAATGCTTTGCTCTTATTAGTATTGTCAGGAAAGTGACACTAACTGAGCAAAAGTTGTTATTTGCTATGGGTTTGCTATTTGGTTTCTGAATGGGAGTTTATATCGGAGATGGTCGCTGCTCACAGTCAGCCTTTGGGGGCTGCTTGAAAGTGCAATATATCAAAACCTTGAGATAACACAAGCGATGTGAATCTACCACCTTTGCTGGGTTCCACAGCTTTGTTAAACAATTATAAGCGGAATTGTGATATTATGAGCCTTTGTGGTTTGAACAGTGTTTGAGAATCAATACTGTCCTCTAGTTGATACGTCCATAAGAACTCTAATAGATATTAATGCATTTTTATCAGCCTGGATTGTCCTAAAATTTTGTCCTTTCCTTCTCAGTAACAGTTTCATGTTGGTTAGGGTGTGAACTTTAATTTGATCTGCAAATGTCAATTTAAGAACATGTCATTCTTAAGTGTGATGAATAATTTCTATTATGCTTATGTTAAGTCAGTATTAATAGAACAAGAAGCTTTTAGGGATTTTACTACATCAAACTGGGATCAAATAGAAAGACAATCACCTGCTGTGTGTTATTTATACAGAATGCTTTGGGGGTATATATTTATTTTGCTGGTATGGTTTGCCTCGACTGAACCCTTTAGAATGAAGAATTACTGCAACTCCATATAACATTCTGCTGACTGCCCGCTTTCACTCTAAAAGGAAACATTTCTCCACCAGGATAACTCTGTCCCTATCCATAGGCTACGAGAGTTTAAGCTTTGTCATGATAACCCTATATTTCAGAAAAATATATTGTGACATACACTGACCTGCCAAAAGTTATGAAACAGCAGCTAGTACCACAAGATAACCTTACAACTTCACACATCACAAGCCATGAGGCAACACTACTTCATAATCAATTTACCTAATGCTATCCCATCACTTTTGGCATGTCAGTATAATGTATCACATTGATATTATACCTCGTGTGATATAGTATAGTTGACATTTTAGACACATAATTCATCATTTACTTATTTAAAATAATATTTTACCTTATATAACCTAATATAGTTCCTTATGATCAATTATTAGTTAGAAGCGGCTGAACAGAAAATTAGCTAAATACAGGAAGGATAAAACAAATATTGTATAATGTCGCTCTGCTTGTCCTACCACTCTCTTGCTGGTGAGTTTTCAGGTCTGTCAGTATGTTTATATTTGATTTTACTCTTAGATTTGGGCTAGGTTTGCCACTATCACAGCATGAGCAGCATAGGTGTTCCACAAAATCCATCACTTGTGTGCACTGAAGCTTGGCCCTGACAGATATTGACAGTATGAGAAAATAACTATGGAGCAGAAAGCTATGGTGCCCCTTTGGGGTATGTAAAAGCACTGACATCATGGTGTTAGAACTATTCATATATATTTATGATGCAGTCTCCTGAAAGCATTTAGCTCTAAATCGAGTTGGTATTGATTCGTTTATTCGCACCTGCCTGGAGAATCTCCTTTGTATTTTACGTGCTTTATGCAGTATGCAATGTATTAACAATTGTGAAAGGCATAAATGCAGAGAGTGCAAGGCCATGAGCGTGTACCGAGCATGTGAAAGATTCTATTCCTTTTCCTTTTTGATGTTCGGCGGCTGATGCTGTACGGCTGCATGGTAAATTGCATTACCTTTGAACAGGTTTAAGCTGCCTTTTTTCAGGTGAACCGAGGGCGAGGCAGTGGTGTGGGTAGGTACTGATTGGGACTCTTATCGCATTCTGCTGGCTGTCTTTGTTGCATTATTTTTTTCCTTATTTTACATTTGCTAATGTTTGAAATTTTTTTAAAGTATTCTGTAGTTTGAGGTTTTTAAAACTTGTATCTGCTGCATCTGTTTGGCATGTAGGATGATTACCATGTGAAAAAAAATGAATAAATACATACATAAAAACAAATATTTGTTCATCCACCCATCCGTTTATTCATTCATTTAAAAACATTCATGCTTTTATAAATGCCTTCATGAATTTCTTACACAAAATAAAAACACTCTGCCAGCATTGTAGATATTTGTGTGTATTTGTCCATGCATGAATATTAGAAAGCTTACAGAAAGGTCAAACAAACCTTAATTAGTTGCTAGAAAATTTTGGAAAAATGGGTAAATCTACATTAAAACATCATAGTAGCTTGGTAAGACCTTATGGCTGTAGCATGTAATGATAGTTTTCCTCTTCTTCTTCTTACAAGTCTGGTCACTTTCCAATTCCCACCCACAGGCCAGGTCTCCTCTATTACATGGCAGCTACCTGCAATGAAGCCAGCATCAGACCTTTAACTGCTGCTCATGATACATCACACGGCAGCTGAACACACTGGGAATAAAGACAGTGCTGTATGCCCCCTCGTGCACACAGATAACTGCAATTTTACTCTCTTGTACCTCCAGCGATGGATGACTTCAGGATTTGAACTTGTGAGTTGCTGATGATGTTTCACCACTCAGGTGTCAGACTTTTATTGGATGCCAGCACAGGCTGTACTGATAAACAGAAAACAGCAAACAGTCTGAAGGTCATAGAAAAAAATTTAGTCAAAACACATGTAAACACGGAGGTGATCTGCAATCAGACTAAATGAGGGCAAAATGAGAATCAAAAGTGTACAAAAACAAGTGCAGTTATTATGAGAATAGCAATCGGATGGAAAGGCGTAGACTCATTATTAGTGTTGTGCTAGGAACATCTCACTGAAAAAAAGGAGCAGTTTTTAAAGCAAATTGTGTGATTAGATGCAAATGTGTAAAGTTATACTGCATTTGACTTACCCTGAAAGTGGGAAGTTCAAGCTCAGAATGATGTTGAATGTTGCAAAAATGTGTGGAAAAATCTAGCAAAAAAAAGCGGGTCAGCTGATGGATTTTTTCCCTTCACAAAACAGTTATATTGAGTGTTAAGACTCAGCATTATAGAGTTAAGAACTAAATATGTAGAACCAAATGTATAAAGTGGTACTTTGTTTACTGGTTATGGTGATAAAAGCCATGTTGATTTGATGTCATAGTTCTCGAGTAGGATTTAAGGTTTGGTGAAATGAAAGTATTCTGGTAAAATGTAACATACCTGGTGTAATTGGTGTAAACATGATCTTGGTCATGTAACGATTCATGTGATGCAGTTTGTTGTCGGTTTTGCTGTTGGGAGATAGAGTTCAGTGTGTTTGACTTTGGTGTGAGAACATGCATGAAACCTGAATTTACATTAAATGAATTACCCAAAGGCACTCATTAAGTAAGTGAATAAACATGCGTGAATAAAGATTAGGCTGAAAAACGCTCTGAGGTATTCCTGGCTTATTCAGCATAACAGTATATTGTGCAAATCTAATAGGACACAAAGTAAGGCAGTGGGGTTTACTGTAACAATTATTAAGCAAGTTTTAAATACGTTTTAAATTACTTATTGTATTATAGGAATATGTATTGGAGGAAATTGACTTTTACCAACTAAATGCCAAGTTTACCTTTAACAAAAGCAAAACACTACAACAGTATCCCCAATCTTGCAGGCAATATTTATGGGTCTGTCAATTTGTTTAGAAAGCATAAGAGAAATAGCCTGTGTGAAAATCGCCCTTTCTTTGGGTTTGTCCAGACTGCTTAAAAATGTTAGATAAAAGACTGATATTTAAAACAGGTTCCGTTCACTTGCAGTTATCAGCATAGAAATTAAATTAAAATGGACAAGTTCTTTTTCTCATCTCCTTCTTAAAGCATTAAACACTGTGGGTTTTGAATAATTCATTAGTTTGTGTCTGTTTTAAGTCATGACTTACATTAGGCTGTAGCTCCCCAACATCTTGTACTGCTGGCCATTCCTGTATGGGATTGATGACTGTTGCTAAGGCTGATATTATTAACTTCTTTATAGATATTTCCTCATCCTTTAAACGTGCATGCAATGTATTGATTGTTATTTGTAATACTGATATTACATAAGGCTGCAATAAGAATGCGAATAAGCAGTGTAACAAATTGCAAGTGAAATCTATCCAGTTGTTTATATTGTCTTCATGCAGGTAGTGTTGTTGCCGTAATTACAGTTTATATTTGTTTTGTACTTTGGAAGTAAACGATTCTGTGTTGGATAATGTAACACAGGTCAACATAGCCAAAGTATTCTGATGACTGTATGTAGCAATATGGTTAAAACTAGGAATGGATGATTTGGTGGGAAATTATATCTCTTTTATGAGCAATTCTCAAATTACATACTACAACTAAAAATAATACATTATTACATTATAACAATAATAACAACAACAACAAAACAACAATAATAATAATAATAATAATAATAATAATAATAATAAT
>JAOVVF010000008.1:6725974-6736246 GCA_028565595.1 Duopalatinus emarginatus | reverse complement strand
TTACATTATAACAATAATAACAACAACAACAAAACAACAATAATAATAATAATAATAATAATAATAATAATAATAATTATTATTATTATTATTATTATTATTAATATTATTATTATTATTATTATTAAAATTCTAGTGCATCCCAACAAATTAGAATATACTGAAACATTTGTGCTTTTTTTAATATATTAATTAAACTGTTATAGATTTTTAGCATGTCAAATTATATATTTCATTCCTTTTCTGTTTTATTTTGATGGCTAATTATTAATACCACATAAAAACCAGAATTTCAGTATCTTACATTCTTAGACTATTTTACTATGAGTTTGAATAAATTACTGTTCCAGTATAAATACTGTCTATATCTCAGTCTAGTTCAGCCACGCCAGCACAATCATGGGGAAGACTGCTGAGTTGACAGTTGTGCAGAAGATGATCATCGACAAGCCACAGAAGATCACTGCTGGCTGTTTGCAGAGTGCTGTATCAAAACCATATTAAACAAAATTTGACTAGATTACATATCCAGGAAAGGGGCCACAACTGTGTCATTTTTTAAGCCATTACTAAAACAGATTCAATGCTAGAAGTGTCTTACATGTGCTCAGGAGTAAGACTGGAACTGGACTGCTGCTCATTTGCCCACAGTTAACTTTTCAGATAAAAGTACATTTTTTATTTAATTTGGAAATCAAGGTCCCAGAGTCTAGAGGAAGAGTGGAGATGTACAGAAGCCAAGGTTTCTAATTGACCTGTGTGAAGTTTTTGCAATCTGTAATGGTTTGGGGTGTCATGTCATCTTATGGTGTTGGTCTACTGTGTCCAAAGTCAGTACATCCCTCACCAGAAGATTTTAAAGCACTTCATGCTTCTGTCTGCTTCCAGCAGGACTCAGAACCTGCCCACATTGCCAAAACTACTACCAGATGGTTTTCTGACCGTGATATGTCTGTGCTTTGTTTTGCTAGCCAACTCCCCAGACCAAAGAGGATCCATGGGGCATTGTCAAAAGGCATATGAGAAACACCTGACCCAGCAGTACAGATGATATAAAGGACAATATCAAAGCAGCCTGGGCTCCAGTAACATCGACGCAGTGCCAGAAACTGAGTGTGTCCATGCCACACTGCACTGAAGCAGTAATTTGTGGTAAAGGAGCTCCAACTTTGTATTGATTCCACAGTATAGATGAAAATGCTTGACAGAAGTCGGACATTTCCTTATTGTACATTGTTTTTTATTTGATCATATGAAGTATTGTAATAGTTTGAGATGCTGAATTTCAAATTCCCATGAGTTGTATTGATAAAAAAAAAACCTTAAGAGACCTAAATTATGTAATGAATATAAAATATATCATAGTTGACCTTTATGAATTAAACAGTGAACAAAAATATTCAGAGTGTTAATATACACTGGAAAATGTAGATGTGTGAAAAAAGGAGCAGCAGCATTTATAGCAACTAGTACAAATGGTTCTTATAAATAAAAGATATTTGAAAGCACTATTTGCCTTAGATGGTGATATTCCTTTTTTGCCCATCTTTTTCAACTAAGTAAATGTCTTTCACAATATGAAATGCCACTGCATCAGTGATTTCTAAATCCCGGGGCTCTTCCTGTCATATGGAACAATGCTAGGGAAAATTTAACCAGTCATCAACTTAGGGTAGTCTTCTCAACTCTGAGGTCTTTCTCCACATACAGAGTGACAAGGCTGCTCACAGCATCAGAAATGAATACAGTAACACTTCTTTGATTTAGTGTTTGTTGTAGATCAACTCACAAACAGGTCTACTTGTTTTATCTAAGACATTGACGATAAAGTGTGATCTTTGTGAAGAAAAAAAACATTACTCATCACAGTTAGCTGGATAACAAAAGACAGACATGGTCAATTTCTTCTAATTTGTCTGTGGAATGGTTTGTGGTTAAAAAATTATGTAATTCTGAACACAGCATTTTTTTTTACATGAAATTCTTCACTTGACTTTTCAAACCAATTTCATATATTTGAAGTGATATTTCAACCTTTAGTTGCTATTAACTGTAAATAAATAAATCTGCCTGCACAAGTTGCAACCTAAAATTAAGTCTGTCAAATTCTTCGGTGAAGATTATCATGCAAAATTTTAGTCCCATTTCACAATGAAAATATTCTATAAAGCTAGGGACAGACCAGAAACAGGCCTGCTTCTGACACATAGAAAATGCTTTATATTTTATTTAGACTTGTGTTCCATCCCTGCTATGGGTGAACTACTACTATTTCTCACTATAATGTATAGACAACTCCTTAATTATTAATGCATTCAATAGCTGTACAATGTACTATTTTAGATCAAACCAAAATTTATTTTAAAAACTCTTTTAACAGCACTGATTTATTCTTCTGTTGTCTAATACAGTTGGAGACACTTGGAGAAAGGAGGATCTTGATCGATTTTTTCATACAGAACATTTTAAGCTTTCTTATATTCTTATTCTAGCACACGCAGACAGTATAGAGCACAATTCAGATTTTCTGTAAGTGAATTTCTAATCTACCAACTGTAGCACATACAGAACAATTCCAGTTTATTGTTTTATTATATGTTTTAAAGAGAATTATGACTATGAACAGACAGTCGAGCACAAATGATTTGAGCTGCCTTGCTAAATTTATTCTACTCTGCTCCATGTCTTACAACTGTCTTTTTTTGTATACTTTTCAACTTTTTATTTAGTCATTTAGACAACTAAACACTATAGCCTATCAAAATTCATTCAAGTAAACTCAAAGCCAGTAACACTGCAATAGATGTTTTAACATTGTCTTTTTAAGCATAACATTAAAAAAGACTGCGGAAGCTGTTGCTAGTAAATTTGCCTTATTTGCACAATTTACAGAATTGTGAGCACAGACAACAATGAAAGTGACAGCACAAAGCTGTTTGTGTTAATGGTGAAATAGAAATATTACACAGTGCAAAATGCATGTTTTGCTAGAGCTAGAACATATGCATCTATTTATGTTACATACATAGTTATTGTTAATCTTAATAAACAATTGAAATTGGTTTAAAGTGCTCCAGAAGTGCTTGTAAAAAATCATACAGTTATTTACCTTAAATTATGAATACTGCATATCCTAAATAACTACAAAATGAATTAATAATAACATTGCCACCTTATTATGTGGTTCATAGCAATTATAATATTTATGGGATGCATCCATATCTTTTTAATTATGAGTACATATTTTCTAATGATCTTTATGACTAATATTGACATTAGTAACTTACTTTAGTATTAATCAATCAGTGGCCATATAGCTCTGTTTATGTTTTCTCAAATAATGTCCATTGATGTTGAATAAGGTTACCAGTCATCTAGGGTTCTATATATGTGATATGTTGTTTGTTATTGGCTCTAATGCACAACGGTGCACAATTCCATGTGTTTTCAGAGGTGCAGGATTTCAGTGTTCCATTCCAGATGTGTCCGATAATGTTGACATCTGGTGACTTAGGTGGAAATGGCAAAAACCCAAACTCAGAAGAGTGTTCCTTTAACCATATTTTGGCATCTTTAGACGTGTGTGAATGTGCACTGTCCTGTTGCACCAGGCCAAACTCATCAGAATGAATGCAGGACATGAACGGGAGTAACACATCGGAAAGGAGGGACACATAGCGTTCATCTGTCATTTGTAGATGTACCATATGTGCGCCATGGAATGACAGCTAAATGAACCCCATATCATTATGGAGCCACCACCAGCCTTTGTATATTTTGTCTGTACCATTTTCGCTAGCACTTCAGTGTACATTAGGCTTACGCTACATAGGAACACTAGTTTGTATCTGATTTTTTTTTTTAATTATACATGAGTAAATGAGCATGATATCAAAACCAGTATTGCTGTCAATGTCTTCCTGATAGTTTCCTGTCTTTTCTGAAAATATAAGTATGCCAGCTTGTAAAGGCATCTGAATAAAATATAATACAAGAACAGTGACAAAAAATCAAACTCTACTGCAAAGAAACAACATGTGGAAACGTCTCAAGTATATTAGAGTGATGAGTAAGATGTCATTTGGATATGATCAGGACGGAAATAGGGAATATGTGTTAGTTGATAGTGTTTGTCAGGTAATGAATGAGTTTTGGTAACAGTCACAGTCCTAATGCCTCCAGTGGAACAGAGGGAAATAATAACGGTACAACTATACACCCCTGAATTTTAATCACGTACACTGCTCTCAGCTCTAGTAATCGCACTCAAACTTCCGTGCAACTTCTGCCCTAAACACTGCCCTGTTCAAGTCCTGTTTCTGATTGCCAAGCTAGAAACAGAATAGCAATTGGGCAGAAAGCACAGAAAGCACTCTTTGCATGCAATTTCTTTACTTACATACAAGCTCAACTGGCTCTCTAATTGAGCACATGACAATCCAACAGAACCAACACACTGAGCATGTGAGACTGTGAGAGAGCATGTGCATAATTGAGAGAAAGAGAGAGAGACAGAGAGAGAGAGAGAGAGAGAGATTAAGTGTGGAGTGTTCAGGAAGAAAAGACCAAAAAAACACTCCCTTTGGAAATTACATGGCTGTCAGTAGAGAAATTGTTGGTTGTAGCTTTTTAGCTTTTGACACCGTAACCCTTTCAGTCAGAGATTTTAAAGGACAGAAATCCTGCAAATTGTAAACAGGAAATGTTTGAACGCCACACACTATATACAGTGAATAATTTCAACGTGAAGAAGAACAGACAACAGTAAAGCCTATACATTTTCTACCATATACAGTATTGGCGAAGCAGAAAGCCAGAGAATGCTGGGCTCATAAACTAATTTCCTCAAAGGTGAAAACAATTTTCCTTTCACTAAGCCCCGACAAGTCCTGGACCTTGATTAATTGGCATTCACGTAAAAAGGAAAATGTAACGGTCTTAAGGTATTTCATAAAACTCTGACCTTGGGGTATGCTGGGAGATCAAGCTGTCTTTGTTCTTATAGAGGAGTAATTAGGAACGCTTCTGAAAGCAAAGGGGAGGTGATTTTATCAGGTTCTCCCACCGGAATTAACAACAAAGCCTAAAGTAATGCAAAGTCATGGAGTGTAACTAATATAAAATATTGCATACAATACTAGGGGAGACTTGCGATGAGGGTTTCTATAATGGATTTAACTGACAGAGCTAGGCTTGGGTGATAAAATTCAGCGTTGCCCCACTGTCCCCCATAGCGTTTGCTGATTCCGTTACGACTGGATAAGTCTTCATGCATGATGCCGTAAGTTTATGAATGGCTCCAGTTTTAGGTTTTAGCTTTAGGTCATACTGTCCGTAATGTACATTGATACATACAATTATCATCATACATTACATATATAGGGTTATATACAGTATGTGGGATATATGGCAGAAGTGTAAAGATCTGAACGACTTTTACAAGTACCAAAATTGTCCAACTGGTTCAGTGCACCTCTAAAACAGCAGGTCTTGTGGGTTTTTCCCAGTGTGCAGTGGTTAGTACCTACCAAAAATGGTCTAAGGAAGGATAACCGGTGAACCAGAGACAGGGTCATGAGAGCCCAAGGCTTATTTGATGCCTGTGGAAAGTGCCCACAGAAGAGCTAATGTAGCTGGAACTGCTGCAAAATGAAATTCTGGCTAGATAGAAATCTACAGGGCACACAACCTGCTCTGTATAATGCTGCATAGCTGCAGACCAGTCAAAGAGACCATGCTGACCCCTATCAACCAACCAAGGTGACTACAGTGGGCATGTAAGCATCAGAACCGGACCATGGAGCAATGCCTGGTCTGATGAATTACATTCTCTTTTACATCTTCTGTACTGATGCATCTGTGTGGTTAACCTGGGTAAGAGATGACACCAGGATGCAGTATAGAATGAAGGGGAGATGGCAGAGGCAGTGTGATGCTTTAGGCAGTGATCTGCTTTGAAAACTAGGGTCCTGACATTCGTGTGGATGATACTTTTCCACACGTGCCCCTTACCTAACATTGCTGCAGACCCCTGCAGTACACCCCTTTAAGGCAAATATAAGCAGTATAATGCACAGTGCACAAAATAGTTTAGGAATGGTTTGTGGAACATGACAAAGAGTTCAAGGTGTTGACTTGGCCTAGATCTCAATCCCCAGATCTCAGTCTAATTGAACATATGTAGGATGTACTGGACAAAGCAGTCTGATACACAGAAGCCCTAACTGACAACTTACAGGACCTGAAGCTAGCATCCTGATACTACATGACATGATTCTTCTTGTGCAGTCATGTGGAGACCATGCTTTGAGGGGTCAGAGCTGTTTTGGTGACACAGGGGGGATCTATGCAATAAGAGGCAAGTGGTTTTAATTATTAATGTATTTTGTGATGTAACCAGCACCAGTACAGGACATTTTGCAGTAACATAATTGGTAAAGAGCCCAGGTAACGGATTTGGGTCAATATAGTTTCTTTCATCTTCATTCACTCTGTCTCGTCTTGTATCGCTTTTTTTTTAGCCTAAGGGTATCATTTCATTTAGAGAACTAATTAAGACATGCTGAATCATCCTCCCTTTCTTGAGTTTGTGTTAGGAAGCTTAAAACAGGATTTTGTCTAGCTATTAGCTGAACTGCTTTTATCTTATCATGGTTAGACTAGCTGAACTTTTACTGATTATTCTCACCCCGACTTTCTTTTAATTTTTTGTATCTTGTATCTTACAAATAAGTCCGAAAAATATACCTGAGCGGCATATTGTGGAGATGAACACTGACAGCTACAGATAAGAAACTGACATGAGTAGAGATAAGCAACTGACATGAATGAATTGTGCCAGCAGATTGCTTTTAATGCTTAACCATTATAGATTGGTCATGGCTATAAATAAGACACATTTTATATAGTGACTAGTTTTATATAGCAGTGCTTCCTTCCGTTTGACTAATACTGTGGACTGTGAACAGATGAGACATCTGTGTTGAACATGAAGTGAAGAATAAACACATACACCATATGGACAAAAGTATTGGGACATCTACACATTACATGTTCCAGTTCATCCCAAAGGCGTTTAAGGATCTGGTAAAAAATGCATGATGACTCCTTTCAAAAAGTTTCAAAAAGTTGCTGAACCACATATAGTTATTTATATGTATTTATACAGGGCTTATATTTATATATTTATATATTTATATATTTATATATTTATATTTATACTTTTCGAGTATGTGGTTCGATTCACTGAAATACTTTTAGCATCTGGATCGCAGTCTGCAGTTTACAATGCCTGGACTAGACAACTGTAACTGCTGCTTTGTTGCTTTTTATACCAGTGAAAGCATTACAAAAGTTTCTGCATTTCCTGTTCCCTGTCCTGACTTGAACCTTTTATGACTTTGTGCAGTCTTGCGTAAAAACTTATAAATTCGGAGTTTGAGACCACTATTTTAGAATTCTGTTGGCATTATCCAGTGCATCCATATGTTTCTGCTCATAGCATTTTGACTGCATTAGCCTTTGAGGAGTTTGTGCTTTTTTTGTTATATTGCCAACTTATGTATGCACCCAGGGGGCGAGACAGGCCCTGCACGATTGATTGATGACCATACATTTACTGTATATAAGGGTCTACTTTAAACGTTGTTGAATGGGTAGAAACGTCTCATTTCTTCCTGCTAATGACATAGAATGTGACTGAAGTACCATGTAGAGAAAGGCTATACTCTGCCACTGGCTGTACTCTGTAATTTTGTACTTTACTTCAATCAAACAAATCTTCTGCATACTTCCGAAAAGATGTAGCATTTATTATCGATCACACTCTTTTGCCTCGAGCAGTAATTGCGGACGGTCAGTAGCCTGAAAGACTTTTGCATCAGACATTGCTTACTAACTGTGCTTAAGAGGAATTTGCCTTTTTTGCTGTTAGATCGGTTTGTTTGTCGTGATGTTTTTGATGATGTGTTGCTGTCATATTTGTTGGTGCTATCTGATGCACAGCTCGGCTACTTTGAAAAAGATACTAATTACCAAATTCTCTAAATAATGCATGTAAAAAAAATAAATAAATAAGATAAATAAACGAATACAATATGATAGCATGCATATTTTATTAAAAAAAATATATATAAACTATTTATACTGCACAGTTTGTATACATCTGTACTAGAGAATATATATTTAGATTTCATTTAGTGTTTCTTTTTAGTGCTCTGTTGATCTCAGATGTTTCAGATGTTGACAGAACCAATATGATTTTTGGTATTTCATTTACACTATATGGACAAAAGTATTGTGTGACACCTATACCTACAGGATCCTTTATAATGTCCCATTCTAAATCCATAGGCATTAATATAACAAATGGGTAACATAGGGTAACAAATGTGTCTATTAAATGGGGTTAGGGTTAGGGTTAGGGTTAACCCTCTACTGGGTGGCAAATCCAGCCTCTTTGGAACACATCCTCACCTTTGTCCTTTATGTGGTACAGCAAATACATACACACAGACAGTATGTACTGTACGCCCAGGTGCAAATAGCATCGCTGGCTATGGACACCTGGGTGCTTGTCGCTGCTCTGTTATATACACCCAGGTGTAAATAGTAGTATTTTCTATTGCACCCCGCATACATCACTTTACAGTTGGCACAATGCAGTCAGGCAGGTAACGTTCCCCTGGCCAAAACCCAGACTTGTCAATCAGACTGCCAAATAAAGTAGCATAATTTGTTGCTCCACAGAACTAGTCTTCACTTCACTAGTCCACTGGCAGCATGCTTTACACAACACTATCTGACACTGAGCACTGTGCTTGCATGCAGCTGATCACCTATGGAAATCCAAGCTATAAAGTTCCAGCTGGACGATTTTTGTGCTGATGTTAATGCTAGGGAGGTTTGACTTTTGCACAGTATGTCCCTCAGCACTCTGCAAGCCTGCTTTATGACTTTTACAGGTTTGTAAAGGCAGACTGCATGGCTAGGTACTTGATTTTATATACACATGTGACTTAGACTGAATGAAGCACCTGAAGTCAATGATTAAGGCATACATTAGAGGTACAATTCAAGAGATTGTCGATTGAGGAAAGGTAGAGATTTTCAAAAGAAAATGTCAAAATGGGTCAAAATGCTGACAGCACCAACGGCAATTGAGAATTTCTGTAGGGAGGTCCAACCTCCCCAAACCTCTCATTAATGTTCAGTATAAACAGTCACTTATGAGTGCTGGATTTTAAAACTAGAGTCAGTGAGAGCAAGGATGAATGAACTTTGGGCAGGTTTAACTAAATGCCATGGATGGATAGATAAATGTATAAATGACAGCTTTCACAGCACAACACTGCCAACCTTAGCCAAGCAAGGCCCCCAAAACTCCCCAATTACAATTCTAGCAACCTTTTATCAGTGATTGGTGCTATTGTATTTTGTAGATATTTTAGGTTGTTCAGCTCACTTAACATTCTGCAGAAAAGAGGCTATTTTATTTTAATGCATTTAATGAATTTCATTCCAGTATGATGCCGTGTTATCTGTAATCTGCCATTGCCTTACATAAAAGGAGCAGTATTATGTAGGAAATTCTTTTCTGTTTCGCAATTGAAAGACCTGGGCCTAGTCTGCCATACAAGCAAAATGAAGTGACCTTAGAACAGCATGTTATTGTCCTTCCTGAATTTTCACTTGAAATTGAACAGGATACTTTAACGGAGTCTTTCCAGTAGTAGCTAACCACATTGCTGAATGTCTGTGCAGTTCAGTGTCACTGATTTTTAGATGTATAGGTATAATTAGAAACATTCTACCATTGATTCCTCTGAGAGCAAATTGCTTGGTAAGATTCTATTGCACATAAAAGCCTGCGGTAGCCAAGTTAAGATAGAACAAGAACTTTTGACCACTATCTTAGTGCTGGCATTTTCTTCATTTTTAAATTGCTTTCAAGGCAATTTTAGGGTAAGACTCCATTGTCAACTGTAAACTGATTGCATACGATGCTTCTTTCAGTCTTTGCCTGGATAATTATATGAATAGGCAAACTGTTTTTCATTTAGCATATAATAGCATGACTTTTATCTTTTTTTTTTGCATTCATTCATTCATTCATTCATTCATCTTCAGGTACCACTTTATCCTAGTAAAGAATGTAGTAAATCAGATGCCTGTCCTGGAAACACCCTTGGTAGGATGCAAGACACAGTGCTCCACCAAATTTCATTCCACTAATTTGTCCTGTATGTAGGATTCTGATTAATGTCATGTACT
>JAOVVF010000008.1:6701579-6725659 GCA_028565595.1 Duopalatinus emarginatus | reverse complement strand
TTATACAAACCATTCTATTTCTTTATCTAAAATGTGTTTGCAGAAATGATGCTCACTGTATGGTTGTTTTCTTGCTGTTATGTTGTTGTTTTTCACATTATTTAGTGTAAAATCTAGAGATGTGTGAAATCCTAGACATCATCTGGTTTGAGTATTGTAAAAGATTCAAACCAGCCCATCTGGCATCAGCAATCAGACCATGGTCAAAGTGACCGACGTTTGATGTGAACATTAACTGAAGCTCTTGACCTGTATCTGCATGATTTTATGCATTGCACTACTGGTAGATTGGATAACTGAATGAATGAGCAGGTGTACAGGATGTTAGTAACCTGTGAGTGGCCCACCTGCCCAGCTTCGCAGAGGCCGTGACAGGCACATTCAAGCCTAACCGCCTAGCAGGTTTGCACCTGCAGGATCAGGAAAGGGGGTGTTTTCCCTCTTTCCAGAGCACATTAGAGGAAGTCATAAACAGCCAGTCGTTACACTCTAAAAATCCAGTTGCCACAGGGACAGTAGAGAGAAGACAGTGTCTGTAACACTTAGCTAATACAGTAAATACTGTAGCATAATTATATACTGGTACAATTGCATGTAATTTAGATAAAGCATCACTGACTTGTTGAGTGGATGGCATGAATATTTGTGAAATTTCCCTCTGGGATCAATAATGTATTTCTAATTCTAATTGTGATATTTGTTGTCAGGCTTTAAATGAAATATTCCGCCAAAGCTCAGTCCTGACGCATCCAAGTGTGCTACCTAATGCACCGAAAATTAAATGTAAAAAGCAGTTTTTTGTTAATATATTTCTCGCTAACAATTACTGCATTTGTAAACTATGTTTAAATCAGCAGTTTAAGTGTCCTCATCCTATTTACTCTGGAATTTGGTCAGTCCTGCTGTGACGGGTCTTGACAGAACACTTGATTTTGGTTTTAAATCTTAAAGCTCTAAAACAATCACCCAGAAGTGGCAGCATCACTGAATCAATACACACTCTACTAACCTGACCCCTCAAAGGTAAACGTCTTGACTAATGACTTGCTCTCTAAACACACAATGACTCTTGAGTGCTTCTGTGGGAACAATAAATAATGGTGTTGCTCACTATAATTTCCACCAAGATTTAAAATAGGCTAAAACTGATTCTGACACTTACTTCCCTGATAATGTCTTCAGTCGATTTGTACTTTTCATGTGACCCCAGTGCTCCATTCACGCTTTGAGTCAGATGTGACGCTTTATTGCATTCATATTTCTTGAGAAGCGGAAAAAGAAGACCAAAGTCTTCATGAGTCACATTTCCAGACAGTCAGTAGTTTGTCCAAACCCCTACTGCCTCACTAAATATTTGTGCTGGCTTGTTGATTTGTTACAAAGTTTGGTGCCTGGGCTTCCTGCCGAGGGCTACATAGCCAGCATGCTGCTTGTTATTTACTTCATTGTCTTCCACACCATTCTCTGCATACTTAACAACAACAACATAAAAAATATAATAATAATATGTGAGTTCACACTACTTTGTTTAATACATAAAGCATTAGGTATCAAATCAGATCACAGGCCATGCCTATATTTTTACCACTGTCAGGGTGTTTATATAATAGAAATCCTCACTGCTCTCCTCATTTACATATCCTGTTTAATTCTTTACGCTAGTCCTTCACAATGTGCAAAGTTACACTGACATGTTTCAGCTCAGTGAGTCTTCTTCTGCTGCAGCTGTTTGGTGGATGAGAGCTAGAAATGACAGGATGAAGGAATGAAGATTAATCAGGCCTCATGACAGCACGCATAGAGAGGAGAAAGAATACATGCACACACACACACACACACACACACACACACACACACACACACAGCTCAGAAATTGAGTCCAGGAGTCCATACTCCCCCAGCATAATGTAACATTTATGACAGTGTTCACATACTGCATAGTCTTCACTTTCCCCAGTTCCTATGAAAGACAAATTTTGAGGTTGGGTCATATGGTATCAGTAAAAAAAAGTTTGCTGTCCTGCTTGCCTTTAGGTTACATGTTAATAAGACCAAAAAGACAGGTTTTTGTTTTAGTCGAGGTTCACTGTTCTAAAGATTTCTGCCATACTGACTGTTAAAAAGCACACCAGAGACTCTTTCCATAAAAAAATAAATACACTTCTCATCACAGAAAGCTTCATCATATTAACAATATTATGTTCATTAAAAAAAAAACACACACACACACACACATCAATTCATTTACTACTAGTATTTATAATATGACCTTATAGGGTGCACTCACCCTAGGTATGCTAACCGTGCCAGCGCGGAACATCAGCTCAGTTATGTGACTGTCCCATTAAACAAACATGGTGGCAAAGGGATCACTACAGAAAAGGTGTCTTGTTTGTTGGGAATTTGGCCAGATGAGAGTATAAAGAAATGACTAGATAAGAAGATAAGACTTTAAGATAATTGGCCAAATTCATGACTATTTTTGTGCTTGTCAAGAAACCATTGAACAATGTCATGACAGACTGAAAAGTAAGGACAAATTCCAACTGTACCATTGACGAAATAATAAGCCTTAAACCAAATAGCGAAAAACTGACTGTTTTGGAAAAACAGCTACAAAGCAAAAATAACAATTAAGTCCATTATGCTGTGCAATCACGTCTTTCTTCAATACTAAAAGTTGCAATGTGAAGACGAAAGCATGCTCAGGCCCAGAGCATAACAGTGCAATGTGAGAGTAGGCCAGCGGGGGAGTGGGAAGGAGGTAAAATCGTGCTTATGGTACTAGACAAATACACTTAGTGGAGGTGCACCCTTAGTTCCTCTGCTGCTGCTGCTATAGTCAGACCCATGCTTTTAAAGGAAACGAATCGACACATTCTGACCTATCTGCTGTGAGGATTCAGTGCCACTGGTCCTGTATAAATATGTCAGAAATAATTATCAATTACATAATATATAATAATCTGAGCTCTCGAGTTATTTCAAACAAAACCTCATATATCATATACTTTTCTTTCCTTTCCCCTTACCCAATTATCTCCTGATATGTCCCAGTAAAGTAGAATTGCTGCTGTCTGTGTCTGATTTACAACCATGCCGGTAGATAAACAAAATGTAATTGTATGATTATAAGATTACTGTGTGTGCAAGAGATTTTAAGCAGTAATATCCTCTGTTATCCTTTTATCGTTGTAGATATTTAGATCTTTTCATTGGTGCTGAAGCACATATCTCTTGTCCTGATTATTTCTACCAGTCAGACGGGTTTTGGAAACAGTGCCTAAATAGGACTGTGCTAGAGACAAATGGGTGTGTAAAATACAGCCACTGGTCACTAATCATCTAATCAGCCCTGAGTGTGAATTGCCTCTGCTTTTCATATCCCTCGTCTATACATAGATTTTTTGTTGATGAGGGTAAATCTTAAATAAATGCTATGCCTGTGAGTAAGACTAGGTCATAAAACTAGCTCAGTCGCATAAAAAAAAGTTATTTTCAGCCCTGTTTATATCATAAATATTAACATTCTGCCGATCATGGGCGTCGCCACCATTGAACGTGAGTGGGACGAGACCCCCTCACATTTCATAATTGTTCGTTTGGACCCCCCTACTTTTAATATAAAATATTATTAGTTCATCCAGCACTGTTTCTAATGCTTCGCGAAAGAATCCATTCCACTTGATCAATAAGAGAATACAAATACCACTGAAAGTCCAGTTCGGGTTTTCTGCATGTCAGTGAAGTAAATCTTCAGTGCAGAGACAGTAAAGGTGCATGCCAGAGGTCTGCACTGGGATTGATTCCCGCGGGGTCCCGACGCAAATCTCGCGGGAACGGGCGGTTTTTACTTATCTGCAGACGGGAATGGGAGGCTAAAACAAACACTGCGGGATTATAGCCTATAGCCTAAAGGTAATTCCAAATAAATAAAATACAGAGAATGAGAACAGAATATAAGACTACCTTTATTTCATTTAAAAACTACATGAAAATAATGAAATAGGAGCGTTATTCCCGACAAGAGCGTCAAAAGCTGCAGGCCAGGAAAACGAAACAAACCCCAAGAATCTCTTTATTAATATCCTATATTAGGTTTCAACGCTTTAACACTTTGCCTTATTTACTGTAAGTAACAGCAGGCTGTTGTTGGTTGATGATCAGTTGTTTGCAATATTTGCTCCCAGACACAATGGACATAAGAAAATTCTTTACAAAGAAGTGGAAAGTAGGTCAGTTTTTTTCCAGTGGAAATGTTAGTGCAGTTAGCAGGCTAATTAATGTTAGGAGATCTATCAGCTAACTTAATGATGGCTATCATTTAAATCTGTTAAAAATACACCAAAATGCAAGAAAAGGCATCTAATTAATGATGCCCCATCTTATTCGCATGTCCCACCCACATTAAAAATGCTATTGACACCAATGCTGCCGATGCAACTTTTTGCAGATTTAATTTTATATATGTTTTAATTTTAAATATTTTATTTATTTTGTGGAAGAAAAATTAATTTTAAAAATTTTTGCACCAACATAATTTAACCAAGCCTAACTTTATAATTACACTAGTTTAAAAAGTTTAGTATATTAATAAATTATATAAATTTTATGCCTATTTATTCATGCCATATTATTGAACTTAATAGGTTAATGATGTAACAACTTCTTCTCAGAGAAGCAAACATTAACTAACCTGCAAATATGCTTATATGTATCACCCTTCTACCACATGATTGTCTGACTGGATGATTATATGAATGAGTAGGTGTACAGGTGTTAAATTGTTAAACTGGCTGGAGAATATACAGTATGTGAATATACCAGTTAAATAACAGTAGTGGTGAAAGTAAAAGTACCCGGAGCAGTGGGTAGACCCTATCCAAGGCACCCAGAGCTCAGTTGGGGGTTGGATGCATTTCTTAAAGACACTTCAGTCATGTCATGTCGGTTGTGTGGATCGAACCGGTCACAAAAAAAAAGGTTCCCCACTGCTGCCCACAGTGGTAAAGATGTTGGACTTCTGATCAGAAGGTTATGAGTTCAGATCCCTCCTTTGGGAAAGTTTAACATTCAACTGCTCAGTTGTATGAATGAGATTAATCTGCATCTGCCAAATGTCATAAAGGTACATGTAAATAATAACATAACTGTCATAGCCATATTAAATTGGGAACCTAACTGTGTTTTTGTAATTAAAAGATAAATAATTTCATCTCAGTAGATAACATAAGTAATAGCTGGAGTTAAACTGCTATTGCCAAGTAACTTTATTATTATGCTCACAGCAGCAGCTTGATACAGTGTGCAATCATCAGCCATGAGCCGGTTATTTGCTTGGGTATGCATGTCAAAATATGTAGCAGGCGAACTAGATTATCCAGCAGTAGTAGTAATATTAAACTGCACATCACTGTAGTTGCCTAACCTTTTATAAGGGTTAATTCACTTACAACACATTATTATAATAAAAAAGTAGTATACCATAGTGGCACTGATGGTGATGATTAGTTTACTATGCACACAATGCTGCTAAGAAATTATAGAAAACTGCTGCTGTCTTCTATTATGTATCAAATAGGACAGGTTTTATTTTAAGAACACAGACACTGTCCAAAAATACCAGCTTCCTAGACAGCTTCCCGCCAAATGGAAAACAAGAGACCACAATAGTATCATGTCTTGATTAACATGAGGTCTTGTGTAATGATTGCAAAAGACTGACTAATATATATATATAAATGATTGATATTATGATGATTGTAATATGTTTTTTAAGCGATCGAACCTTTAGGCACCTAATGATTTGGGTTGTTGTGCTAGCAGGACTTCAGCACCTCTACCATGTATAGTAGTGTGATACCAAAATGATACTTTAATGTGTGATACACACACGTTCAGCCCGTCGGGGGCACCGGGACATTTCCCAGTAGCCTGAGGGTCGTTTTTGTCTCCATGAACCGTCAGCTTTCTTGTGATGATATAGCCAGCGAGACTGAGTTGACAGACCTCTAAGAATCCACGCACCGGGTGTGACTCACAGTGTTCCCAGCGTATGTGTATGTGCGCCAAAAAGGACGTCATCACACAGCAGCTGTCTACCTGTTCCTTTACTGATAACATTTTAGACAAGGCATCTGGCGAAATGGACAGTCAGAAGAAAAGAAAAGGTGGAGCAGAGAGGGAAAGGATAAAAAAGAAGAAGAAGGCCTTGCCAAATATGCAGCTACATGCTGCAAAATAAGTGACATGTCTGCCAACAAGAGACCCTGTCAGTCAACCAAACATACACTACCACCCACCCTTACACACACACACACACACACTCACAGAGAGAGAGTCTTGTCTTGCTATTCTTGTGAGGACCTTTTATCAGCATTATTATTAACACAGTTAGTTAACGCTGTGCCTGAACCTAAACCTAACCGTTTTATTGCTAATAAAAAGCAACATTTTGGCTGATTGATTGATTGAAAGACTGAATTAGTTTATAACTGAGTGAGCACTGAAGTCTAAAACTTTTTGGAAGTAATGCTTTTCAGATTTTTGTTTTATTCAGTTTCAGTGAATGTGTGCATGTGAAGTTTTTTTGATAATGTTTATATACTTGATGCTTGAATATAAACAGGTTTCTTGTTTACAACATTACTGGGTATGCATGTTCACGGGCACAACTACTTTGGGAGCCTGTCACATGATTGTAGTTAACTGCTGTAATCAATGTAGACTTCCCATTGTTTGTGAATTCCCATTATTTGTGAATAAAATGTCCATTTACAGTTTGATCTGTTTATTTGTCTTTTATTTGGATATTAATATAAAGACGAGAAGAGCTCGGCTAACTGTTTAGCCAATAGCGGTTTGCTATGTTACAAACCAGGAAAACAAGCATTCATGCATGTAACATTGTAACATGTAACATTAGCTGTTTGAAGACATTTATCTATATGACTTTCAGCCT
The DNA here is from genome assembly GCA_028565595.1 of Duopalatinus emarginatus. Taxonomy (NCBI): domain Eukaryota; kingdom Metazoa; phylum Chordata; class Actinopteri; order Siluriformes; family Pimelodidae; genus Duopalatinus; species Duopalatinus emarginatus. The sequence goes on along the minus strand of JAOVVF010000008.1, from coordinate 6,718,698 downwards.
TCTTAGCCATACAGCACGTAGCAACATAGCTAAACGATAGCTACGACAGTCAACATTAGCATTAGCTACATAGACTTATTATTCCAATATTAATTAGTATAGCTATCATGGATGTGAATCACACACAGTGCTCATTTTCTTATTACCTAGCTAGCTATGCTAACAAACAGAAACTTGCCAGACACACCCCTTTAAATGACTGGATCCAAAATTTTCTGTGGTTATTAGCATCTTAGATTAAACATATTATATTAAACATTTTAATATAAATTAAATATTAAACATTTTTCAAACTCCTTTTCTGCAGTTGCTGCAGAGATCATTTACACTAACTCTGTATCTCATTTTCTATATGCTATTGTTTCATATTCTTCGTGTTAGGTAAATTTGAGTTTGGTGACGAGCTAATCTCCTGGGTTAAACTGCTCTACACCTAACCACAGGCAAGTGTGAGCACTAATTCTGTCTTTTCTCTGTACTTTCACTTATTTTGTGGGACTCGTCAAGGTTGCGCCTATCTCCACTGATCTTTGCCTGAGCACTAGAGCCCTTGTCAATTGCCCTTAGGTCCTCCCTGCTCATAAAAGGTATTCTGCAACATAATATAGATAGTAAAGTCTTCCTCTATGTAGATGACTTGCTGCTGTACCCCCGAGACCCTTTATGCACAATCCCGACAGCAAAATCTATATCAAAAGAGTTTGGTGCTTTTTTGGGATACAAGTTAAACTTCCAAAAAAGTGAGTGCTTCCCAGTAAATCATAAGCTATCTCTTTCGGAACTTCATCTGAAGGCTTTAGGTATATAGTTATCAGTGTTACCCATAGCGTGTCCTCCATTGTGCATGCAAATTTACCCCCTTTGATTACAGAAATGAATGCCAATTTTCAGAGATGGAATAGTCTCCCACTCTCACTGGCAGGCGGAGTTCAATGTGTAAAAATGAACATCTTACCTAAATTTTTATTTTTGTTCCAATGCCTTCCTGTGTTCCTACTCAAATCTTTTTTTTTTAATATTGATAGGACTAATACTAGTTTTATTTGATCAGGATAGGTCTCTCAGATCAAACAATCTATTTTAAAGAAACATAAAACTGATGGTAGATTAGCACTTCCCAATTTCTTCTATTACTATTTGGCTGCCAATGCGCAGAAAATTTGCTTTTAGCTGTACTCACCTGACACAGAGTGGTGTAGAGTGGAATCTTTGTCATGGAGTTTTCATGGACTTCCCTGCTTGCCCTGGTCTATTCGACTCTTCAATTGTCCCAGGAGTGCTACTCAGATAGTCCAGTGGTCTTGTCAACGTTGAGAATTTGAGCACAGCTTAGAAGGTTGACTTGAACCCAAGCAGCCTCACCATTGATTTCTGTTTGTCACAATCATCTGTTCATGCCATCTTTGACTGACTCCACCTTCTTGCAATGGGCTAATATTGGAATTACTAACTTTTGTGACTTGTATGAGGACAAAATTTTTTATGGCTTTGAAAAACTAAGAGTTAAATTTAACCCCCCAAACTCTGGGAGGTGATATGCGATTTGAAACCTGACACAAAAGGACTGATATCTAAAATATATAATTGTATTCTGACTTCCCATCGAGAGGCAGATTTTACGCTTCGGACCAAATGGGAGGTGGATCTGAGGAGGGAGCTGGGCGATGAGTGGTGGTCAAGAGCCTTGTCCAGGGTCAATTCCTCTTCACTGTGTGCCAGACGTGGCCTGATGGAGTTGAAGTTGGTTCATAGGGCTTATTATACTAAAGCTAGACTGGCTAAAATCTTTTCGAGTACTGATGCTTCTTGCCCACGGTGTGACTCTGATCCGGCTGACTTTCTGCATATGTTCTGGTCATGTAAAAAAAAAATTAGATGAGTTCTGGACAGACATTTTTATCACTCTATTGAAAGTGTTTAATTTTAAATTGGACCTGAACCTGAGTATGTTCCTGCATGTGTGGCTGGTGATTGTCAGGCTATAGCCTTTACATTATGACTAGTCAGACAAAGGATTCTCTTGGAGTTGGAAGTCAACCACTTCATACTCACTATGTTTAAAAAATTTTATTTTTCTTTTTTGGTGAAGATTAAGTTTAGCCTGGGGAGCTCTGTCAAAAAAAACAGCCTTTTATTACGTATTTTAAAAATCCTACCAAGTTGGCAGTTGAGGAGGTCGGATTATTTAATTTAATTTTTAATTATTTTAATTTAATTTCATTCATTTATTTGCCTTTAATTTTAATATTTATTTATCTTTCTATTTATTTTTCTATTTTAATTATATTATATTAATTATATTTAATTAATTATTCACTGTTTGTGAATTTATTATATGTTTGGGTGTTTATGTCTCTCGTAGAAAAGATGAAAAAAAGTTATTGTTTTGTGTGTCTAGCCTTGTGCGTTTGTATGTGATGATTGTTGTATCTCTAGTGAGCTTAAGGGTTCACCTATAGTCATACCATACCCTGAAAATTCACTTGTTGGCCAGTCCCGAATTTTTTATATTCTGTAACCTAGATAACCTTTCTACCAGATAAACACAGTGGCTAGATTTATAACTTGTCTGGAATGGAATCAAATTACTAGTATGAATGACCTCATCCCTTATATAATATTTAAAACTGGTGTTATCTGCATACTTGCTGCTAGGCTTTATATCTTTACACTGGAAAAAAAACACCTGAAGCTGGTCAGCTGTATATGCAGACATTAGCATGTAGTTAGTGGGTGTTTTTTGTTTGTTTGTTTGTTTGTTTTGCTTTTGAATTAGTTGTCTATTAACATGATCAGAAATGTCGGGACTGTAAGTAAAAAAGTCATTAGCTGTAACTAATCTCATTATAACAAATTCAATTCAATTAAATCAACTATGTATGTGGTGAAGAGCAGCAAATATACTGAATTACTTTCTAATGAAAGCACCATGGAAAAAACAACAAAACACACACACACACACACAATTTAAATCTCTGTTCGTGTTCTGAAAGTAAGGGCATTCATGGTTTTATCTGTTTGGCAGCAGGGATCTAGAAAGCTAAGGTGCACTAGAGAGGTATGTTTTGGTGCTGTGCTTCAAAGTCAGACAGCACGAGCTATAAGGTCAATGTTATCACAAGCATCATTTTCCCACACACATTTTTAGCCATCACCATAGCTGGAATCTGTTAGCCATTTACTACAGCTATCCACCACAAGCCAACTTACTGCTCCAAGCTACTTTGCATGTTATCAGCTATTTGATTAAAATTAGCAGGTGGAATATCAGAGTGAAATATACAACTAAATATAAAATCACAAATTCCTTCATAGATTTGTCACAGGTAAGTTTCTACATGTTATTCATCTGTTTTCAGTTTGGTTTGTCTGTTGTACCCTCTTGTGTCCTACATTTACATGAGGAGGAGAACAAATGAGTTCAGCTACTTGTTTAACCAACATTCATTTAACATGTGATTGGACACTTTCACAGTTTACAGACAGTGTTGGTGGTGAGGAGTTATTTTGTAACTGTTACAGTAATCTGATGACTTTATTTAGTACTGAAGCAATGTAAAGGGTTACAGTTTAATATTGTGTCTCATTACAGTTACTAACTTTATTAAAAAAAATATGTTACTGTGTCACACAAATTTCCTTTGCTGCGGCATCGCCGGGTTGCCAGGTTCTTCAATTATAAATTATTCTGGGCTTATTTTTGTGACTTATATTAGAAACATTAAAATCCATGGGTTGTGTTTTTGTTTCGAGTGTGTATATGTTTATTTTGGAGTTTCAGAGTAAAAAAAATAGTTTATTATAAGGTTTTTTTGTAAATTCTCTTTAGAATATTGGTAGTCACTGGTAGTCAAATATAATGACTTATTTGGACTTGTTCTCTCTAAAATACCTGTCTAATAAAGTTAAATTACAAGTTTGTACTGTTTCACAATCCATCCACAATCCCTGTAACACACAAAATAAATCAGAGTTGCACCACTAATGCCCCAGAATACTTTTCAGATAGTTATCAAATGTCATAGATTTAGTAGTCAAATAAAGAAAAAGTGTCTCTAAAGACGACTCAACAAAAAGGTTTTACTTTAACCTCTGACAAGGAATTGTATTTTTTTTAAATCAAAATAAATTAAAGTATTTTCTAATCATATCCTTTTAGGACTATTAACAATTATACTTTATAAATATCCATTAATACTGTAATAATTAGGAAAAATGTATATTAGACCGTAATAAAAATGTATTATTATAAATGAATACAATTATTATTATTATTATTATTATTATTATTATTATCATCATTATTATTATTATAAACTAGTTTTACCTAGCCACATGTGGTATCTTAATTTAACATTATTTTAGTTGTGAGTGTGTGTGTGTGTGTGTGTGTGTGTGTGTGTGTGTCTGTCTTCAGTATATGTAGAGAAAGCAAGTAAATCATTTGGAAAGGTACAAAAAGCTGGCTGTATCTGCAAACAGAATACTTTTACTTTTTTACTTAAAGTACATTTAGGGGCAGGTACTTTATACTTTTAGTTAATCATACTTTCCTAAGTAATGTACTTCTGCCACCTCTGCTGTTTTGACCTTATACCTGTTTCCCCATTTTGTAATGACTACTGCTGCTTTGACCCCTGCTATGGAGTTTGATCATGATTTATAGATCACCCTAAATAAAGAAGCTGCTGACTTTTTGTACTTGCTTTTGCAAAATGCTCTTTACATACATTACATTACTCAGCTTACACTGGTGCTCAAGCTGATTTTTTCTGGTGGACTCACTTTCAGTTTACTATATATTCAGGTTATTAAACTGAACCTAAATGCCACCTAGTTTAACAGTTTACCAGCCACCCAGTTAACAACAGACAAGCACTTGCCTCTAAGCTTGAAAAAAGGGGACAGAAGATGTGGACTGATAGAGCAGTTCAAGCTACAAATAATTTTGTTATTTCTCAGCATCCTTTACATATGTGACCTTTTTGTGTGGATGAATGTCAAAAGGAATTTTATTCGGTTAATATGGCACACTATTTAGGTGCATAATGCAAACTATGTAGTCATTAATGATTATAGCTTGTGTTATTTTTTAATACTACTTAAGCTTAAAAACTAAACAGGTAACAGGAAGGCATTATTTTTGCAAACATTTTTTTTTTTGCAAAAATAAAATAAAATAAAAAACAATGTTCATAATAAATGCATGACATCTTCACTTCTTCATCTTCACTATAAAAAACATCTAGTTTAATAGTAAAGTGCATGATATACCTTTGAAATAATTGAAAGTAAATGCAAGTGTTAATGGAATCTGAAAGCTTTAGTTTATCCTGTGAATGTTTTTATTAGAGATATGTCTGTGCTAATGTAGTTCAAAAGAAGAATATTGAAATGTCTGATATTTTTCCCACCTCCAATATATATAAATATATGTAAAAAATGTATGTGTAAATAATATGTGTAAATGTAAAACGTAGAGGATAGTATTACCTGTTGAGCATAGACGTGTTATGTCTTTTACTTGTTTTATTATCTACCCCTGTTTTAAGACCATTGTTTTGTTCAAAATCTCTTTTTGATAGTCACTTCACATGGATAATCTCTATCCAAATGGAGTGCAGCAACCCTTTTATCTGCTTTGAAAATCCCACATGATCTGGCTTTCTCATGTTTGATAAGGGGGAATGCTCCAAACCATTCTTTCCCTAAGTGCACTTCATTGATTCTTGTTGACAGTAAGAAATTTTAAAACCCATGCATGCTCTTTCACCCACCCTGTCTGTAAGGTTCTGAATTTTATGAAGTTGTTTGTCAGATAACTATGTGGTACAGTCAGGAAAAGCATCCTAGAGGACTCCTAGAATGAGTTGTCCTTGACCTAGACCTAAGACTATGGATTTCCAAACACATCAGAAGAATGTTTTCTTTCAATATGACACTTATACTACGGTTTAATTAAAAAAAAAAAAAAAAAAGCACAGCCAGAATCAGCTGTGTTTGCTTTGTGAATGAAGGACAGTGGAGTTTTCCGTCCCTCAGTACACTATTAATGCACTAGCAAGTTAATGAGATTGTGTTGCAGAGGTGAGAGGCTAATATGCGCCTCCACTTTAAGGCTCTTAGCAGCTGCATGGCTGATAGTTTAAAAAGATGTGACAGGCTTCACACACTGGAACGTGTGTAAGAGTGCAAGCAGTGTCCTTTAACAGATGACTCCTTATGGATTTTATAAAAGAATGCCCTATCTTTATTTCTAGAAATAATAAGTGAATTCTTTGCTTTTTTTCTTTACTGTATTAAACTTTTGACTTCAATAAGCAGTAAGTAGGTCAATAAAGTGAGTGCGATTCGATTATGTATTTATTGCTTGGTACTGATTTGTACTGTACTATAGACTAGATATATAGATAACTAAATTTGGTGTAAATTAGCAAATGGTCTGACTGCTCAAGGGACCTAAAGACATTTTCAGCTTTACTACACAATTGTTCCAAGAATGATTACAATGTACAGATGGGTCCCTCGCCCCTCATTGAAAAAAAACCAAAAAAACTTTCTGTTTGCCCGTTGTTGTTTGTTACTTTATTAGGGGTGAATGTTTCTAAAAAACAATTTTATCATTTTTGTCAGACACCAGTGACACTTAATCTGCCTTATTTTTTTTTTTTAAATCATTGGAGCGTAAACATTTATATTAAAATTCAACAAGTTTCTGTATAGTGAACTTCTATCAAACAAATAATGACTCATGGTTCAATTGTTATTAATATTCTTTCTATTCCTTGAATTATAGTGCTCCCTATTGGTAGTCGTTTTATTGGTGGTACTTTTTGTGGCCCTCACATGCTGCTCTCATACAGGGTCATGTTGATAAAATTGCTCCATGTTGGTCACCTGTTGCCATTCATATATTACTTAACTGTCAGTTGCCATGGTACCACTAGGAGAGTGGTCCACTAGGATAGTGGAATATATACACAAGGCATTAAACCACAAGTTTAGTGACAAATCAGGTGATTTACTACTGAACATAGTGGTAAATATTTGCCTACATCATTGGCCCTGCATCAGCATCACCACTGCTGTGAGCTGAGACTATTCATATTAGAGAACTTCCTCTTGGTAGCTACAAAATAGGTCACTTATTTGATGCAAGTTAAACTTCAGCCGTCTTGCTGCTTTTCTATGGGAATTTTCAGCCCTTGTGTTAGATGGTTATGGTTTTTTTTTTTCAATTACTTTGCAAATTATGAAAAATGGATAATAACTCCAAGGTGAATTCCTGTTTTTTTGGGGGGGAGATATGACAACACAACAAACCTGCTGTTCTTGCCTGCTGATTTGAATCAGGCTTGCTACTGGCAAATAAATGTAGGAAGACAGGAGGGCACCCATACTGCCAACCTGAGAGTCAGTGCCAGGTTCCTCTCTCCAGGCATTTATATCATGTTAGGTAAGATTCAGTCACGATTGCCTTCTCTAAAAAAGAATGATAGCAATGCTTTTGCAAAGCATATGTCAACACTGCTGTATATTTTTATAATGTTGATATTGACACCAATCTCGTCTTCACTCTTACCTAACGCTCTACATGTGTCACACTCACTGCACCCTGCCCACAAACATAAACTTGTATTTTTCATATAACCATACCAAAAAAGATGCACCATTAAAATGTCCAGTGGATTAAGTTATCATGTATTTATATCATGTAGTCCTTCTAGGTCTCTCGGGTCTTACGTCTACTTAATATGACTGTTTCATTACCACTATAGGCTTCTGCCAACGGCTTTATGATCCCTTAGCTGGCCTTCAGCAGCCAGTTTGTCTGGGTCGCACTGTGCTCAAGTGTAGCTGTGTTCTCTTGCGTTCTTTCATTGGTTGACCCTGCCTCAAGGCGTGTTTGTCTTCTTTCAGTCTTTACTCAGTACTGTAATAGTGATCCTCTCCGGAACGTCATGCCGAGCCTTTTAAAATAATCTTTATCGAACACACAGGAGAGTTGGTAAAGTCTGGTGCATGGCCTTCAAGGCATTTTCAATTCACAGTCATAAAAGAGCACTTAGAGATCATTTAGTGCATCAGGACTTTGAGCGTGAAGTTCAGACACAATTTTGAACTTTTTTGAAGTGTTTTTCTGATGAATATACATTTAATTTTAAAATGTCATTAGACCAGAGTTACAAAACGTCAGCATTATTATTTTAGTTTTATTCTGTTGCCTCTGGCAAGAACGTTTTCATGCTCCTGCCCAACCTGAAAATCCTCTGAGTGTTTGTTTGTAGAGATATTGTTGAGTGGTTGGATGCATTTAGATGCTTTGACAGACAGTCTCCCCTCTACCGCTATTGACTGACAGGCAGAAAAGATGGCAGTCTCTCATTCCTGTGCAGACCAATCATCCACATGACTAGTTAGCCATCGCGGTGGGCTGTGGCCCTGAGACACATTCTTTGAGGACTAACACAAATAGAATGTTAGAGCATTCAGCTCGAACGCTGTGACACAGTGACAATCACAAGCAGAGCTCCACAACCCTTTTGTTATTTCGTAACAAAAATGTCTTTCCAAAAAATTCCTGCAAACTTTCTGTGTTGATTTTTTGATTTTAGTAATGCAATATATTATTACACAATGCTGCAGCGTAATAAAAGTCTGCTTATTGTGTTCATATTATTTCCTGTTTCTGTTTATTTCTATATCGCATTAACATATTTCTAGTAAGCAGCCGAAGCTGAAAAATATGCAAATCAATATGTCTCCAAATGGGTTTTAATTCAAGCAGAAATTAGAAATGGCAACTCCAATTTGAGCTGACATGATCTGTTGCCTCTGATGTGACGGTCTTTAACAATCTGCCTGTTGTAAATCTCCCTTTCCAGACCACATAGGCATCTGCTGAGAATGATCTGCAATCATTAAAAGTTTAGAATGAGTGTATGTAAATTAGTTGCTTGATTACAAGGAATATGAATGTGGCAGGTAGTGTAAAGAATGACCAAGTTTGCAGGATCATTCATCAGGTCATCCTTATTGTTCTCTGAACTAGAGAACTGCAGTAGAATGGTGGTTGTGCTAACATCATCGATTCAGTCGAATTGTGAGACAATGGATATCTAGAGGCTTTTCAGTACAGCTGTGTAAGGTTTTATTTCAAACATGATAATGGTTGTACTTCTCTTTGAGTCATTCTGAAATGTCACTTAGTCCAAAAATGTAAAACGTACCTCTAGACACTGATGTCATAATTTACTTGGCTGTACACTGAACAAAGTTTGAAGTAGGCCTATTTTACTCTTTACAAGTGAATACATTACTTTGAAAAGACATCCATTCCCTGCTTTTATCAGGGAAATGACCACCTGCTGTTTAAATAAAACAGTGCAAGAAGAGATATTTAAAACCAGTTTACTTTAATCACAGCTAACAGGCGTCCCATTGTGATATTTTCATTGTATAAAACTCTGTCGCTCTATTATACAATGTGTTCAAAAGTGGTGAACAGTTATTGAAATCAATTGCTTTACATTTTGGTATAATTGTGAACAAAAACATTATTTCTAGGACAAAAAAAATCCTCTATATCTTTGTAATAACAGTGTGGTTAAAGAAAAAATTGGTTCATCTGTAGAGATGGTGTTATGGTGTTTTCACACCTTCACTTTTTAGTCTAGTTAAATCAGACTCTAGTTCATTTTTACCCTTGTTCCTATGCATTCGGGCAGGTGTGAATACAGTAATTGCACTTAGATGTGGGCCAAAATAACTGCACCAAAACCCCTAAGAGAAGATGGTCTTGGCCCTATTCTAAACAAACCCTGGAAATGACCTTAATCCGACTTAGCATTTCAAGATGTGTTCTCAAAGTGAATTCGGCATTCTGTAGGGATAGATGAACCTGGTATATTGCCTGAATAATTACTATAATTACTGTTTTACTGAAAAACACAGTCTCTGCTCTTTCTCCATGGCAAACTGCACAGAAATACACACTAATCCAGGACATTCTTCCTGTGAGTGTATTCTTGCTCCCAACCATAGACAGGTCTAACCAATAAACGGAGATGTAACAAACTACCGGAGGTGGGTAAAGTAACCAAAAATTCTACCCAAGTGAGGGTATTGTTACTTTAGAACAATATGACTCAAGTAAAAGCAAAAAGTAGTCACCCAATTAATTAAGAGTCAAAAGTACTAAGTGAAAAAACTATTTAGGTACTGAATAACTGTCAAGTAACCTTCAACAACTACAACAATAATAAATTAAATCTTTATAAAGTAACATAAATAACATTATTATCTCCGCCATTGTAATGTGCTTCTGTGCTCTTTTCTGTCTTTGTTTTGTGCGGGGTTTTTGTGTGCGGTCATGTAACGGCTTGGCTCTGTTTGATTGGTGAAACGGAGTCAAACGTTGCTAGTGGCTACATTTGATTGGTGACACGCAGTCATGTGACAGAGCCTCTTTTGGAAGTCTCGGCAAAACAAAACAAAGAGATTGTGCATTGGACGGATCAATAAAAATAATTAGCCAGTAGCGAGCAGAATGTAGCTTGATGTAAAAGTACCACTTCTTCTTCACAAATATACTCAAGTAAAGGTAAAAATCTGCATTAAAACTACTCTTATAAGTACAATTTATCCAATATGCTACTCAAGTAAATATAACAGAGTAAACTACCATTACTACGTTACTACCCACCTCTGCAAACTACAGGTGTGATAATGCCCTTAGTGATGGTGCTGACAGTCAGGAAAACAGCTGTTTACTCTAAACATCGCCAACACACTGACAGTTATTTCATCAGGCTGGAATATAAATATAGGATATAAATATAGGCTAAATATAGGATAATGAGTACTATTTTATTACCTGTTTAATTAACAGTCTTCTAAAGTCTAGATATTATTCTGCAGTAGCCACGAATACAGTTTTTTTTAATTATTATTCTGGTGTCAGGACTACAGCTGCCAGCTTCCACTGCACTTGGCACGACCGTGTCACATTTACTGAGCAACCAAACCTGTATCTTGTTTCACCATCTTTAAGACGTTTTGCCATGACACATTTTGTTGTTGCAATTTCACGTGTATTACCTAGTATATCATCTATGATTTTCTTATAAGACCATAGTTTATATTAATATCTACTCAGTTTACTTTAGTCAGTCAGTCTGTTTTAAATAAATATTAAAATTATTATTTTTTTAATTTATTGCTATATGCATAGTTTATTTCTGATCATTCTTGTCTTCCTGCATTAGTCGTGCAACTGTGTCATGATTACATTTATCGGTCTTCAGTTTGCCCCTTGACTGTTTTTTGTATATAAGTCCTTGTGTTTCTTTGTCCAGTGCAAATAATTCATTTAGCTCTGTATTTCATCTGATATACCAAGTGTACAAAATGTCCCAATGTTTGCTACTTCTGGTTTTGGCCCACATCTGCTTGGCCCATATCATTCTGTGGCTGTACTTGTTTTTGCATCGCCTGAACTTTTGCCTCATGCTGGATTGTGATCTTGAGATTTGGATTTGTTTGTACCTGTGATTTCTTTTAATAAACACATTTACAGCAATATAGTTGCCTTCTTTGCTGATTGACTGTAAAAGAATGTATTTAAATTAGGGCTGTTGAAGTTAACGCGATAATAACGCATTAACACGATCTCAAATTATCGCGATTAAATAAAATTGTGCCGTTAACGCAAATTCTAATTTGGCCCTGCGATTCACCCGTAGTTCATGTTAAGGCTTGTCGCGCGCTGCTTCAGTAAGAGTGAGATTTCAGTATGCTGTAGCACTTACCATTTTCTCTTGTCCCAGCAGTTTTTAACAAATACTTTTAGCATAACATGTGTTCGCCATTTTAATTGTAACATTTCACTTTAAAGCCTTATTCATTTACATAGATTAAAAAAATGTGATAAATTTGAGATAAATTCTGAGATTAATCGAGATTAAATTTTTAATCGTTTGACTGCCCTAATTTAAATGTTTTATATCATCTACTAATCTACTAAAAAATGTGTAAAGGATTGCATAAATACATTGATTAGTTAGACCACCAGATATATGTAATCTCAACTGTACTTCCCAGTGCCCAGTTTCGGTTGCTTGGAAAAAGTGGCTGCTATAATGTTATAAAGCTTGGCAAGCTAGTTAGTTGAATGCATTAATGCACACTAAGACACATGAATGAGTAAATGATATATAGTGTTTGAGTATTTTCTAACTAAGTTTATAATGTGACACACATTGACCTTTGTGGTGAGGGTGATGTGGTCATATGCTTATTATGTTTTAGAGATATTTGCAGTAAGATGTACTGGATATGACCAATATATTTGGTGGATGTTAAAAATATAATTTGCATTAATTTACATTAATAATTATTTGAAGTCATTGTCTGTATCTCATCACCTGCATCAGTTTGACTGTAATGGGGTTTGCTTCCTCACCTCTCAGCAATGTATAACTCACCTGTCAATTGCCCTGTCAGTTAGACTCCTGAAACTGTCAGCACCACTTAAAAATGTTTATTATTATGTCTTCTTTATTTGAATCATTGACTGCAATTGTAATTTACATAAAATTAATACTGACATCATAATTATTTTTGGTACTTTCTATCAGGGCATTTTTTTTGTAATGCATTTACATGGTTCATCACTGTCTCTTTAATTCTTAAAGGCTGCAGTGTTCCATAAAACTCTTGGCTGTAGGACTGATACTGCTACAGTGTAATATCTGTCTTCAACAAATAACTTTAGCCTTTTATTGTTTTTTTATTAAGACATTTACTATACTAAAACTAGGTACATTTTAAAAATATTTGTAATTATTATAGCTTGAATACTTGTTTAAAAGGTTGATAGATACAAGGCTACTAACTTATAAGTATTTATATCGATTGTCTTTTGAGAACAGTGATTTCTATATTTCACCAGATATAATTGAACAAGATTACACCTATAAAATGTAGAAAAGACAAGTGTTATTTGTAGTTTCATATGAAAGTACTTTATGTTACTATATTTCACTGGACTGGGCTCTTTATTGGTTATGTGTTCCTGTATAGCCACAAAATATGTTAAAAATATGAATGCATAAATAGTGGGAGCTTCACCCCCTACACACACGAGTAAGACTTGGGTACCCATTATCCTGTTGTCGTTTCACCAGTTGTCCTTCTTTGGACCACTTTTGGTAAGTAATAACCACTGCATATGATAAACACCCCACTAAACTGTTGTTTTGGAGAAGCATCAGGGTCATGTGCACACAAGGCTCACTGTTTTCAAATCCAACATTTTTTCTTAGTGCATCTACATATTTAATGCAAAACTACTTGTTGCTCTTAAGGACTATAAATCAGTGTCAGGAAGAAGCTCCTTGAAATATATTATTCACCTCTAGTTCATTAAAGCAGCTATGCAAATATATTAGAACAGACCTTACGTACATCCTATTTTGACACCTGAATAAAATGGAGCAACTATATGTTGAGACGACGAAGCCTTTTTCACAGTTGAAAAACATCATTCATTAAATTCATGTTGATTAAATTATACTAAATAAGTATTAATGCAGAAAAATAAGTCTAATCCATCTTTGACAAACAGTTCCTATAGTTCCTGTTTTTACAGTTCCTAATTACAATGACTTGCTTTGCACCACATAATTCATTCAGTTCATTAAAGCCTAATGTTGTTACACACTTCTCTATTGAACTTCTAGCAATGATTATAGTCTAGCTATTGAAATTCAATATAAAATTCTTTTTTTTTGAAAATAGATCATGAGTGCTTAAATATAAAAACGACTGATTGAAATTACTTGATAAATGTAAACATTATAATGCTTGTTATCTAGAAAAAAGCCTTTTACTTGTATCCAAGGCCAGTTTTGCTCAGATCATCACAACAGATGCGTTGATGAATCAGACTAAGTAGCCAGTAGCCAGATGTGGAATCTATGTACCTATGTCTGTGGCATTCCAATATCACACAACACATACCAACCAAGAAAGGTGAAACTCATGGATGTATATCCTCTCAGACCTATAAAACCTGCCGAACACATCTATTCAGACTGCTGTTTGAGGAAAGCAGTATCTGCCCTCTTCCACATATTAGTACATGACATCACAAATACTAGTGTTTGGTTAGTGTAACTCTGATTGACAGGAGGGAGTGAGTTTGCTCCCCCTCTTATTTAGTAAGCACAGTCAATTTCACTAATTTCACTAGGCACAGGTGGCTGTGGCATCATCGATCTGAAACTGAAATCACTGGAAGAATGGGCTTTTCTGTTTCTGTTTTCTGCTCCATCCATGAGCCCCCTCTGCCAAGTACTGCATATGTTGGAAAACACTGTTATATGATGCCATGTCGGTGTTGCCTATGTACAGTTTTACCAAGATTGTTGAAGAATTGGTGTTATAGCATCAGATGTATTAGAGTATACAAGTTGGTATTAATAAACAGTTAAAATAAATCTGGTTCACACTAGGGAACCAAGCTTATTGATAATTTATATTGTACTGGCTACTGCATTTACAGACTGACATATCAGTTCAGTAGGATATTGTGTTTATAAGTTTCTATAAGAATAGACTAAACCTGTTTTTCACATTTGTGGTTATGTTTAGGGTCCTGACTGCACTATCCATGATGACTTTAGCTTCTTTAACAACTTCTATATTGTCTATGCGTAAAGACGTTTTAGAACGTGTTACTAATCTATCTATGTTTTATGGGATGTACTTGAGCAGTGGGGATATTTCTTTATATTAACGACCCTACACCAAGGTGCCTGACAATCCATTAGACTAGACTGCATGGTAGCAGTGTGACAGAGCCATTAGTCTAGTGAATGAGGCTTGATTTCATCTTGTCAGTGCTCGATAATGGAGACACTGCCTTCAAGGAAACTGCTGTTACTTTTTGATATTGGTGGCTTAGATTGACTTTTTCCTTCACTTTTTCCACTTTAAATACTTTTGAAGAAGAGTCTTGATTAAAGAACAAGGATGGAGACACAAGTTTACTTGATGAAATTACATCTATCACAATATGACCTCGATTATTTTTTTTCTACAAAAAAAAAAAAATTCAGTCCTTCTTTCTGGATATAGAAGAAGCAGTACTAGACTGGGTCTGGTGGGTTAAACCATACCCAGCATGTTAGAAGAGGTGCTAGAAGTACAGGCAGCAGGTGGTAGAATTACTTATCATCATGGGACACATTAAGACATGCCTGGATGAACAGGCTTGATTTGATGAAGGAGGCCTGCATACTGAATTAATGACCTAATAAATCTGGGGAATGTCCTTTCTAGTTAGCTTGATTTAGTACGCATAGAAGAAAAACAGATGTTAGCGGAAAAAAAAAGAGGGGGGGGGGACAGAACCTGGAACCTTCATCACAGTGTTCAATACATGTTATATAGCTTAATAAGCATTCAGTACTTAACTAAACTCAGTTTTGTTTTGTTTTTTGCAATTCAAATGCACAGATGCAAATACACTGAATGGAGCTAAATTTGGTGTTTTTGTATTCCTTTAGTCCTCCAAGTTCTCTTTCAGTCTTGCAGATTAGCACACTCTGGATGAGCTCATCCCTTTGAAGAATATCCTGAAAAAGCATCCATTTCACATGATACATTGTTACCGTGAAAACTCTCAGACTCTTTTCAAAGGGCTTCCATGACTTTTTTCTTTTTTTCTTTTTCTTTTTTATTTTTGGAGAAGGTGGAGGCTGACGGTATAAATGCTATTAGATAATCCGCTTAATGCTTCTGACCTTGTTGCGGATTTGTCCTTGAGAGGGAAAGTAAAGCATGCCTGAGGGGTATTATGAGCATGCACGTGTAAATGACCTGCCAGTACTTGGATGGAAATCTTTGCGGCATATTGTAAAGCGTCATTGAGCTTTGCAGCATATTGGAAGTGTCACCAGCTACCTGGCCAAGTTGCTCTGGCCTGCTACCTTGTGCATCCTCTGCTTTTTACTGATAAGCAAGGACAGTGTAGAGCTCTGAGGAGGCTTCTCTCCTATACGCTTGGCAGACACAAGACTATTTCAGGGTTTCCCTGGGGTGGAGGGGGTGGAGCAGACAAGCTTAGACTGCTGAAGTTGCAGCATTAGAGAAGCTGATTTCTGGGTCTGGTTTATTGCCTCATGGTGGCCTGTTAACTTTTGTCATCATTGACAGTGCAATTTCATTTGCATTTAAAATCTGTTAGAATTACCTGAGTCTGGACCGTTTCTGACAAAAACGTATTCCAGGAAATGTGCTATGGTGTTACGGGATTATGTTTTGTAAAAGTAGCACTTTTTTATCAGAATAATTTTTGAACAGCTGCAAACGTCTAAAATTTTCCAGCAGCCTCTTGTCATTAGTACAAGCGAATAGGAGAACATCTCATCTCATGTCGTCAGCAAATTCTTGAATGTTATTTTCTGCTCCTCTCAATCCACATAATTACATACCATGACATGTGTTTTTGACATATACTGTAAGTACCAGTTACTGTGTATAGATATGTATAGATATAGAGCAGATGGTGGTTATATGCAGTACTGTTCAAAATTTCGACATGTTTTTGTTTTTTTGTGTGTGTGTATGTGTGTGTGTGTGTGTGTGTGTGTGTTCCTTTATTTGTTTATTTAATTGTGTGAAGTTTTGATTATAAATGTATGCATGTGTGTATTTATTTCTTTATAACATAGAGTGAACCTGTAGTGACTGGTGACCTGTTCACCATGTTTCACTGTCTTTCACCTAATGAGACCTGTCATAGCTGCCAGCACCAGTCTGTGACTCAGTAGTATAAGCAGTTTAAAAATTGAGTGACTGAGTGAGTGAATGACCGAATAGCATATTTTATTTGCAACATTATACATCTCTTTGTATAGATGTTTTTTAGTTTTTTTGCAGACAGTTATTTTTTTTTTTACTGGTTTCAAAGTGAAAAGTGAAAGGTTTTCGAAAGTCATTGTAAAGTCATTGTCATGACTCAGATCAAATTTTTGACCAGGTTATATTGTTATTTTAATTTTTTATAATGCTGTTGGGTCATGGGGGTGTCTATTCCAGCACTCCTTGGGAA